>CM076577.1:1281711778-1281910364 GCA_034641835.2 Pinus albicaulis | reverse complement strand
GATATCTCTAAACTCAAGCAAACCCCTGTTTAAGTCGGTCATGCCATTATAAAGTCGGTGATCCATTTCGTTCTTTGCATATTCATTATTAGGTGTCTCACTTGTTTCACTTCTTTGCATATCACTAGGATCATGCCACGAACTGACGAAGGGTTGTGTCATCTTGTGTTTCCTCATACTATACCTGCAGCGCTATTTTAAAAATTTTCCTCAAAAAATTATTTATAGTCATTGTCATTATGTATGAGGTCATTAAAATGTCAATAAGTGTCCTAGGTCTTGGTGTCTAGGGTTTTTGAGTCATTTATACACTAGTCATAAAGCATGCAAGGTGAGGAAAGTCCAGCACTTGTGATTTCTATTTTATTATCATCGGCATTTTCTTAAAAAAATACATTTCTAGTCCAAAACCCTGTTTTGGAACTAGAAATTGTTATTATCATTTTGTAATAAATTGTAATTGTTCCGCCATGAAGACATTGTAAAAGCAGACCCCTGGTCTTTTCTCTAGCCAAGATAATCATATCCCTGCAAAAAGACAGCAAAATCATTAGTATCGACCTCAAAAAAGCCAAAGGAAGTTTGTATTTGAAAAAGCCAAAGTGAAAATTACAAAAGCATTTGTAATATGGGTTTGAAGTTTGATTTGAAATAAAATCTGATTGTGAAGATATTTGTGACATTATAAAAGCCAAACAAGTTCATTTGAACCGATTTCATTGCTCCCAAATCGTATTTGCAAATTTGAAGGGCGATTTCAGACTTTTGAAGGGCGTAGACAGAGTTTTTGGGCTGCGCGACCCAACTTGAGGCAGAGCGACCCACCTGGGCTGCGCGACCCACGCAGACTCAGTTCAGCACTGTGGGTTTGCAGGTGCGCGACCCACCTGGGCTGCGCGACCCAAACAAAGCCTGCGCGACCCACGCAGACACAGAGTTTTGGAATTGAGTTTGAGCGCCCAGATTGGCTCGGAATCGACTCCAGTTGCCCTCAAAACAGGTTTTCATCAATCACTTGGGGTTTTCGAACATATTTGTGTCATCATGGGTGGTTTCTAATATGCAAATGAAGGATTTAAAACCCCACTGTTATAAGATTATTGTTTTCAGGGTTGAAATGAAAATTAATGGTGTAAAGAGTGTGTTTGCTATCTTAAACAGTGATATGGCCAGCCTTCTATATAACATCAAAATCAATTTGTTATCATACCCATAATACCACTGCTACCATTGTTAGTGTTATGCCATGTTTAAACCCTTTGGGTCACATTCCTCATGTTTGTAATGAGTCACATTGCCCAATGTTAGCATATGCTCATGTCGTTGTTTCGAATGGCCCATTGAAACCTTTATGCTCATAACTCATAGACAAACATATCACTGTTAATACCATGCTCTCCTTTAACTAAATGTGTCCAAACTTTTGAAGGTTGCTTGCTCCTATTTGGTAAAAATTTCATTTGCATTCAAAACAGAGATGGTGCCTTTTCAGTCCATTTGAAGCAGAGATTTTATCCATAATTTGATTCCTTGATGGTGCTGTGGCGGTGGGATATTGGTTGACTGTTAAACATACATCCTAATTTTGCTTTCACTGCATTCATATCAGCATACATATTGCCAAAAGTTTAATCAGAGATATGTGAGAGACAGAGTCAGAATATGAGCCAGGGTCAGGCAGTGATTCGGTGGGCGAGTATTACGGGTTTTCAGGCAGCTGAAATAAATGCGCGCAGAAACCTGTGTAGGAAATGAGTTTGAGGCATCCATTTAATATGGATTATTTTAGGTTCTTCATCATATTTTAAGATTTGTGAGATAATTTCATGACCCAGGCCTTCCATTAATTAACAATGACTGCAACTACCATTTTAACGAGGTAGTGATGGTAATAACTGACACGAGTTGATTTGTTTATATCGCTAACTGTCAAGCAACGCGCATCTCCGAGTAGGCGAGAAATGGAGCAAGGTAAGCGATTCAGAGAAATTTCAGTACAGAGCCGCCCATTAGCGGATATATGTGGCTTACTTGGGAAAAATCTTTCCATTAGATTCTTCGAGAAGTGGTGAGTCTGACTCGCAGGGCTCATCGTCGGTATTTTGGACGAGCGGTATGCTGGGGGCGTCACACCTGTATCATGTTCGTTTGCTGATGCACTTCACAAGGGTGCGTATGATGAATATTCCTTGTTTCATATACCGCAACATAGAGAAGATGGTTACATTTGTGCAGAAGAAGACGAGCCCAGTGCAGCAGTACAGGAGTATATATCATTTCGCTTTGATCAAAATCTTGGTGTCACATCAGTTGACAGAGCAGGACATCACTTGGGAGGATTTCATTTCTAGAGACTTTTTCAGAGTGCCACAACAGCCTCCCGAGGCATTTTATGATGCAGGAGAGCCCTCACACCAGCCGGACATGCTTGAGGTTGGGCATATCATTACTCCTTTGTTTCAGACATATCAGCGAGGCCACAAGGCCTTATTTGCAGCGACACGGCGGGTACTATCTCCACGTGAGTTGGAAGGGGTCCTGCCGACTTCATCGACACGGCGAGTATTATCCCCACGTGATGTGGAAAGGGTCTCGCTTTCTTCTTCAGTGCAGGTACAGGTACAAGACAGGGGCAAGAGGCCCATGCATGATGAGGGCCCATCAGGAGGCCGGGACACCGATATGACAGTCATTGATGTTGATACGGGCTCTCCTAGCTCGAAGCTGAGGGAAGTCATCCAGGAGAAAAGGGCCGAGAATGACCAGCTGAAAGACCAATTGCAGAAGGCTCATTGGGTGATTAACTATTTGGAGCAGCGCAACAAACAGCTCGAGGATGAGCTCACATTTTATGAGGTGCGCCAAATCCGTGAGGACAGACAGTGGAATCGAAAGAGGCCCGGTGACATGACACCAGCTGACCGAGATACTGTACTCACTCGGGTAAATATACATCTGGAGAAGCTGTTGGCAAAGGCCAATCGAGACAAAGACATGCGTCGCCACATGAAAGGCCATTACTGGGCTCGCATGCATGTTTGCAAAGCAAGGATGAAGATCATGAAGAGGAGGTTGCGCAAGGCACTTCGACGGCGGAAAAGGCCTAATCCACTTCGGATTTTGGCCGAGGCTTCATTGACTAGGCAAGACACATGATGGAGGACCTCCGCTCCGAATTTGGGCAAATTCGGAGAAAATTTTGTCATTTTCAAATTTTTGGTCTAAAAAACAGGTTTTGCAGCTACGTGGGTCGCGCGCTCATGCGCTCGCATTTTTTTGGGGCACTTGCTGGAGGAGATTTTTACATTTTTGGATTTTTCATGGTTAAATATGCATCCTCTGAAGTCAACTTAGCATTTCAACAAAATCTGGATGGTCAAACAGCTCAAAAACACCATAAAAAACACCTTGTTGCCACCTTTTGCACCAGCAGGAAGTATTTCTGGGAGAATGAGGGTTTGAAGGGTCAAATCAACTCCAAATTCAGAAATTCCACTTGGGTTGGAAAGTAGACATCCAGGGCTTTCCAACGAGCTATCATGAGCTCAATTTGGATGTTGGGAGCTACCTCAAAATCAGCCTGCAACATGAGCGACCCACGCAGTTCAGGAGCGACCCACCTAGAGATTTTTTTGAGTTTTCAGCTGCCAGCTCAGTATTTCGCCTATTTTGGACCAGTTTTGCCTGTGGATAGAATTCTTGGGTTTTTATGATGTAAATTCATGTTTGGCATGTAACTTTGGCTTGTTTTTATCTCTTCTAGAAGATTCACTCTCAAATGAGTAAAAAATCATGTAATGGATCAGTTTCCACTCTTTTAGAGGCAAGTTGTTAGGTGCCTAGATTGTAGTTCCATGATTAGAATTGGTTGAAACTGATCCCTGAAGAGGGAATTCGACCCCTAGAGGTGGGGAAAGGTGTTAGAGTGCTCTATATATTGTAATTTCTCAATCCTTTTCAGAGGTTGGAGAGGTTGGACTCTTGGGATACTTTTGATACTATTGTACATACTTTTCATATTTTGGCTAAGGAAAGATCGGGGGTTTTGCGGCACTTGTTGGGATCCTTGTGGTGTTCTGTTCTTGATGGTGTTTCTTCTTTGTTTACTGTAAGTTTCTTCATGTTTAATGTATGCCATCCTTTCATATGCTTCTGAACTAAATTGAATGAGTGAATAAGGTTGAATCCATTGTTTACGGTGCTTGGCCTTTGAATTCAGTTAGTTCTATATGTTTTCAGCTGTTTGGAGAGGATCCAAGTTCTTCTTTGCCCTCTTCAGCTCCTCGTCGGTCTAATCTATCCATATATCCAATTTTAAAGCATCAAGATCATCACCTACCTCGCCCCAGCTTGAACTCTGCAAAGGTCTGACCTTATCCCAGGACCCAAAATTTGTTTTCCCATTACTCCAGCGAAAACCCAAAAAATCAAAAATCAAACATACCTATCTCTTTACTAGCCTAAAATCAGTTCTTATTGTAAGTCATCTCGCATCCTATTGTTTATTTTCTCGAGATTGACGGAGAGAGCCCTCTCCTGTCCTCGTAGGGCTAGCTACGAGGCTGAGCGTGGTTTGATGTAGCCTTGAGTTTTACTTCATTTCAGCCTGAGGTAGATTTGAGTGCTAACATAGTGGCGACCATACTGGGGAGAAACTCAAAACGTTTGCTTGTTATAGACGGAGTCTGAAGTCACGCCAGGTAGCTTTCGAAACGTTGTTGCTATGCATCAGCGAAGTAGATAAACGCTGCTTCAGTCGATCTCCGGTATAACTTGTAATCGTAGTATTTAACTTGTAAATTTCCCCAGTACATGTATCAAGTTCAGATCTGATCGTTGATGGTGAACAACGGTCAGACATCGCAAGGCTGAAATCATTCACCTGGTGACTTCATTCACTGAAAAAATCCAGAAATCGATGCTTCATGGTGATTTCACTGCAGGGAGATCAGTAGCTGTGAGATTTTCAAGATGGACCGAATCACGAGAAGATATGCTCCCATGAGCCGAGATCACATTCCAGGTTTTCCGAATAAGATGCCCAAGGTAGATTGGTCGAGGAATCTGCCTACGTTTAACGATGATGGTAAGAAAGATGCTGCTTTACATCTGATTAGATTTCACATGCATATTCGCAAGTTGAAGGTGGCTTTTCCTGAAGATTGTTTGATGAAGATATTCCTAGCCACTCTGGAAGGTGAAGCCCAATCTTGGTATGAAAATTTGCCGCTGGCCTGTATTTACTGTTTAAAGGATTTTCATGCCGTGTTCATTGAAAGATATCAAGTATCTTATCCATCATTAAATTTAGTTCATGACTGTTGCAAACATGCTTCTTCTTTTATTGAAAGCCTGGAGAAATATTATGAAGATGATAATTTCATGAATGATGAAATCATGGAGGCCCTGTACGAGAATCCATTTCAGCAATATGAAGAGAACCTAAAGGATACCCATCAAGATGCTCAGGAGACTTTGCAGCAGGTTGATGGCCATATGGCTGAAAATGATGAAAGGGAGAATGTCATTTCAGATCTGCCCACAGAAGACAACAGCATGCAAGTAAGTCCAGTTCTAATTGCAGATCGTGATAATGTCCAGACAACTACTTCAGATTCAGATTCAGATCATGATGACCAAGCATATCTTGTGTTGAAACCCATCAAGGAGAACTCTGCTGTTGAAATCATCTGGGATGCAGAAGACACAGTAATGGATCCAAATGTTCTCAGTCATACTGTCAGCCCATCATTAGAACACATCCTTCATGAAGAAGCAATCCAGTCAGTTCATGAAAATCAGAATGAGATCTTTGTGCAAGTAAGTGATAAATCTCCTTTCAATAGCTCAGTAATGAACGATAGTTTGAAATCCCTATCATATGAAGATAACTACTGTTTAAGCAGAAGAAAACAAAAAGCATTGTCTCCTTTGTCTGAAGATGAGATAGATCAGCTTTTGAAAGGTCTTGTTACAGCTCAAGCTACAGCAGATTTGCAGTGCACACATAATCAGGAAAGTGTTAGTGAAACTTCTTCCTCTGTTGAAAAAGATGATTGTCTTGTAATCAGTTGTGTAGATCAGCAAATAGATAATTTTTTCCTTCACAAAGATGATAAGGCTGTCATGTTTGATAACCTTGAAGATTGTTTTTTGTTTAAGAATGACCTAGATCATGAAATTGAAGAGTATATGCCAGAATTGCTCATGGTCAAGGAACCTACAGCTAACACTCAGATGGCAAATTTGTGCATCTCTATCCCTCAGAAATCAATTGTCCTTTCAGATCAGAGTGAGGTGAATACTAGTATTTTTGTAGCTGGATCTCCATATAAGCCAGTGCTTCAAGATTTTCAAGATCCCTTCACAATTCTTCTGCAAACATTAGAAAGGATAAATATTGCTTGGTTCATTATCATAAGATTTGGTTTCAGTGGTTATTTTGAGTTGCCTACAGGTTCATCAGTCCGCCTGCTCAGGGAGAATAAGAGCAGAAATTTGGGGTGTAGCCATCTGCTGGATTGGTTACATTGGAAGGCTCACTACACATGATTGTATATATCACATTAGTATTGCAGGTGGTTGTCATCATGATTCCAAATCTTGATGGACTGCTGCCTTTTTTCCAAAAGCTTGGTAAAATTTTGTTTTAAGTCAGTCATGAGTCATTTGTGTTTGGTCTGTTGAGTCAGTTTTTTCAAGTTATTTCAGTTTGCCATCGAGTCGGTTTGAGTCAAGTTTCGGTCAAGTTTCAGTCAGTTTTCAGTCAAGTTTTCATTCAATAAATGTGTCAAAGGTTTTGTGTTATCCGTTCAAATAATGATTCCATCGCCCAATGGATGAGAGGCACTGTCTGACTCCCCCAGAGATCTGCTGTTCTTGGCATCTCCATGGAGCCACCATCCCCATTGGAGCCAATGTTAGAGTCGGTCCTTGCAGCCCTCCGTCAGTGATCATTTCGTCTTTTGCATACTCATTATTAGGTGTCTCGCTTGTTTCACTTCGTTGCATTTCACTAGGATCATGCCATGAACTGATGTGGGGGTCTGTCATCTTTTGTTTCCTCATATTATACCTGCAGCGCTATTTTAAAAAAAAAATTCAAAAAATTATTCATAGTTATTGTCATGATGTATGAGGTCATTAAAATGTCAATAAATGTCCTAGGTCTTGGTGTCTAGGGTTTTTGAGTCATTTATACACTAGTCATAAAGCCTGCAAGGTGAGGAGAGTCCAGTACTTGGATTTCTATTTTTATTATCATCAGCATTTTTTTAAAAAAAAAATACATTTCTAGTCCAAAACTCTGTTTTGGAACTAGAAATTTGTCATTATCATTTTGTAATAAATTTTAATTATTCCGCCATGAAGACATTGTAAAAGCAGACCCCTGGTCTTTTCTGTAGCCAAGACAGCCATATCCCTGCAAAAAGACAATAAAATCATCAGTATCGACCTCAGAGAAACCAAAGCAAGTTTGTATTTGAAAAAGCCAAAGTGAAAATTACAAAAACATTTGTAATGTGGGTTTGAAGTTAGATTTGGAATAAAGTATGATGGTGAAGATATTTGTGAAGTGTATAAAGGCCAAACAAGTTCATTTGAACCGATTTCATTTGCTCCCAAAACGTATTTGCAAAGTTGAAGCCGATTTCGGACTTTTGAAGGGCGTAGGTTTTAGGCTGCCGCGACCCAACTTGAGCGAGGAGCGACCCCGCAGGCTGCGCGACCCCTGTGAGACTCGGTTCAACTGTGGGTTTAGGGGTGCGCGACCCACCGAGCTGCGCGGCCAGCGAACTGCGCGACCCACGCGGACACAAGTTTTGGGGTGGGTTTTGAGCGCCCAGTTGGCTGGAATCGACTCCGATTTGCCTTCAAACCAGGTTTTCATCAATTACTTGGGGTTTTCAAACATATTTTTTTGTCATCATGGGTGGTTTCTAATATGCAAATGAAGGATTTAAAACCCCACTGTTATAAGATTATTGTTTTCAGGGTTTGACACGAAAATGAATGGTGTAAAGAGTGTGTTTGCTATCTTAAACAGTGATATGGCCAGCCTTCTCTATAACATCAAAATCAATTTGTTATCATACCCATATTACCACTGCTACCATTGTTAGTGTTATGCCATGTTTAAACCTTTTGAGTCACATTCCTCATGTTTGTAATGAGTCACATTGCCCAATGTTAGCATATGCTCATGTCGTTGTTTCGAATGGCCCATTGAAACCTTTATGCTCATAACTCGTAGACAAACATATCACTGTTAATACCATGCTCTCCTTTAACTAAATGGGTCCAAACTTTTGAAGGTTGCTTGCTCCTATTTGGTAAAAATTTCATTTGCATTCAAAACATAGATGGTGCCTTTTCAGTCCATTTGAAGCAGAGATTTTATCCATAATTTGATTCCTTGATGGTGTTTTGGCGGTGGGATATTGGTTGAGTGTTAAACATACATCCTAATTTTGCTTTCACTGCATTCATATCAGCATACATATTGCCCGAAAGTTTGATCGGGAGATATGTGAACGAGTCGGAATATGAGCCGAGGTCGGTGATTCGGTGGGCCGAAAACAGTAACCACGGAGTTCTCGCGGAGAAAACGAAGTGGTGATCATCGCGAGGAGAGAGCCTACTTCTTTGTGGCTACGGTTATGAGGCATCTCCATTAACTGGATTGTTTTCGGTTCTTGTCATGTTTCAGGTTTTGTGAGATGGTTGTACAAACCCGACCTCATCGTGAAGTAGCACGTCTGTTTGTTCTTCATTTGCGGGGTCATCGGGTAAGCCTTGCTGGGGTTGATTTCATTGTATCGCCTTTGACTATTGCTCAAGCCAATGGCATACCGAACATAGGCGAGGAATGGAGCAAGGGTAAGCAGTTAGAGAAATTTCATTATGAGCCATACATTAAAACTGGATATGTGGCTTACTTGAGCAGAGCCTTTCCATTCAGATTCTTGAGAGATGAGTATGCACCACTCATGAGGCTCATTATTCAGTATTTCAGTTGTGAGGGCAGGTATGCTCGTCTTTTCTCATATCATGTTCGTTTGCTGATGCACTTCACAAGGGTGCGTATGATGAATATTCCTTATTTCATATACCGCAACATAGAGAAGATGGTTACATTTGTGCAGAAGAAGACGAGCCCAGTGCAGCAGTACAGGGGTATATATCATTTCGCTTTGATCAAAATCTTGGTGTCACATCAGTTGGCAGAGCAGGGCATCACTTGGGAGGATTTCATTTCTAGAGACTTTCGAGAGTGCCACGACGACCTCTGAGCGGGTTCATGATGCGAGAGAACCTCACCGGTAGGACATGCTTGAGGTTAGAGCATACCATGCTCACTTTGGTTTCGGGCATATCGGCGAGCCACGGGGCCCCTTGTTGCACGACGCTTTCTGACGAAGTATTATCTCCACGTGATGTGGAAAGGGTCTCGCTTTCTTCTCCAGTGCAGGTACAGGTACAAGACAGGGGCAAGAGGCCCATGCATGATGAGGCCCCATCAGGAGGCCGGGACACCGATATGACAGTCATTGATGTTGATACGGGCTCTCCTAGCTCGAAGCTGAGGGAAGTCATCCAGGAGCAAAGGGCCGAGAATGACCATCTGAAAGACCAATTGCAGAAAGCTCAGTGGGTGATTCATCTTCCCAGGCAGCGCAACAAGCTGGACAAGCTCCCATTTTATGAGGTGCGCCATCAAGCAAGGAGCCGACCTATGGAATGAAAGGGCAGGTGACATGACACGGTGGCCAGTCTGTGCTCTCACTAGAACAAATATACATGCGGAGAAGCTGTTGGCGAAGGCCAACCGAGACAAAGACATGCTTCGCCACATGAAAGGCCATTCTTGGGCTCGCATGCATGTTTGCAAAGCGAGAATGAGGATCATGAAGAGGAGGTTGCGCAAGGCACTTCGACGGCGGAAAAGGCCTAATCCACTTCGGATCAAATCAACTCCAAATTCAGAAATTCCACTTGGGTTGGAAAGTAGACATCCAGGGCTTTCCAACGAGCTATCATGAGCTCAATTTGGATGCCGGGAGCTACCTAAAAATCAGCCTGGAACATGAGCGACCCACGCAGTTCAGGAGCGACCCACCTAGAAATTTTTCTGAATTTTCAGTTGCCAGCTCAGTATTTCGCCTATTATGGACCAGTTTTGCTTATGGATAGAATTTTTGGGTTTTTATGATGTAAATTCATGTTTGATATGTAAATTTGGCTTGTTTTTATCTCTTCTAGAAGATTCACTCTCAAATGAGTAAAAAATCATGTAATGGATCAGTTTCCACTCTTTTAGAGGCAAGTTGTTAGCTGCCTAGATTGTAGTTCCATGATTAGAATTGGTTGAAACTGATCCCTGAAGAGGGAATTAGACCCCTAGAGGTGGGGAAAGGGGTTAGAGTGATCTATATATTGTAATTTCTAAGGCATTCTACAGGTTGGACTCTTGGGATACTTTTGATACTATTGTACATACTTTTCATATTTTGGCTAAGGAAAGATCAGGGGTTTTGCGGCACTTGTTGGGATCCTTGTGGTGTTCTGTTCTTGATGGTGTTTCTTCTTTGTTTACTGTAAGTTCCTTCATGTTTAATGTATGCCATCCTTTCATTATGCTTCTGAACTAAATTGAATGAGTGAATAAGGTTGAATCCATTGTTTACAGTGCTTGGCCTTTGAATTCAGTTAGTTCTATATGTTTTCAGCTGTTTGGAGAGGATCCAAGTTCTTCTTTGCCCTCTTCAGCTCCTCGTCGGTCTAATCTATCCATATATCCAATTTTAAAGCATCAAGATCATCACCTACCTCGCCCCAGCTTGAACTCTGCAAAGGTCTGACCTTATCCCCGGACCCAAAATTTGTTTTCCCATTACTCCAACGAAAACCCAAAAAACCAAAAATCAAACATACCTATCTCTTTACTAGCCTAAAATCAGTTCTTATTGTAAGTCATCTCGCATCCTATTGCTTATTTTCTCGAGATTGACGGAGAGAGCCCTCTCCTGTCCTCGTAGGGCTAGCTACGAGGCCGAGCGTGGTTTGATGTAGCCTTGAGTTTTACTTCATTTCAGCCTGAGGTAGATTTGAGTGCTAACATAGTGGCGACCATACTGGGGAGAAACTCAAAACGTTTGCTTGTTATAGACGGAGTCTGAAGTCACGCCAGGTAGCCTTCGAAACGTTGTTGCTATGCATCAGCAAAGTAGATAAACGCTGCTTCAGTCGATCTCCGGTATAACTTGTAATCGTAGTATTTAACTTGTAAATTGCCCCAGTACATGTATCAAGTTCAGATCTGATCGTTGATGGTGAACAACGGTCAGACATCGCAAGGCTGAAATCATTCACTTGGTGACTTCATTCACTGAACAAATCCAGAAATCGATGCTTCATGGTGACTTCACTGCAGGGAGATCAGTAGCTGTGAGATTTTCAAGATGGACCGAATCACGAGAAGATATGCTCCTATGAGCCGAGATCACATTCCAGGTTTTCCGAATAAGATGCCCAAGGTAGATTGGTCAAGGAATCTGCCTACGTTTAACGATGATGGTAAGAAGGATGCTGCTTTACATCTGATTAGATTTCACATGCATATTCGCAAGTTGAAGGTGGCTTTTCCTGAAGATTGTTTGATGAAGATATTCCTGGCCACTCTGGAAGGTGAAGCCCAATCTTGGTATGAAAATTTGCCGCCGTCTTGTATTTATTGTTTAAAGGATTTTCATGCCCTGTTCATTGAAAGATATCAAGTATCTTATCCATCATTAAATTTAGTTCATGATTGTTGCAAACATGCTTCTACTTTTATTGAAAGCCTTGAGAAATATTATGAAGATGATAATTTCATGGATGATGAGATCATGGAAGCCCTATATGAAAATCCATTTCAGCAGCTTAAAGACGATCATGAAAATTTGCAGCAGGATCAAGATCTTAGTGTGGTGGAAAATGAAGCCATTTTGCATGTTGACAGTGAACAGGAATTATATGAAATGGATCAGCAGTATGAAGAGAATCAGTATACTCCTTCATTTGAAATCAATGAAGACAATCACTGTTTGAGCAAAAGAAAACAAAAGGTATTATCTCCTCTATCTGAAGATGAGATAGATCAGCTATTGAAAGGTTATGTTCCAGCTCAAGTTAACTCAGATCTGCAGTGTGCACATGGTCCAGAAGGTGATGGTGAAACTTCTTCCTTTTCTGAAAAGGATGACAGTCTTGTAAGCAGCCTTATAGATCAGCAGGTTGAAGATGTCTATATGGCTGAAAGTGATGAAAGAGAAAGTGTCATTTCAGATCTGCCCACAGAAGAAGACAGCATGCCGAGAACTCAAGTTTCAGTTTCAGATTGTGATAATGATCAACCAGCTATTTCAGATCTACATTCAGATTGTGATGACCAAGCATATCTTGTGTTGAAACCCATCAAGGAGAATTCTGCTGTTGAGATCATCCAGAAAGAAGAAAACAAAGGTATGGATTCAAATGTTTTCAGTTCATTAGAACACAGCCTTCAAAAAGAAGTAATTCAGTCAGTTCATGAACAACGAGATGAGATCTTCGTTCAAGTAAGTGAAACAGTTCCTTTGGATGAGTTTATGGTAGATGATAGAGATATCATGTTTGAGCATCAAGAATCAGCTGAAGTTTCTTTCCTTATGATTGATAATGAAAATCCGACTGTATTATCATATGAAGATGACCTGTCATATTTTCAGAGTACCAAAGATCAAAACATTCCGGATTGCCTTTCATTTTCTTCATATGTCTCATGTGTTGAAATGTTTTCTCAAGAAGAGATCTGCTCATCTACCTGTTCAGAGTTTTTTGAAGCCCAGGAGCATACTTTTACTGAAATACATGATAAAGACAGATCAGAATCAGAAGAGAAGGACACCATGTTCTTTCAGCAGGAGGTAAATCTTCATGTTTTTCATGATCCATTGGAAAAATTGTTACAGTCAGCAGTAAAGGTCAGTATTGCAATGTTCAGTGATGAAGGAGATCATGGTCAGCTATGTTTTTGGATGCTCAGTGATCAGTTTGTATTGTTGACCATTAGATTTGATCGGGAGAATCAGTCAAGAAGCCATCTGCTTGACTGGTTACATTGGAAAGCCAATTATACATGATTGTACATATTTCATTGGTATGCAGATGGTTGTCATCATGATTCCAAATCTTGATGGACTGCTGCCTTTTTTTTTTTTTTAAAGCTTGGTAAAGTTTTGTTTTAAGTCAGTCATGAGTCATTTGTGTTTGGTCTGTTGAGTCAGTTTTTTTCAAGTTATTTCAGTTTGCCATCGAGTCGGTTTGAGTCAAGTTTCAGTCAAGTTTCATTCAGTTTTCAGTCAAGTTTTCATTCAATAAATGTGTCAAAGGTTTTGTGTTATCCGTTCAAATAATGATTCCATTGCCCAATGGATGAGAGGCACTGTCTGAATCCTTCAGAGATCTGCCGTTCTTGGCATCTCCATGGAGCCACCATCCCCATTGGAGCCAATGTTAGAGTCAGCTTTTGCAGCCCTCCGTCAGTGATCATTTCGTGTTTTTCATATTCATTATTAGGTGTCTCGCTTGTTCCACTGCGTTGCATTTCACTAGGAGCATGCCATGCACTGACGAAGGGGTCTGTCGTCTTATGTTTCCTCATATTTACACCTGCAGTGCTATTTTAAAAATTTTCTCAAAAAATCATTCATAGTCATTGTCATTACATATATGGTCATTAAAAATGTCAATAAGTCTCCTAGGTCTTGGTGTCTAGGGTTTTTGAGTCATTTATATACTAGTCATAAAGCCTGCAAGGTGAGGAAAGTTCTGCATTTGTGATTTTTATTTTATTATCATCAGCATTTAAAAAAAATATATATTTCTAGTCCAAAACTCTGTTTTGGAACTAGAAATTTGTCATTATCATTTTGTAATAAATTGTAATTGTTCCGCCATGAAGACATTGTCAAAAGCAGACCCCTGGTCTCTTCCTTAGCCGAGATAGCCATATCCCTGCAAGAAGATAGCAAAATCATTAGTATCGACCTCAAAAAGCCAAAAGAAGATTGTATTTGAAAAGCCAAAAGTGAAATTACAAAAACATTTGTAATATGGGTTTGAAATTAGATTTGAAATAAAATCTGATTGTGAAGATATTTGTAACATGTATAAAAGCCAAACAAGTTTCATTTGAACCAAACCACAGCACCCAAATCGTGTTTTGAAGTTTGGAGGGCCAATTTCAAGTTTTGAATTGCGTGGACAGTATTGAGGGGCTCGCGCGACCCACCTGGGCCTCGAGCGACCCACCTGGGCAGAGCGACCCACGCAGACCAGTTCAGCAGTGTGAAATTACAAGGGGCGCAACCCACCTGGGCCGAGCGACCCACGCAGACACAGGGTTTCGAAATTCATTCTGAGCGCCCAGCCTTGCTTGGAATCGATGCAATTGGCCTTCAAACAGGTTTCTATCAATTGCTTGATGTTCTTGAATGCATTGGTGGCATCATTGGTGGTTTCAAATGTTCAAACGGAGGATTTAAAACCCCACAGTCATAGCATTATCGTTTCAGGGTTTTAAAATGAAAATGAATGGTTGAATGAGTTTGTTTACTATCTTATGGCAGTGATACATCTAGCTTTGCATATAATATCAAAACCATATTTCTCTCATGCCCATTATGCCATTGCGACCATTGCTATTATTATACCATGTTTAAACCCTTTGTTCCATGGTGACTGTGGTTGTAATGAGTTTCACTGCCCAATGTAAAAACATTCTCATGACTTTGTTTCAAACTGCCCATTGAGACCTTTGTGATTATTACTCATAGGCAAAACACATTCTATTGATGCCATGCTCTCCTTTGATAAGATTTGTTCAAAATTTTGAAATTTGCCCGCTCCTTTTGATCTAAATTTCACTTGCATTGAAAAACAGAGATTGTGCCTTTTTCCAATCCATCTAAAACAGAGATTTTATCCATGATTTGATTCCTTGATTGTGTTTTGACGGTGGGAATATTGGTTGGGTGTTGAAACATACATCCTAACTTTGTTTGCACTGCTTTCATATCAGTATACACATTGCCAAAAGCTTGGTCAGAGCCATGTCGGAGACAGAGTCAGAATATGAGCCAGGGTCAGGCAGTGATTCGGTGACTGAAGGTAATGTGCCACGGGGGTCCCGCAGAGAACATAGAAGCGGTGATCATCGCAGAGAGGAGCCTACTTCTTTGGCTCGGTTGTAGGCATGTCCATTAGCTATGGATTTTTTCCGATATTTGTCATGTTTCAGATTCTTGAGAGATGAGTATGCACCGCTCATGAGGCTCATTATTCAGTATTTTAGTTGTGAGGGCAGGTATGCTCGTCTTTTCTCATACCATATTCGTTTGCTGATGCACTTCACAAGGGTACGTATGATGAGTATTACGTATTTCATACACCGCAACATAGAGAGGATGGTGACATTTGTGCAGAAGAAGACGAGCCCAGTGCAGCAGTACAGGAGTATATATCATTTCACTTTGATCAAAATCTTGGTGTCACATCAGTTGGCAGAGCAAGGCATCACTTGGGAGGATTTCATTTCCAGAGACTTTTTCAGAGTGCCACAGCAGCCTCCCGAGGCAGTTCATGATGCAGGAGAGCCCTCACACCAGCCGGACATGCTTGAGGTTGAGCATATCATCACTCCTTTGGTTCAGACATATCAGCGAGGCCACAGGGCCTTATTTGCAGCGACACGGCGAGTACTATCTCCACGTGAGGTGGAAGGGGTCTTGCCGACTTCATCGACACGGCGAGTATTATCTCCACGTGATGTGGAAAGGGTCTCGCTTTCTTCTTCAATGCAGGTACAGTTATAGGACAGGGGCAAGAGGCCCATGCATGATGAGGGCCCATCAGGAGGCCAGGACACCGATATGACAGTCATTGATGTTGATACGGGCTCTCCTAGCTCGAAGCTGAGGGAAGTCATCCAAGAGCAAAGGGCCGAGAA
This sequence comes from Pinus albicaulis, assembly GCA_034641835.2. NCBI lineage: Eukaryota > Viridiplantae > Streptophyta > Pinopsida > Pinales > Pinaceae > Pinus > Pinus albicaulis. The sequence continues at coordinate 1,281,894,334 of CM076577.1, read as the reverse complement.
TGACCAGCTGAAAGACCAATTGCAGAAAGCTCAGTGGGTGATTAACTATTTGGAACAGCGCAACAAACAGCTCGAGGATGAGCTCACATTTTATGAGGTGCGCCAAATCCGTGAGGACAGATAGTGGAATCGAAAGAGACCCGGTGACATGACACCAGCTGACAGAGATACTGTACTCACGCAGGTGAATATACATTTGGAGAAATTTTTGGCGAAGGCCAATCGAGACAAAGACATGCTTCACCACATGAAAAGCCATTACTGGGCTCGCATGCATGTTTGCAAAGCGAGGATGAAGATCATGAAGAGGAGGTTGCGCAAAGCACTTCGACGGCGGAAAAGGCCTGATCCACTCCGGATTTTGGCCGAGGCTTCATTGACTGAGCAGGACACATGATGGAGGACCTCCGCTCCGAATTTGGGCAAATTCGGAGAAAATTTTGTCATTTTCAAATTTTTGGTCTAAAAAACAGGTTTTGCAGCTACGTGGGTCACGCGCTCATGCGCTCACTTTTTTTTGAGACACTTGCTGGAGGAGATTTTTACATTTTTGGATTTTTCATGGTTAATTATGCTTCCTCTGAAGTCAACTTAGCATTTCAACAAAATCTGGATGGTCAAACAGCTCAAAAACACCATGAAAATCACCTTGCTGCCACCTTTTGCACCAGCAGGGAGTACCTCTGGGAGAATGAGGTGTTGGATGGTCAACTCAACTCCAAATTCAGAAATTCTACTTGGGTTGGAAAGGCGACATTTAGGGCTTTCCAACGAGCTATCATGAGCTCAATTTGGATGCCGGGAGCTACCTCGAAATCAGCCTGGAACATGAGTGACCCACGCAGTTCAGGAGCGACCCACCTAGAAATTTTTCTGAATTTTCAGCTGCCAGCTCAGTATTTCGCCTATTATGGACCAGTTTTGCTTATGGATAGAATTTTTGGGTTTTTATGATTTAAATTCATGTTTGATATGTAACTTTGGCTTGTTTTTATCTCTTCTAGAAGATTCACTCTCAAATGAGTAAAAAATCATGTAATGGATCAGTTTCCACTCTTTTAGAGGCAAGTGGTTAGCCGCCTAGATTGTAGTTCCATGATTAGAATTGGTTGAAACTGATCCCTGAAGAGGGAATTCGACCCCTAGAGGTGGGGAAAGGTGTTAGAGTGATCTATATATTGTAATTTCTCAATCATTTTCAGAGGTTGGAGAGGTTGGACTCTTGGGATACTTTGATATCATTGTACATACTTTTCATATTTTGGCTAAGGAAAGATCAGGGGTTTTGCGGCACTTGTTGGGATCCTTGTGGTGTTCTGTTCTTGATGGTGTTTCTTCTTTGTTTATTGTAAGTTTCTTCATGTTTAATGTATGCCATCCTTTCATTATGATTCTGAACTAAATTGAATGAGTGAATAAGGTTGAATCCATTGTTTACAGTGCTTGGCCTTTGAATTCAGTTAGTTCTATATGTTTTCAGCTGTTTGGAGAGGATCCAAGTTCTTTTTTGCCCTCTTCAGCTCCTCGTCGGTCTAATATGTCCATATATCCAATCAAAAGCATCAAGACATTCACCTACCTCGCCCCAACTTGAAATCTGCAAAGGTCTGACCTTATCCCCGGACCCAAAATCTGTTTTCCCATTTCTCCAGTGAAAACCCAAAAACCAAAAAATCAAACATACCTATCTCTTTACTAGCCTAAAATCAGTTCTTATTGTAAGTCATCTCGCATCCTATTGCTCATTTTCTCGAGATTGACGGAGAGAGCCCTCTCCTGCCCTCGTAGGGCTAGCTACGAGGCTGAGCGTGGTTTGATGTAGCCTTGAGTTTTACTTCATTTCAGCCTGAGGTAGATTTGAGTGCTAACAAGAGGAAAAGGTTTTTGCATATTTTTAGCAAGAGCTCACAACATACCAGAACATCAAGATCAAGCTAATATCGTCTAAGAAAATCAGATAAGTGTTATAGAGTCTGAATCTCAATATGCCGATCTGATATTTTACTTAAAGAATGGGTATGCTCCTTATAATATTAGCTATAAGAACACACGTGCTCTGAGATTAAAAGATAAAAAATATGAAATCATTGATGATGTGTTATTCGGAAAAAATTATGATTCAATTCTATTAAGATGTCTTGAAAAGACTGAAGCAAAAAAGGTATTGCAGGAATTACATGATGGACCAGTAGGTGGAAACTTTGGAGGTGATACTACAGCTCACAAAATAATCCATGCTGGATATTATTGGCCTACCCTTTTCAAAGATACACATGATTATGTGAGGAAGTGTGAGATTTGTCAAACTGCTGGTGGAAGACAAAGGAAGCCATCTTTTCCTTTGCAACCAGTAAACATTGAACAACCATTTGAACAATGGGGGCTTGATATTATTGGAGAAATAGTACCACACTCTTCCAAACAACACAGATACATCCTTGCAGCAACAGACTACTTCACAAAGTGGGTAGAAGAAATTCCCTTAAAGGTAGCCAATTTTGATGCAATTATTGATTTCATCGATCAATTCATCATTACCAGGTTTGGTGTACCTAACGCTCTTGTTTTTGACAATGCATTTTATTTTTCTGGGAATAGTATAATAGAATTTGCAATCAAAAGAGGTTTTAAATTAAAATATTCAGCAAATTATTCTCCACAAGGTAATGGTTTAGCTGAATCTACTAATAAAAATCTCATCAAAATCATTAAAAAGACCATTGATCAAAATCAAAAAAATTGGCACAAGTCTTTAATCTTTTCATTATGGGTTGATCGTATTACTCATAAAGCTTCAATAGGAACTTCACCTTTCAATCTAGTTTATGGAAAATAAGTTGTGATACCATCAAATATAGCTCTCCCATCATTAGCTCTAGTGCAATTTATTGAATAGAATCCTTAAACATCTATTCAGTTGAGATTTTATCAAATTATTAAATTAGAAGAAGATAGAGAGAGAGAAAAAATTATTCATGAAAAACATCAACCACTTGTAAAATATTCCTTTGACTCAAGTTCCACCAAATCCAAAACTTTGCAAATTGGTGATCTTGTTCTAAAATGGGATAAAGCACATGAAGATAAAGGTAAGCATACCAAATTTCAAAATATGTGGCTTGGACCATTTTAGATTGCTGAAAAGATAGGCTCATATACATTCTTTCTACAAGATTTAATAGGAAAGATAGAATCTCTTCCTATAAATGGGCTTATTTTAAGGAAATTATTTTCTTAAGGAGGTAACCCCTTCTTACCTGTACATATTCCTTTCTGCAATTTTTGTTTGTTTTGTAAATAAGGTTGTTAATAAGTCTTTAATTGACTTTTTACTATTTGAAAATATTTTCGAAAAATACTATAAATACTTATTTTATGTAAATAAGAATTTTTATAGAAATGATTATAGTTTTGGATAGTTTAAAATAAAATGTTAAACTTTGAAAATTTGTTCAAAATGTTTGCATGATCTTTTGAAACCTTGAAAAAAATGTAAATCATTATAATTTTATTAAGCAGAGAAAGGTTATCCATAAAAGTAAATACTTTTCCAAGCTTTGGCATTCAAAAAACTCTGAAAATTGTCATCCATTGATTCTTAAGGATAAAATCATTTCACCCCATCCATTAAGGTTGTGATTTTTTAGAATGTAATTCTAAAGAAATTATATGTCCAAATTAAGAGATAAGAGGTCTCATCACGAGCCTGCTTACCATGATCATAAGAAGTAATAAAACTAACATTACTAGCACTGCATACCAAAACAAGGTAATGGCTTATAATTATAAGACAAAGGGTGTCATCACGAGCTAGATTGTTCAGTTTGATTACAACTAGTGAATGGCATTGTTATCAACTGGCTACCAAACCAGAAAATTGGCTTTTAATTAAGATAAAAAGAAGAAAAACATAAGATACAATTTCTTATGAATTTATCTTTTAAAGAATTATGATCTTAGTCAGATGGGACAATGAATGGTTAATGGTTAAAAGGTAACCCTGTCGAAACTATGAACGTTTGCAGGTAGCAGAGGCAATACCTATGACAAATAAAGTAAAACACAAAAGCTAAAATTGGAAGAGCCCCCTAATTTATTATTATCAACCAATCAAGGCTTAAGAAAACCCAAAAATGTTTTTATTTTTAGAAAGAAATTGTAAGTGCTTGTTATTATTTTTTGGAGTTAGATTTTATTTATAATTTCTCTAAGATAGTTTTCATTATCTTTAAAAAACAATTACTTACTAGAAATATAGTATTCATTTTATTTTTCAGAGATAATTGTTTCTTCCAGTGAATTGCCAATTGTTGTACGGTACAACAACCCTCCCCATTTCAAAATTTTTGAATAAATTTCATTTAGAAATAGGTCCCCTTTCTTTTTAAAATAGGAATAAAAGACTTAGAGGAAATCCGATCATTTTGAATAAAACAATAAAAAGTTCATTGATTAGAAAAGCATATATCGTAAAACACAAGTACATATGAACAAATGCAACACTGAAAATCTCTGATCCTATGAAATATAAAGTCTTTTATCGCATCAACATAATACATCAAAGTATTCATATTGACTAAGTCCGATGTGATAAAAGTAATTGCAATCGCAAACCGACGGTTTCTTAAAGTTTCACATTTTTTTTGCCAATCTCCGATGTAATAAAGTAATTGCAATCGCAAATCGGATGGACCTTAAAGTTTCACATTCTGTTTCATAAAATCCGATGCGATGCGATTTATCGCAAATTGCAAATTGCAAAAACAAAAAGACTGCTGACACCTAATCCTATGGGATGGGTGTGAATATTTAATTTTGTATAATGAATAATATTAGGAAATAAGGAAGGCCAAGAGTCATTGGGAGATGAATCCCAATAGCCTCACCTCCATGTATAAATGCATGTACATTCTTCAGCTAATACACATTCTAATTTGAGGAGTTACCTCCTGGTTTGACATGGTATCAGAACCAGTCCCACTATTGGCATTTTTGCCTGTGGTGTAACTCCCTCACTCCTTTGCTCAGTCAGTTTTTTCTGTATATTTTTGCTGCTCCATTAAATTGATGCTATATACTGTTATTCTGCATTTTTTTATCTCTGCACATCTCTGACATTTACATCTCCTGCAGCTCCTGAATATTCTGCAATCTTGCAGTTCCTAAAATACTGCAAATTGCAGCCCCTGCACAGACCTGCAAATTCGATTATTAAAGTCCTGCAATTTCAACATTTCACCTACCCAACGCACCTCACATCTCCCCTCTTCCCCAACGCCTTCCCCATCGTCCAACTCCCCTCCCTACCTGCGCTGACTCGACTCACCACATAACTTGTGATATACAACGCTCCCATCGAACATACATTCCCACGCTGTCATATCTCTACATAGGCGGTATTCCCTGTGGCCTTTCAGCTCCTCTCACCCAACGCTGTCAATATCATTTCCGCCCTCCATTACAGTTAACACACCCACGCACAGCGCTTATCCATTACATTTAACATCGCTCCTCCCCAACTGTCTACACGCTATCTACATATATGTCTCCTCTGCTATTACCACGTTGTGTGCATATATGAAACCGCCACCATAATACCACCCTCGACTCATATACCCTCGACTCCTGCATTCGCTGGTTTGTTATATATAATACCGCTTCCATTTAAATCAACACAACCATATCCAATACGCTGTTTTAAATCTTGTCCGCCTGTCATATGCATAACACCGCTCCACCATATATATACAGTCCGCTGTCATTTACAATACGCTGTGTTTTATATTGTTTATAACACTCCACCATATATATACAGTCCGCTGTCATTTACAATACGTTGTATTTTATATTTTTTATAACACTCCACTATATATATTGTTTATAACACCATTGTTCGCCCTTACTCATACATAATATCCCCGCGCTGTTTTAATACTCACTACGCCCTCCGTCCCATAGTTGCTATGTCCTACGGTATTACCGTCCCATAGTTGCACCATATGTAATACCGTTCCAACTATACAACGCACCATATCATATTACGTTCAGTCCGCCATTTATTCCCACTGTCATATTCAATACCGCTTCCCCAGTCATAATACCCCCCCCACCATACTTTAAATACAATTTTTCTTCAAACACAAAAAAAAATATTTTTTTGGTGCAGAATTCAATATTTGCAGCAAAGAGTTTTTTTCCTTTTAAATTTAGTATTTGCAGCAAAGAGTTTTTGTCCTTTTAAATTCATCATATTTTCCAGCAAAGATTTTTTGTCCCCTTTAATTGAGAAAATTTCCACAGTTGAAAGTTTTCTAGCAGAATTTTTTCCTCTTCAAAAGAATTTTTTCCAGCAAACTAATGCATTCTCTCATATCCATTGTTGGGGTGGTTCTCTCCGGCAAAGAGAACTATCTTGAATGGTCTCGGAAGATTAAACACACACTCATTTTTAATGATTTGTGGAGAGGAATCTGTGAAGGACAAGAAGGAAATCCACCAGCAAAGCCCACTTCAGACAAAGAGCTCGCCATTTGGGAAAACAAAAACTGCAAGGCCTATGCCTTGATTGCAGCTTCCGTAAATGAAGAGGTGAGTCGCCACATTTCACCATTCTCAAATGCCTATGATGCCTTGAGCAAGCTAAAAGAACTCTATGACTCACATTCAGAATTAGAAAATGTTCAATTGATGATTAAGTTGTTCAGTCTTGAAATGAATAATGATGATCCCCTTGCTTTAGCTTCAGAAGTTAGATCTATCATGCATGATATTGATAGCACTGGTGTAAAAATGGACATACCTCTCATAGCATATGTTAAGGAATTATATCCGACTTACTCACATTATCTTGAGTCTTTGCAAGCAAGTGGGAACCTTGAGCATATCACCTTTGATACACTTGAGAAAAAGTTTGCAGAAAGAGAGAAAGATTTTGGGAAGATGACAGTCCCTTCATCTTCCGAAGAGGCTGCATACTTGGCACATAGAGAAAAGAGGTATGCTCCAGATTCATCCAGAGGAAGAGGTGGCAGAAGAGGAAGAGGAAGAAGAAACTTCACAGAAAGGGGGGGCAGACAATCTGACAAATCCAATCTTCATTGCACACGTTGCAATAAAGATGGACATGATGCATCCAAATGCAGAACACCTTGGGAGAAAATTGAGCAGCAAAGAAATCAAGAAAAAGGTAAAACTAATGACAAAGAAAAAGGTAAAGCACCTGAATCCGCTCACTATGTTCTAGCACATTGTAACAATGGAGTAACTGAAGACTTATTTGATGTTTCATTTACTTCATGGAGAGATGATTTGTTGCTAGATTCAGGAGCAACATGTCACATGAAATTTAGAAAATATTTTTTTGAAGAATTCACTGACAAAGTTGATGGAGCAGTATATTTCGCAGATAAATCCAAACTCAAGCCATACGGGCTTGGCACCATCAAGCTTAAACTACACCGTCTTCAGTCATATTCTGTGAGTCCTCTGGTTCCCACAGGTTGAGAGAAACTTGTTGTCGCTGGTCCAAATCTGCCGGTAAGGATTTTGCTCCATTCACTTGTTTGATGGCAAGGCGAGGAGGTCGAAGAAAAGCATCGGATGCTCCACTAGTCATGGAGGAATAGAAAGAGGAGACTCTTGAAGGTTTTGAAGGTAAAGGTTCATCTTCTCATACTCAAATCTTTGCATTAATTCACATCATGATGAGGTACATTCCCATCAAGTCTTTTATGGCGTGTAGATTTGGACACCTAAACTATGACCTTCGTTTGTTGAAGAAAAATAAATTGTTAATGAGCCCTTTCAGATTCTGAAGGCTAATGAATGTGATGCTTGTATTCCAGGAAAGCATAGCAAACATCCATTTCATGATTCACACTCCAGAGCACATAGAAAACTTGAGCTTTTTCATTCAGATTTATGTGTCCCTATGCCTATTTCTTATGCAAATAGAAATAAATACATGATGACATTTATTGATGACTACACCAGAATGTGTTGGATTTTCTTATTGAAGAATAAGTCTGATGCTTTTCAAACATTCAAGAATTTTCATGCATGGATAGAAAATGATGCACAAACTCATATTGGCTCTCTACGAACTGATAATGGAAAAGAATACACTTCAAATGAATTTGAAAATTATCTTCGTAAACATGGAATCAAACATCAAACAACTGTGCCATATAATCCCCAACAGAACAGTGTAGCTGAAAGAATGAACAGAACTATCTTAAATATGGTTAGCTCCATATTTATTTTTCAAGAATATGAAATTGATGTTTTGGGGTGATGGGATGTGTTGTTTACATAAAGAATAGGTGTCCTTCAAGTTCAATTAGAAACAAAACTCCTTTTGAAATGTAGCGTACATTCCTTCAGTAAAGCATTTCAGGGTCTTTGGGTCCACCTGTTATGCCTTGATACCCAAGGGTCAAAGGAACAAACTTGGTGCTAGAAGCAGAAAATGTATCTTCTTGGGGTACTCCAATACGTCCAAAGGATATCGTCTATATGATGAAGCAAATAAGAAATTTGTAATAGCAAGAGATGTCATATTTCTTGAATCTTCCAAGAGTGACAAGGTTGTTGAGCGGAAACTTGATCGCCTGGATAGATTCACACATACAAAGTCTTTCCAAGATTTTGATAATGTGATTCCACATCTTGAAGGGGGGATTCCGATATTGAATCAAACTATGGAATCATGTCCTGAATCACTCTCTCCCCCACATGAAGAAACAACCACGGATGACACATTGGATGATGTGATTGACAGAATTGGGAGATTGAATCTTGAATCAATCCCAACTGGAGTCAAATGACCGGCTTCAATTGATCTCGGAAAAGGTCCTCCCATTCGGCTAACAAAGACAGGAGAATGTTCATCTGATGAGGTTGGAAAAACGAGGCAGAAGTTCCACTCAACAAATCGAAGGTGATGTAGATAATTACGATTCCTCTTGTTGATATGGATATTAGCATATTGTGAATTCGGGTTTGTCCTCGAGATCATGAACCAACTTCCTTCAAAGAAACACCGCTTCTCATGATGAATGGAAAGAAGCGATGCGGAAGGAGTATGATGCCTTGATAAAGAATGGCACTTGTTTGGTTGATCTGCCTTTGGGAAAAAAACCAATTGGCTGTAAGTGGGTCTACAAGAACAAGTATAAAGCAGCTGGCTCACTTTACAAGCACAAGGCCAGGCTTGTGGCAAAAGGTTTCGCACAAAAATAAGGAATCGATTATGAAGAAACTTTTTCTCCCATAGAAAAATGGACCACCATCAGGACTCTCTTTGCCCTAGCAGCTAAGAATGGATGGAAAGTCCATTAGATGGATGTAAAAACCACCTTTTTGAATGGATATCTAAAGGAGAAATTTTATATGTCCCAGCTAGAAGGAGTTGTGGTAAAGGGTCAAGAAAACAAAGCTTATAAAATCTTTGTACGGCCTCAAGCAAGCACCACGAGCACAGTACATGAGAAAGTCAACCAAGCATCATACCACTTGACTTCAAACATTTTGATCTTGATGATGCAACTTTGCTTCATTGAAAGTTGGAAAAAGCGGTTGTATATCTTGTGGTATATGTAGATGATCTTTTGATAACGGAACGAGTGAGAGCTATATTGCATCCATGAAGAAAGAATTGAAGGTTTTTCATTATTGATTATGGTTGAGCGGTTGGGTCATGTTCATGTTTATCTAGGTATTGAAGCTGGTTAACACATCCTAAATTTATATTTCTTTCTCAAAAGAAGTACATTGGAGATCTCTTGACAAATTTGGCATGGATGAATGTAATCCCTTAACCACTCCAATGGAACAAAACTTGAAGCTCACATCCATTGAAGGGAAGGAATTCGAGGATGCAACTAAGTATAGACAACTTATAGGAAGTCTTATCTACTTGACCACCACCAGACCCGACATTTCATTTGTTGTTGGAATCCTCTCAAGGTTTATGCAAAAACCCTGTGAAGGAAATTGGTCTATTGCAAAAAGAGTGTTAAGGTACTTGAAGGGGACTCAAGACTTTGGACTCAAATACACACAGGTAGGCGATTTCAACTTGATCGAATACTCTAATTCAGACTTTGATGGCGACAAAGAAACGGGGGTGTCTACTACAGGTTACACCATGACTCTTGGATCAGGAGCTGTCTCATGGAGATCATGCAAACAGTCAGTTCCAGCAGATTCCACGACCGAGGCAGAATATGTGGCAGCAGCTAAAGCAACAAAGGAAATTGTGTGGCTCCAGAAAATCCTGGAAGATTTTCAGATGAAACAAATGTACTCCACACCACTCATGATCGACAACACTTCTACAATAAAGTTGGCCAAGAACCCAAAGTTTCATGATTGAAAAAAGCACATCAATACAAAATACCATCTAATTCGACATCATGTTCAGGCCAAAACCATCCATCTACATCATTGTTCCACAAATGAGCAAACTGCTGATATCTTCACCAAAGCACTTGGAAGAGAAAAGTTTGAAAAGTTCAGATCGATGCTTGGCCTCACCAACATCCCTTCGGATTAAAAGGGGGAATGTTGACACCTAATCCTATGGGTTGGGTGTGCATATGTAATATTGTATATTATTTTAATATTAGGAAATAAGGAAGGCCAAGAGTCATTGGGAGATGAATCCCAATAGCCTCACCTCCATGTATAAATGCATGTACATTCTTCAGCTAATACACATTCTGATTTGAGGAGTTACCTCCTGGTTTGACAAATACAACCCCTCATTTGGTCAATTGCAAAACTTTGATGCGATGCGATTTATCGCAATCGCATCTTGGAGAAAACAACATCATATTCACTCATGTTATAAAATATCGATGCGATGGACCCCACCACCATCACAATCACAAATCGGCAGATATCATTTATAACTTATTTCCTTTGGAAAATCCCAATGCGATACGCCATCATCGCAATCGCAAATCGGCGAAGATCATGAAATGTTATTTGTTGTCCCTTTTGAAAACCCCCGATGTGATGGATACTTAGTCTCTATTTTATCGTTAGTTTACATTGCGCATATATGATTTATTCATCGCAATCAGAAAAGTAAAAATGGAAAGTTTTTTATTCACATTTTAAGATTGCCAATCTCCAATTTTATGTCATTATTAATTAGAAAATCCAACTAATGATGGTGATTGATTCTATTTTGAATGCGTGAGTTTGACTCTCATAGAGGGCATTTAAGTTTAACCACGGAGTTAATAAATTGAAATCAATGAATAAATATTTTCATATAGTTATTCTCCTTTACTTCATTTTTACCATGTCTGAAAATTTTTCTCATTTGCAGAACAATAGAATACCTAATCCTCTCATTCGCTGAGAAAGTGAAATCTTACCAGATGAAAAAATGTCTAAGAGATCTAAGAAAGCAAAGGATACTGCCACTGCAAAGATCACTGCTATTCCCATAGTACCAAAACAAAAACCAGCCAAAATTAAGCTGGTTACAAACACATCATGCCAAGTTCTTGGAAAAATCTCTTGGGAAGATGTATATAACTTAATTGAAATAGAAAACCCTAAGGTCACTGAAGTGAAGGCAATAGTACTAGACGAAGAAGACTCAGATTCTGATTCTGAGACTCCTCTTAAAGCACTTTCAAATTCATTCCTTCACAAAATTGTAGCTCGGGCAAACATTTTCCCCTATTATGATGTAATTCGATGGGTGATTAACAATGTCACCATAAAAAACAGGACATTTGTTTCAGCTGCAGGAACAATATTTAGGTCTTTCAGAGAAGAGGACATAAAGGCAATGTACCATCTTCCAGACCCTCAGAAATTCTACAACAAAGCCTTTATTAATGATTTTTCTGCAAGCAATGAGACTCAGTCAGAACCAATCAGAGAATGGATAAGAGCACCAGAGAAACATAAAACTGAATCATCAGGTATGTACCCCGTAGAGTCTCTTTCGCCCCCATACTGTTATGCTGTCGCGATGATGTGTAGGCTCTTCGGAAATGATAATTATGTGAGATTTTCAATCCAAATGGTACCCTTAATTCATTCTGCTCTGAATTCTGAAATCATGGACTGGTCAGTTATCCTTTCAGACAAGATAGCCAATAGAATCCTAGACTATAGAAAGGATAAAAATACAGGAAATACGACCCATTTTTACTTATGTGCCTACATTGTAGATGCCCTATGTTTCAATTTAGAATTTCCCATTTTAGGTTGGAAATAGACCCCCCAAGATCCTATTCCTATACATATTTATCATAAGCTCCTATGGAAGGTTCATTTTAAAAACCATGTATATAGAATTTTTTACAGTTTTCTGATTCATGTCTATCAAACCATTTTTAACCAATTTCCTCCCCGACTCTCTAAAAAGGAAAAGATTGATATATCCCAGATTGGTGACTAGTTTGGAGAAGATAAATTTACCTATGTCAGAGTTTTTGGAAGCATTGTGGAGCCCCATATTTTACCCCTATATGTTCCTGACAAACTGTTAGCACAAGAAATTTCTTATCAGTTAATAGTGGAAGGTATGTCAAGGTGTCTAAAGAATAATAAGAAACTGATGTGGCCTACTTTTCCTTTTCACTATGGGAATTATACTCTTAATGACTTCAAACATGCTAAAAATGAAGTCATTAAAATAAAGGATCCTAAGCTCTCAACAGTCCCAGGCAGGTAGTATGACCCGAAAAAAGTAGCATTTGACTTCACAACTTCAGTTTCAATCGCTCGGTTTGAACATGAGCCTGATGTATTTTATGATTTATTTGTTTCTGTTGATAAATTTTCCCAAGTTTATAACTTGGCTAAATCCAAGTTTCAGACAGAAGACATGAATAAATTTATGCTGTTTAGAAGTCAGAGACTACTAAAAGCTCCTCTTGACCAGTTAAGAATTATTTTGCAAGAATATTAAAATATAGAAACAGAGCAGAAGGAAAAAGAAGATGTAGCTAACAAAGCATGAAAAGAAGCATCGACCAGCAAGGGTAATGTACAGACTGAAAAGGTAATCATAAGTGGAAAACCTGATATGCAAAAGGAGAATACTAGCAGCAAAACTGATGTACATATTGAGAAAGGAACTGCATTTCAAACAGAGAAGGAAAATACAAGTATTAAGACGAATGTGCATACTGAAAAAGAAAACACAGGTAGAAAGGCTAATGATCAGACGGAAAAAGAAAATATTCGTAATAAGCCAGATAATCACCTTGAAAGAGAAAAGACCATGGAGAAAATGGCGGATTCTACGGAAGTTATTGTTTCTTCCCATTTTCTAAGTCAATATGAGAAATTCACTCAGCAAATAGGATTACAAAATAATCCTCAAGTTGAAAATATGAAAGATCAAGATATGGAAATCATTCCTGAGCATCCTACAGAAGAGATTGTATTGAAAATAGAAGAAATTCCTCCTCTAGATATATTTTATAGTCCCAAGCATAAAGTTGTTGTTAGAAAACAGAGGAAGAGAAGAAGAACAGATCAAGAATCACTTTCAACCTCACAAGTTGAATTTATGAACATTGTCTGGAAAAATACTGAGATGAATCCATCAGAGGATCTCACCAAATTGTCACAATATGCATGCGTCTATAGTGCAGCCACTATAGACAAAGCTTCTGAAGTCACCCAAATGATGAAACAAAAGGACGTACAGATAGCTATGCTGGAGGAACAAGCAATAGAAAATCATCAAAAGATTATGTAGTTGGAACAACAGTTGCAAGATGAAGAGCTCATATATAAACAGTTGGAAGAGCAACTTGGCATTGAAAAGAAAAAGATTGATCATCAAGCTTTGAATAAGCAACAACAGTTAAGTCAAGAGTTGGCAAAGTTACAAACCTTACTGCAAAATGAGAAAACTACTAAATCTAAGAAAGAAAAAATATTCCAAGCAATATTGGACAAATTTAGGGATTATCCTAAATTAGATCAATTTAAAACTGAAGCTCTTGAAATAAATAAACTATTGTCTCAGCAGTTGAATGAACTCTGTCAAAATATGGCACAAGCTGAGCCCTTATGTGAAATAACATCATCTCTTATAGATGAAGCAGTTAGCCTCAGATATGAATTTGACGACGCAGATGAGAAAATTTATGAATTCCTTTCATGGCAAGACTCGGAGCAAGGAAAGAATGCAAGCCTTCCTAGGATTGAGGAAAGGCATAAATAAATTATGTTTGCTGAATGGGAAAAATATTTGATCAAAAGAGAAAGAGCCACATCAAGAGCCAAAACTATGCTGAATAATATAACACAGATGGTTAATGATAGCTTATATGCCACCAATTTAATTTCAGATTGTATTCCAGGTAAATTACCAAAGGTAAAAGAAACTAATACCAGGTGGAAGAAAGAATTAGTCAAAAAGAATCAGCAAATTAGCAAACTTCAAGGAATTTCATGGGATATCATGTGGACATTTCTAATCAAGCCACACAGTCAACAAATGACAATCAAATTCCTTTCCAATGCCATTAATTACATCATTCCAGAGTTTTCTGATGCCACGTATACTAGTCAGTTACATTCGAGGCTAAGTCATCCAGCAAAGGTCAAAGATATGCTCAAAATTTGCCACCTTGGCACATTGAATGCAGGAGAAAATCAATGAATCTGTTTCATTTTAATATCGCAAGTTTATTTCTAGATTTCTGATGATAGATTGTAGCAATAGTTTTAGTTATTTTGTTTTATTAAGTTCCTATTTAAACCCTTTTCATGCATTTGGAAAGGGGTCCTGAATTTGTAATATTTTGGCTTGGATGTTACATTTTTGTACTCCATCGACTACTTTATTTTTATAAAGGATCACATCTTGTGGTTTATGGAAAATTATCTATAAGAATTTCATTTCTGTACCTTGGAGTTTGTTTTACATTGAAGCACTGGATCTGAATATTGAATTGCCTCAAGAAAAGTATCGAGATGAATCTGGTATTTCTATCAATTTACTGTTATTTTTCTTATGTTATGATATATTCTCTTTGAATTTGCTATCATTTATATATACTTGTTTTACAAATATTTCTTTATACATATCATTTCTAAGTGTATAGAAATAATTATCTCTCACAGTATGTCCAAATGATATATAACATGATGAATGCAATGTGTTATTATAACTCTGTTTACTTTCTTAAATAGAGTTATTATTATTTGATACTGCATATTTCAATTAAATTATAATACATTTTCATGGTTATTGGTTTGATTGAAACAATCTTAAAGTTGTATTCATATTTGACACCCAGGTTAGTTTTAGAATTATTTATAAGTTATAGATTAAATTTGATAGATTATTTCAGTCATTTAGTTTCATTATCCACTCATACAATCATCCCATCACCAACCCATTAGTTATTAGGAAACTGGTCCTATAAATCTAGTCGGAGCCACCACACCAAACAGAAAAGGAGTTGTCCTAAGGTCCTAACTGGGTGGTTTTCCCCCAATGTTTGAAGCAGCAATTTTCGAGGTTTCAACACATCGATAGGAATATGTTGTGGGGCTAACATGGGGATCCTCTCTAGATAAAATGTGACTACAATGGACCCATATCCAAAGTTGTTTATCTTCCCATTCTTTGCTCTGGTAAGTTGGCCTTTCACGTTTTCCAACACTGCCTCGCACCTGTTGAATATGGTGCCTCGAAAGCAATCTACTGTTATGTGCATCTGAGAACCAATGGCTACATGAAAATCTACACTTCCACACAGCTTGACATTGGTAAACGCGATCACTTTCAGCTCTGGATGGATGATAGTTTTTATGTCAATCCGTTTGTCCCGGGGATCAGCCTCATCATTGCAAAACTCCAATTGTAGGCTGGTGGCAGACTGGCCACCTAGCCTAGCCCAAATAGAGATAATGGTTTTCCTCTCCTGGACAAACCAGTCAAAAAATAGATGTCTTCCAGCTCAATCTCGAGCTGGTGACCTCCGATCACAAAACACAGGTCCTGAACATCCGATTTATTAACCAGCCAAGTAAGAAGATCCACTTGAGTTCTCATGCCACTGATAGCCCAAAATTTGTAAAGCTCGCATACTCTTAAAGCTTTCAAAGTAGGTTGATGATTTATCATTGCTTCATCTACCTCTTCGTGCTCTCGTTCTCTCCAAATGAGCATTGTAGATATCCTACAACAAGTAAAATGAAGGATTAGAATCATTTTCAATCAAAAAAATTGGGTAATTTAAGAAGAAAATATGTTTTTGAATTTGTCACAGCGCCTCCGCACTTTACGCTCAGGGACAGTGCGTGGATACACACGGGCCCTGTGTTAAAAGTGCGGGGCACCGACATTTTTCTTTGTAGAAAAATGGCAGGGTCCGCAGGTACCTAATGTCTTAGGTGCGGACCCCCGAGGGAAACTTTTTCGGCATATTTTCCTCCCAAAAATGAAATTCTGACCCTAAATTAAAAAATTGAACGGATGAAATGCAAGATAAGGAGGTTGTGGATTACCTGAAATAGAGGGTTTTCGATTCTGACAGTCGGTTTTCCCAGAATCTTCTTCGAAGCGTTTTTTTCCAAGAGCTCTAAAAACTTCACTCCAAAATCAAACGGTAAAAATGAACTTGAAAAACTCCTTTTTATAAGTTTTTTAGAATAGATGAATTTTAAATTTGTTTATTTTTCACTTTAAAAGTCATTTTTTCAAAATATTTTTATTATTGAAACAGGTATGTTTAATTTTTTAGGTTTTTGTGCAGAATAACAGATTTTTCAGGAAAAATGGTCATTTTTTATGAAGAGTAAACTTTAATCAGTTTTTCGAGCTCTTTAAATTTTACGAAAAAGTGAAACCATGGATTCCTCTTTTAAGCACTTTTCATACTCTCTAAAAATGAAAAGATCGTCGAGTACTTGACTATTCGAACTCGTTAAAGTAAATGAACAGTCGTCCCTTCAATACAAGTTTACCCCTTTTCCAGACTGAAATGAACTATTTACGAAAAAGGTATACATTGACTAATCATGGTCAATAGAGTTCTCTCTTGCATTATTTTATCCTTTTTCGGGTCTGAGAGACTAAATTTACGAAAAATAACACCCATGGAGTTTTCTTAAGTTTTTTCTTCTAACACCCTAAAAATGAAAAACACCAAGTTTCTCCTATACTAGACTCATTAAAATTTAACAGTAAAGGACCTATCAATTACAAACATAAACGGACCACTCCTTCTTAGGGTTCGATTTTAAACTAAGTTGGACTCATCCGAAGGATGAGCTTATAAAAAAGCAAATGTTATCCTCCTCAAGCTTGTCAAAAATAAAGAGGTACTTTCCAGAAATGGTGGGGGAAAAGAGAGAAAAATAGATTTATTTGTTACACTTTGATTTATAAAATAATTACACCACTCTTGAACATGACACTTTTTGTCGCACTTCTACCTGGGTTGGGAAATCCTTTACCTATCAGTTAATCAAACCAGATTGAAAGTCTTCAGCCAGTTTCTGGGTATTAGCTTAGGGAAACTGTCACCAAACCATCTGCAGTGTTGTTATGTGTTCAAGAGGATATTCAAACAAACCATTCATCTGCAAACACTTGTCTCCATTCGCGTTGACCATCCCTGAGTCAGTCCTTGCAAAAAATTTCTTCAAAAATTGATCTATGGTTTCGTGTCGTGAGCTTGCTTACGACGGATCACTTTCTATCAACAACAGCTCATCATCTAGGAAGTTGATCTATAATTCATTAGTACCTTGGAATCTGTATGCCTTAATGGCAAGTTTCTCGCCTTCGACGACAGGTTACATCATTGACCTTCAATCGAACGATTCCGTGAAATGTTCGACTTCAGATCACTTATTCGCATTTCATGGATTGTACTAAGTACTTTGAGATCCATTGTCATTATTGGTCGTTTATCTCACACTTGTTAACAGTTCACATCATTGACTAGTAATCAAGTGGTTTCTACCATGTTCGACTTCAACACATTTAATTGCATGGATAGAATCGTACTAGTTCGGGAAGCAGAAATCAAGACCCTGGATCTAGTTTCCACCATCCAGGCTGCGAGGAGTTTTATTATTCATTATGCAGTAGACGATTCATTATAGATGGCTGCGTCCATGTTGTGTTTACACTATTGATGCAATATTAAAATCATTTCTGTATCAAAACAAGTTTAGTTAGTTTTGATCTGAGTATGGGAATGCCTACCTCAGTGATAATATATATATATGTGTGTGTGTGTGTGTGTGTGTGTGTGTGTGTGTGTTGCGTTGAATTTTTTTACAGGGTTCTGACTAGGGTGTCCACAGGCTAATCCTTGAAATGATAAAGCACATCACTCTTCGAATATTATCATATTTCAAACTTTAGGGGGCAATTTGTTACACTGAAATTTCTCACCATGACATTTTAGTACTCCCTTGGAAGTCCACAATATCAAAGTTCCCAAAGTCAAGTCTTGAAACTAAGAGAAAATCTCATAAAAGCCTTAAAACTCTGGTATCGCACTTTCTCCTAGTTTTGCCTGGGGTCCCACACCTTTTGGCTATAAATCATGCATAGCCAAGTGCACTTTCTGCTTATTAAAAGTGCGGACCCCTGTAAAAGATTATAAAAGGCGCAAGTAAAATCTAGAAGCTTGGTTAAAGTCATTTTTGGAAGCTTCTAGAAACATTCCTGCGGTGAAAAGTACGCTCCTTTCATGTTCATGCATCCCATCCAATAAGGAGCTAACCCCTTGATGTAAGGAACTAATCCCTTTGAAGGAGGATTCTACCCCTTCTTGTATGGAGCTGTAACCTCCTCTCTTTCACTATAAAAATAGGCATAGGGAAGCCTCAAGGGGTTACATTTGATGAGTTGAAGTTTTAGTATTGTTGGAGGCAAAGTGCTGTTGAAACTTAAACCCTTTTAGCTGAGATTTCATGTGGGAAGGATTACATACTTGTATGTATCTCGGTTGGAAGAGTGAAAGGCTGATCTGAGTAAAGGAAACAACTATTCCGGACCCCAGGAAGACCTATACAACACCAAGGCAGACATGGTTGTAAGGCTCTTCTTATTTAAGTTAATAAAAATAAATCCGCTTTTCTCAATAAGCTGTCAATTGATTGGTTTATTTATGGATTCCTTGATCACCATAATGGATATGATTTATGAATATATGCTATGCAGGTGCTATTTGATGTTTGTTTTTTTGTGATTGCAGATCTTCGAAGATAACTCTTTCGGGCGACTGAAGTACTACTACTACAAACAAGCGTTGGATCGAAGGTAAGACCGTTAAACCTTTATAGCATTTAATTATGAATCGCAATATATCTAGAGAAAGATAGTTTTTTTTGTCCGTTTGTTGGTAGTTGTCCATAGGACACTTGGGAGGTCTGTCTTGTCCGCAAGAATGACTTATCTGTCCAACAAAATGGCGACTCCACTGGGGAAATATTTGAGCTTTGATTTCTTTTACTTTTGATTTATGAACTTATGTTTCCTGATTTTGATTGAGTTATACTGGCTTGGGTAGTTAATCCCTGTAGAATACCTGAGAAATCTTTGAGAATTTTTTGTTTTTTCTCTTGTTTTCCTATGTCCGCTCTTTCCCTTTAGAGAAAGTGTAGGCAATTCCACGCTTTTCCTATACCCACAATGTGGGACCGCACTGGATTGCACTGAATCCTGTGGATCCTGTCAAATTTTTGAAAAATTTTAAATCCTCTTTTCTGGATTATTTTTTTAGGTTCTCAGTGATTACCCAAACTTGTATCTTTTGTTATAAATCCTTGGTTAAGATTTTGTTTCAGCATTTTTATTTTTGAATTATTTTCTGAAGATTTTCATGTTATAATGTTTTTTTCTTTGTCTTACATCCCGCTCAAAGATTAGAAACCTTGGTATGCCTTTAGATCACTTGTATTCTCTTGTTTTCTTGCTGAGCCTGACATCATAGAAAAAAAAAATTATGAGTTTTAGATACTATTTTTCTCATTTGAAAATCGTTAAATCTTTTTTTAATAAGTTTGGAATTTCACTTAAAATTAAAATTGGATGTTTTTTCGAGTTCTTTCTGATTCAAGAAAAGAATTTCTTAGTTAGATCACAAGCTAAGTAAGACATCCTTAAAATATTTGAAGTTTTAATTCAGATTTAGTCATAGAATTTTTTAGATCTCAATTTTAATGTTTCTTCGCTTTGAGTGCTTTTCTATAAATTGTAGTGTCTTTTGAAGAAAAATTAGTTTGCAGTGTCGATCTTGAACAAAAAGGGATTTTTATTGAGCATAGATCTTTTGAGTTCTCATTGAAATTAGATTTCTTTTCATTTATTCTTGTTTGAAGGAAAGATTTGTTTTTAAAAGATTGCATTTCTCAGCTCTTCCTTTTAGCTACAATGTTGAGATTGCAACAAGATGATGAGCTTAGTGGAAAGAACTCACCTTCACTAAGTGGGCCCGCAGGCTATTTTTAGCGCAAGTCTATTTTTAGACTGTCTATTTTTAGACATGTCGATCATATTCTATGAGTTGCAGGATGATATTTGTGGATGGTTGGTCAAGTTGGAAAAATAGATGGAATTTTATTTTTAGCCATATTGGGCGGAATCTATTTTTAGATGGCCAGTCTAAAAATATATATGTCGAATATTATTAGCTCTTAATAATATTTGGACTATAAACATTATCTTATTCTCTTGGAGCACTTCAGTTAAGTGCACAGATGTGGCACAAGAGCTGACAGAATGAATTACACTATTCCTGAGGGTTAAGTGGAGCTATTGCATGGATACTTCAGTTAGAACTCATGTGACAGAGTTTGGTGGAGTTATTGAGGTAGTTGGTGGAGTTGTGTTCAGTTTAACTAAGTTAAACATAGTTGAGCTAGTTGTATATAGTCTAACTGATTGATACACTAGTGAGAGTGGTGTGAATTAATTATTAATTAATTCACTAATTATTAACTCATTAATCAACTAAAGAATACATCAGTTAACTACAGTGCATGGATAGTTTCAGTGGAGACCAGTGAAGAGGTAGGTGAAAGAGCAGTGTGACTATCAGTTGTGACTATAGTGTTGCATGAGTTTACACCGCACATGGTTGGAGATGCCAATGAGGATTGCGTGAGAAATGCTGGACCAATTAGAGTTCATTCAGAGCCATTCTTCAATAGTGATTGCATAATAGAGGTAGGCTAGCAGGTGGCAGAGATTGGATCATGTGTTTTGCTAGATCGGACCTGATTAGTGTGTAGCAATTGGAGATTGTACTTAGAGCTTGTGAGGAGCTTTGTATAATTATTGTTACATGATCTCTATGACATATAATATATAGATAGTTGGGGGTTTTCAGCTTTAAGCTTTCCCCTAAAAATATTGTGTTCATATGTGTGAATGTTTATGGTTTTAATGTGCGCATGCGATTGTTTTTATTTCCGCAATTAATGATCAATGGTAGAAGAGATTCTGTATTATGCATGAAGTCAAATAGTGTGTGATCGGGAGAATATCAGAAGTATAAAATATCAGTTATATAAATTTCTACATAGAATTCATTGAAAGAAAATGGATTGTTTCTCATTATAGATGCATTTTTAGTATGATTTGAGTCGGGTCCCTTCATATCATCAGTTTCACTTTCGCACCTATTGTCTTAAGAAACAGCCTTATAAAATCAACACTTAAATTAAAATTAATCTA
Organism: Pinus albicaulis; assembly: GCA_034641835.2. NCBI lineage: Eukaryota > Viridiplantae > Streptophyta > Pinopsida > Pinales > Pinaceae > Pinus > Pinus albicaulis. Next base: position 1,281,872,637 of record CM076577.1, on the reverse strand, counting down.
GTAAATTTTATATTTCTAGGGCTCTTTTCACCGATATAGCTTAGGCTAGTGTCTTGGAGTAGGGACTAATTAACTCTCCAAGACAATTAAACAAACAAGAAGTTGATCTTGCAGTAGGAAAAAATCCAATAGTTGCTTGTATGTTCTAGGAAGCTCCTCTTAAAGGAGTCAAGCATGAGGTCATATCTGAACCAGTGGGATAATCAATTCTATCTCATTGGGAACGATAGAAGATTTGTGTGTATTAACAAAGGTAAACCTTGGATAGACCATTGTCGAGGAGCCTGGGGTCACTTGTCAGTATACCTTTGGATTATGTCAAGGAGCCTTCAAGGGGATTGAGCTTTGTTACTCTTCCCTTGTGCGTATGTCGGACCGTAGAATGTTCCCCCAGGTATATTAGTTCCTGTTGGTAACCAAAGTGACCATAATCTTACGGTTTTTTCCTAAGGTGATGGTAGTGGAAAGATCCCACTGTACTTGGAGCAGATGTCAACTAGACTCACTTGGACTCTCCAGAGGGTTATCTTCACTCGAGATGTTTTAAGTGGAGAAACTTTCACCGGTTTGTTTCATTAAGTAGGTTGTCAGGGTAACTGTTCCAACTTCCCTTTCTGCATTAAATACTACGACGTTGGATTTCATCACCAACTAGTGTTTTTAGTGTGGGAAGTTACTGTTTGTGGGTGGTTTGATCTCCTAGATTTTTAAGCGTGTGATTCATTTGTTTGTTTCCTTAGTGACTTTAGGATTTTTCATTGAAATTTTCATTTGATTGCGTGTAATTAATAATTTTTATTTGTGGCTGAATTATTGAGACAATCGCGTAGACTTCAGGGGAAGCCCCTTGAATATACACCAAGCCAGCTTGAAGGGATGTAAGCTCTAGTATCGCCTACTAACAGTAGAATTAGATCAACAGAAGTAGGAGAGTCATCTATAGCTATTCATCTTGATTATCAACTACAAACAACATAGCATATTCAAGAGCCGATTTCAGTCTCCGAGCTTACTGGTAGTATTTCTCCTTCCAATGAATTCGTTGAAGAACTTGAAATTTCTTAACCTGACACTGAACTTGTTGTTTTGGAACCATCTTCAGGATTTGTTACTCCAACTTCTAGTGATCCTGGTTCACCTACGGTAAGACACATCATTACTGAAAATATTCCTTCTGACCTCATTTCCATTGAAGAATTTTTCGGTCCAGATGAAGAAGTAACTCTTCCCGAAACCCAATAGACTTTGAATCTTAGGGAGTGTGAATCTATATTCTACAGTCCTTTTAGAAGTGACACTTGGTATTTGTCATTGACATATTTTTTATAGAAATCGAGTCTTAGTTTTTCACCACCCCAAATTCCTTTTCATCCTACACCAAAGGGTTATTATCCTTCATCAATCATGTCAAGTGAGTCATCTATGTTTTCCCAATCACCAGAAACATTTTTATATGGTGGTCCTTCTGTTCCTTTAGGGTACTAGTAACTTTCGGGTACTTTCTCAGGAGCAACTCCTCGACCAACTGAACAAGTGTTATCAACTGGTACAAATGGAATTAAAACTGAAACGTCGAACGCAGAGAAAAATTTTATGATGTCTGGTAATATTCAAAATCCTCAACCTCAAGGTAGTCAGTTACCTCCTGGGGGGCAACCTCAAGGTAGTCAGTTATTGCCTGGGGGGAAACCTCAAGGTAGTCAGTTACCACCTGGGGGCAGCCTCAAGGTAATTTTCTACCAGGACAAACTGTAGGATAGTATTATTTACCTAGAGAACAACCTCAAGGACAGTACATACCTCAAGGTTATCAACCTCAAGGAAAATACATACCCCAAGGTCAACCCCAAACTCAGTATATTGCTCAGGGCCCTTATCAACCCCAGATTTAGTACGTGCCTCAAGGTTATCAACCTCAAGGTCAGTACCCAACTAAAGGTTTCTAACCGCCTTCCGGTCAATCATTTTTACAAGGAGCTGGAAATCTACCACTTAATTATCAACCCTATGTTCAATCAAGCTATGGTCCTTCATATGTACAACCTTCTATGGGTCAATACCCCGAAATGAACATGGTGTGGAATCCATCGCAAGTTCAACAGACTATGCAACCTAATGTGTAATTACCAAATCAATCTGGACAACCTTTAGTTTCTGGTCCAACCTAGCAACATGTTCAGACTACTATTCAAGTCCCTGCACCTAGTTCTATTCAGTAGCCTGGGCCGAGTACACCTTAGACTCCTCCTCAAACTACTGCATCTACTACAACCTCTGTTCAACCTACAACACCTATTTCTGGAGTATCTATAGCTCTGGTTTCTTCTATCCCTGCATCAGTACAAATTCCTCAAGCCTCTGTACCACAGTCAGGACCTACAATTCAGACTACGGTCCAGATGCCTACGGGACAAGCGGGTACTAGTACGATTGTCTCTAATCAACCTCAGTTTACTTATCAACCGTACCAAGGACAGTATCAAATTGGTCAAGCTACACAAATCCAGTGTATCAGTATCAGCCGTACCCTGGGTATACTTATCAAACACCACAACAACCCTAGTATGGTCCAGTTAATCCTGGTTACCCAGGAGGTTTCACGATTCCAAATGCACATCTAATTCTAGGATATCCTGGCTATCCTCCTCCTGGCACTGGTTTGATCACTCAAGGTTATCAAGACCCTAGCCATCGTTTACCATTCATAGCAACTTTAGATTTACTGGATCTGTCGTGCCTTATAAACGATCCCATTTTTTATCTTCCATATTGGTCGTCAATGCCTAACAAGTTACCCAGTGATATTCTGAAATTTGAAGGTAAGTCGGGAGAGGACCCATCCAATCACGTTATGACTTATCACCTCTGGTGAGCATCCAATTCACTAGTCGATGATTCTATTCGATTACGTCTTTTTCAGAGAACTCTCATTGGTCTAGCTACTAAATGGTACATTGAGTTACCACATGGCTCTTTTAATAATTTTAATGCACTAGCTACTGCTTTCTTAACCCTTTTTCAGTTTCCTGTCAGATACGAAAATGGCACAGAATTTCTGACTTCATTAAAGTAGTCTATGTCTATGTACATATCTGATCACTGTGAGAAAAGGAAAATTATCAAATTCTCTCAAAAATGGTTAAAAATTCTCACTCTAAAATATTCCAACCTTCAAATGCATCCATTTGCAGATTATTCCACAATGTTGGAGTGGAGAGAACGTGAGCACGAAGAGGTAGACGATGTGGCTATGAATAATCCGGCCACAATGTGTGTGTTGAAATATTGTGGATTGTATAAATTCTAGGCAATTCAGGGCATGAGGGCACAAGTGGAACTAATGACCTAGCTGGTGAACAAATGCGACATCCAAGAACAATGTTTTATCATCAGTGATCACAAGCTATAAATTGAGCTTGAAGATATTTACTTTCTCATTGGTTTATCCAAAAGAGGTGAACATATCTCTTTGTTTGGAGCTAGGCAAGGTGGCCTGCCTATTGCTAGCTATAAACAAGAGTTCTGCAGTGAAGAAGCTGATCCTAAAGATAATTGTATAGATATAAATATCATCCTACATCTTGATCTTAAATTCATTGCTTTCACCGTGACTAGGTCGTGTGGGAGTGCAGCTCCACATGTGGCTACCAAGTCTCAGATGCAGACATCATTTGACTGTTATAGAGGTACCATTTTCAATTGGTGTGAAGGGGTATTGGCCAATATGAAAGGCCAATTGACTAGAGAAAAAAACTCAAAGCTGAAAAACTTTGGGTATGGTGCCATCTTGGTTTCTTTTGCTTTGGAGAGGATTCCATCCCTCACCCCTCAGCTAATCTCAGTTGATCCTGGTGAACCTAGAGAACCTCGTATGGTACGTTGGGTTGCACTGATGTCCTACCATGGTGGCGATGGTTGTGTGGTAGTTCGATTCACTCCAGCATATTTTCATTAGCTTCGGAACCAAATATTTTCTATTGAGGATTTTCCATATGAGGGCATAGATTTTCGAGGTGATCCCGAGATGTCCTTACCTGCAGGGGCAGAATGGGATGAATCAGGTAAATAAATAATTTTGATGTGTTTTAACTTTATTTTTTATTTTTATTTTTTATCGTCCAATACTGATAACAAAATTTTAAATGCAGATGTTGGTCCATGAAGGCCAGCCACTCTCCGTCACTTCGAAAGGAAGCCAATAGAGCCTGTTGCACAGCCACAAAACTAGATAGCAGAAACCCTTACTGACTTGGAGCACAACCTAGAGAGGTTGACTATAGATATCCCAAAGACATCAAGGGATGATATTCCTCTCCATCTCTAGAGACACGTTACTGGTGTAATTGGCCAGTTTAGGAGATTCCTGCGTAGGGTAGCGCGGGTGATATTTTACTACCATGATCATCACCACGGATAGTGGATGATCATCGCGAACTTTTGTATTTTTTTTTTTTATCACTATCTTTCAGATCATAAGGTGTTTTAAACCTATGATTGCAGACGATGTAATATTTTTTAAAACAAAGACTCCTATCTATGATATCACTACTTTCTCTGGTTATCTTGTTCAACACATATCGAATATTGTTTTGGTTTACTGTTTTAACGTTGCAAATGTTTATTTATAACACTATTAGCTAATGCATCAGCCAATGTATTTAAATTTCTTGGAATGTGTTGATATTCGATGTAATCAAATTGCCTTTCCAAGAGACGAACCTTCAGAAATAATCTCAATAACACTGGATTTTTAATTGCATATACTCTGTTTAAATATAATATAATGAGTTTTGAATCTAGCCTAATCATCAAATGTCAAATTCCAAATGAAATGGCATCAGATAATAACTCAATCACTACGCTATATTCTGTAACATTATTTGTTGTTTGACCAAGGCTTACCCCATGCATAGAAACTAAATCATCAGTGGGTGAATAAATAACCCAGGATGTGGAAGAAATATTTTGTGTACTACGATAGGCACCATCAGCAAAACCAATGTACGTTTGAAGGGATGTCGACATTTGCAATATCAAGAGTAATCAAGATAAGCAGTGATAGTAGTAAAAGCAAACTTAAACTAGACACACTCATCTAATCTAAGTCATATAACTAGAAAAATAACTAATATACAAATGAGATATCTTCACACAAGAATCAAGCATAATATCTCTTCAGATAAAGTCCATTTCTGGGTTTATCTAAAGAGACCCCATCATAATCAGTCAATTCATAAGCCCCTTTTGCAATAACTCGCTTGACAATGTAAGGACCATGCCACAATGGTTTGAATTTCCCAACTCCTAGCTTATCATTAGCTTGATCATATACCAAGATTAGGTCACCTTCTGAAAAAAAACGAGGTGTAACGCTTCGGTCATACAGAGCATTAATGCATTTTTTATGAGCTTCAGCTGCTAATGCAGCGGTGCGTCGAGTCTCATCTAATTGTGCTAAGTAAAAAAAGCATTTTTCCTCTTCAAAAGTAGCTGGTAGTAACTCTATGGCTAATTGGAGTGACGGTATTTTGCATTCAATAGGTAACACAGCTTCTAAACCGTAAACCAGTTGAAAAGGAGTGAACCCTGTTATAGTTTTTTCTAAGGTTCGATATGCCCATAGTGCTATAAAAATCATGGTATGCCAATTTGATTTATGAATTCTGATTACCCTTTTAATCATGGTGGTTAAAACTTTATTAATGGCTTCAACCTGACCATTAGCGTGTGGGTAATATGGAGTAGAGTTATCATGGTGCAGGCCAAGTTGATCAGAAAGTTTGTTCATCGTGATATTTCGAAAATGACTCCCATGGTCAGTAATAATAGCTTGGGGTACACCGAAACTAGCAATTACATGATTGACTACAAAAGTAGCTACAGTTTTTCCATTTGCCGCAAATGTAGGCATCGCCTTGGCCCATTTGGTAAAATAATATACTGCGAGAATAATATACCCATGCCCCCCGGCCGAGTGAGGGTTACATGTAATGAAATAAATGCCCCATTTTGCAAAAGGACTGACAGCAATTATGGGGTGAAGAGGAGTTGGTGGTGCATGCATATTTCGATCAAATATCTGACAGTTGTGGCATTTTCGGACCGTGAGAATGCAATCTTTGAATAATGATGACCAAAAATAACCAGCACGCAATATCTTTTAGGTTGTTACATACCCATAAATATGACCACCAGACACTCCAGGGTGGCAGTCGTTCAAAACTTTTACAGCCTCTTCATGAGTTAAACATCGTCAAATATAGAATCCAAACCACGACGATAAAGTGTTTCTTCAACAATATTGTATTTCTGAGATTGGTAACGGATCTTTCATTGATTTGAATGTGAAATTCCAGGCCAAAAAGTTTGGGTTTGGAGATAAATGATGATATCTCCATACCATGGATCTAACGTATTGATAAGAAACAAAGATTCATCAGTAATTGGATGCTCTACCACATTTTCCGTCTCAGTATTTGGGAAGTCACACAAATTCTGCGAACACCAGTGATTTCTTTGATTTGGATTTTTCAAATTCTAAATCAAACTCCTGAAGGATAACAATCCATTTAGAGTATTTTCCCCCGAGTAATTATTTAGTCAGAATGTACATCATCGGGTTGCAATTAGATATCACAATTGTTTTTCGTAACAATATGTAATGAAGAAATCTTTGGATAGCTTGAAATGCTGCCAAGGCCAATTTCTCCACATGTGAATATTTAATTTTGGTCGGATTCAGATTCTGACTGAGATAGTAAATAACATGCTCATTTTGAAATTCATCTTCTTGAACTAACACCGTTCCAATAGTGGAATCAGAGGCTACTAGGTATAAAAGTAATCCCGACTGTAATTTGGTGGATGCAATAACTGTGCATGGGTCAACACGTGTTTTAAAGCATCAAAATATCGATCAGTGATCTCATCCCAAAAGAAAAGGAACACTCTGTTTCAGCAACCTGGTAAAACCTTTTGGTAACTCAACATAGTTCTGGATAAATCTACGCAGAAATTTTGCTTTCCCTTGCAAATTTTGGAGCTGGCGAAGTGTGGAAGGAGGAGGTAAATTGATAATAGCCTCAACCTTCGAGGGGTCGACACGAATGCTAGCCTTGGAAACAATGAATCCTAGTAATTTACCAAATTGCACACAAAAAACACATTTGTGGGGATTCAATTGAATCTTATAATGCCTACATCTCATAAAAATTTCTCTTAAATGTGTAGGATGATCTTCCCTATGCAATGAATGAGCAATAAAATCATCTAGATAAGGTTGCAAAAGGTGTTTAATGTCATGAAAAGCATAAGACACTGCCCTTTGAAAAGTTGCACCAGCATTCTTTAATCCGAAGGGTAGTTTACAATAAGCAAAAGTTCCCCAAGGAAAAATGAATATTGTTTTTGGTTTATCAGCAGGGAGTATGTTTATTTGATTCTATCCGGAAAATCCATAAATGAGTACATTTCATTTCCGGCACAATCATCAATGATTAGGTCGATAAAGGGAATTGGATAATTTTCTTTTGGACAGGCTTTGTTAATATCCCTATAGTTAACACATACTCATATAGTTCCTTGTTTTTTAGTAATTGGAACGATATTAGATACCCAATCCATTAACGAGATTGGATAAATAAAACCTACTTTCAGTAATTTCTCAACTTCAGCTTTAATAGCAATAGCTTTTCATGGATGTATCAGACGTAATCTTTGCCTGATAGGTTTAACATCCCAGTATGTTTTTATTTCATGAACGACAATCTTGGGATCAATTTCTGGCATTTCTTCATAAGACCAGGCAAATATGTCACATAATTCTTGAAATAGGGCTTTATATGTAGTAATTTCATCTAATGTACAAGAAGAACCTATATGAATGTTTTCAACAACTCCTAGTTTAACTGATATGTCAATTGGAACCGTTGCAGAAATATTTCCCAAATTAATTTCAGAATCTAAATTTGTAATCGATATTGGACTCTGGGGTTCCTTGACATAGTCAATTGTAAAAATAAATGAAAAATTGTTTTCAAATCTATCAAGCTCAAGTAAAAATTATGACCTGTGATGAAGATCATGCCATGGTAATTCATCTATGGACAGTAATTCATGAACGCTTTCATCAATATAAAACACTTGTTGAAAAGGATCAGGAATTGATGTTATAGCTGAGCTTGATGGTGAAAATGATTTCTCATTGATCACATTCATTGGATCAGAATCAGTTGATGAAGGATTGGAAAATTACTGTATTGTTTGATATGCTATCTCAAAAGGACTCAAAGGCATCTCACCATTAAAAGAATCCAATTCTGACTCTAAAGGCACTATCCAAGGGTCATCAAATGGAATAGTACTTGATGTAATCATATTGATATTAGCAATAGTATGCGGTACATTAGGTGGAGGCATAGAAAAATTTCCCATTAAAATGGACTCTTTGATTAAACCTACTCCAACATCCTCATAAGGGATATTCGATTTTCCAACATGTTGAATACTATCTTTAGAAGTTAGGTTAGACGAATAATATGAGAGTTGATCAATTTTCACAATCTTTCCTTGATGAGGAAACATGATTAATTGAAAGACGGATGACACAATAGCAGTCATAGCATAAGACCAACTTCGACCCAGAAGAAGGTTGTAATCTAGAGGGGAATCAACAACTTCCACATCTAAATTAATAGTTTTACCTTCGACCTCTATAGGTAGATCCTGCAAAATTCCATATGGATGGAATCCTCTTCCGTCAAAAGATTTGAGAATTGTCGGAGATTGGTTAAGTGTCGAAGAACCAAGTGATTTCCAATATTTTAATGACATAATAAATGTACATGCTCCTTCATCAATTATAGTACGAAAGCAACGTCTATTTTTGACTAGTACTGGAATCTAAAAAGCCATTTGATGAGTGTGTCGTGGTGTAAAATTTTCTAAATCGAAGACCATGAGGTTTGAATCCTTAATATCTATAGCTCAAATAGCTGATAAGAGTAGTTTCCTTTGTGCCAAACATGATTATATCACTTCTAATGTCGACATTGCTGAAGGAGATATTGCTAAATCCTTAACAATGTTGTAGTTCTGAGCAACTCTCACATGTGGATTGAAAGTTGATTTCTGAAGTACACCTTTAGCAGGCAGTTTAATTACTAGATAAGGATTGGTTTTCTTAATATGAAGTGGATCAGAAACCAAAGGAGATGTAGTTGGTACTGAATTAGAATTTCTACTTCTTTACTAGTAACAGGATTTTTACTTCCATAGTCTTGCGATCGAGTTGCAACCATTACTTGAGACATCATCAAAATATTTGTTGATGTATTAGATGAAGATACAATCATTTTGTTATCTTGAATAGGAAAAGGATCATTTAAGACAATGGGTGTGGGTGAACCTTTGACAAACTTAGATACCTCAGACCTATGCAAACATTCCTTGGTGAAATGATCCTCGTCACAGATAAGACAAGGATAATGAGGTTTTCGTTTATCATTATACGACTCATTTTTCTCAGTTTTTTCTTTGGGAGATGAAGTATGTTTATTTATATTCTTCCCTTTCTTCTTATTGCTAGATTTAGACTTAGTTGTAGACGAATCTACAATGTGAATGTCGGTAGAAGTTTCAAGGGAAAAATCTACTTTTGGTGAATCAAGTAAAGTTATTATAGGAGAAGTAATCTTTGAAGATTTCTTCTTAGTCTTATTAGTACTAACTGAACTGATTACACCATCAGCGGCATGAGACCCTGAGGGAGTTTTTGTTATCTAACCAGGACACAGTAAATCTGAAATTTTCTCGTACAAAGTACCTAACTGTGTATATACTAGGTCAAGGTACTGAGCTTGAGCAATGACTTGTTCTTCTATAACAACTCCTCCTTTAGCTACATCTTCAGTGATTTTTGGGAGTAATGATTTTATAAACCATTCTGCCAAAATATGATCTGGAATAAAAACTTTCACCAAACATATTCTACGCCTTCATTCATGTATGTGATCTGATATGTACATAGATGTATATTGTTTTAGTGAAGTTAATAATTCTATGTCATTGTCATATCTAACTGGCAACTGAAAATGAGTTAAGAAGGTTATTGCTAAGGCATTGAAATTGTTAAATGAGCCACATGGTAGTTCAATGTACCACTTGGCTACTAATCCTATCAGCATTCTCTAAAAAAGTCTTAATCGAATTGAATCTTCAATCAAAGAGTTGGATTCACACTAGAGGTGATAAGTCATGACATGGTTAGAAGGGTCCTCTCTTGATTTACCCTCTAACTTTGGAATATCACTAGGAAACTTATTTGGAATTGGTGGCCAATACAGAAGATAATAGATTGGATCATTCATAAGGCGTCATAAATTAAGTAGATCCAAAGTTTCTATGAATGGAAACTGATAGTTAGGGTCCTGCTGATTAAATTGATAACCTTGTGGAACTATAATAGTTCTAGGAGGAGGATATCCAGGATATCCCAGAATAGCTTGTGCATTTGGAATCAAAATTCCCCCTAGATAACCAAGATTAACTGAACCATACTGGGGTTGAGTAGGTATCTGATACATGTATCTTGGGTATGGTTCATGTTGATATACTAGATTTTGTGCTACAGGTCCATATTGATACTGCCCTTGGTATGGTGGATAAACAAACTAAGGTTGGCTTGTTATAATTGTACTTGTACCAGGTTGACCTACAGGTATCTGAATAGTAGTCTGGACTATAGGTCTAGACTATGGAGCAAAAACCTGAGGAATTGGTACTAATACCTGAGGATTTGTAGAAATAGGAGCTGTAGATACTTCAAGAATAGGTGTGGTAGCTTGAACAGAAGTTGGTGCAGCAGTTTGCATTGGAGTTCTAGGTGTACTCGGACTGGACTAATGAACTGTACCTAATGCAGGTACCTAAACAATAGGTTGAATAGGTTGGATTTGAGTATAACCAATCGGTTGTCTAGGTTGATAATAAGGTACTTGCATATTAGGTTGCAAATTATATTGAACTTGGGATGGATCCCACACTGTATTATCTTCGAGATATGAATGTCCCATTGAAGGTTGTGGATAGGAAGGACCATAACCAAGTTGATAATTTGGAACATATGTTGGATAATTAGCTGTATAATTCCCACCTCCTTGAAACAATTGTTGTTTCGAGTAAAAATGTTTCCCTAAAAGAGGTTGTGGACCCTGAGTTGGGTACTGACCTTGAGGTTGGTATTGACCCTGAGGTATGTACAGTCCTTGAGGTATGGATTTTCCTTGAGGTTGATATTGACCTTGAGGTATGTACTGACCTTGAGGTTGCCCCCCAGGCTGTAAATTACTACCTTGATGATCAGGGTTTGGAATGTTTCCAGACATCATATAAATTTGTTCCACGTTTACAGTTTTGGTATTTGATTCATTTGAACCAGATAATGGTGTACATTTGTCGGGAGAAGGAGTTGCTCCTGAGAAAGTACCTGAATGTGACTGGTATCCTGCAGGGATAGATGGACCACCATACAGATATGTTTCTGGAGCTGCAGAAAACATCTATGACTCACCAAACATGATTAATGGAGGTTGTAACCTCTTGGTATAGCGTAAAAGGGAATTCGGGGTGGCGAATAGTTTAGACCAGTTCTGTGTAGAAAATTTTTCAACTGAGAATACCCAAGATATTTTTTGAAAGGACTATAATAAATCGATTCACTTGGCCCGGGATCTAGAGTTTCCTGAGTTGAAGGAAGAACAACTTCTTCTTTAGTGTCAGTAACTTCTTCAATACTAATGAGACCAAGAGGAAAATTTTCTGTGATCTGATACTTCGCTCTGGATGAATCAAGACAATCAGGGGTTGGATCAAGGAACAGAGAAGTAATCTCAAATATAACCGTTACATTCTCTGGTTCAGAAACTTCAGGTTCCGAATCTGATAATTCACTAGTTGTAGAAACAAGTTCAGCGAGTTCGGAGATTGAAACTCTATGTGGAGTACTTTCTGCAGTACAAGGTTGATCTACTTCGTATTCAAGATGAACAATTATAGATGTTTCTTTTTGTTTAGTGGATCCAGTCTCTGATGTCTGTCCTTTTTCAGATTTAAGTCTTTCTAACTGCCTTGGTGTGTACTCAGGGGGTTTCCCCTGCATTCTAAGTGATTTTCTAGGTAATTCAACCACAATTAAAACTTTTTAACACACGAAATCAAAGAAAATTTCAACAAAATATCCTAAAGTCTCTAAAGAAACAACCAAATTGATCACACGCCTAGAAAAACTAAGAGATCTATTAAACACGAGAATGGGGAAACACACACATAGGGAAAGATAAGCATTGATTACATTTCCATCAACCATAGATGTATATTTATAGTACAATGGGGTGACTCTTGGATTCCACATTCCAAGGTCACTTGGACTCATTTTGTGACTGTTCAGCTTCCACACCTACCCATAGAGGATTAGGTGTCCAACATCCCCCCCCCTTAATCTGAAGGGGTATGTGTGAGTCCAAGAAGAGAGTTGTAATACAAATCTACAAAGTATGCATGATAGTACTTAGGCTAAATCAACTCTCTGAAATGTTCGCATAAAGAGGTGGTTTAAGGATGACCAACAACACTGGAACGCAACTCTTATTTTAGTTCCCGGAACTCTTCAAGATCTAGCAAGAAGCTAAGGGCTTCTGCTAGAGTAAGTTTCCCTCATATTTTAAGAGGGAGACCTTCAACCTAGAAAAAGGGAGGTCTATAACCTGTGATGGTTTAAGGATGACCACAAACTCTAAAATTCTTAATGCATTTCCTGGAACTCTACCAAGGTTGGCAAGAAGCTGAAGTCTTCTGCTAGAGGAAGTGCTCTGAATTATTTGAAGAGGAATAATATGAACCTCGCATATATGGTTTAAGGTTGGCCACTAACCGAAGGCATGTTCATGGGAATCCGTGTCTCTGGCTACAACTTTGAATCTGGAATGACGAATTGTGGCTCAGCCTTGCTTGAACTTCTGTGTCTCTGGCTACAACTTTGAATGAGATATTTTTATTGAAAATGAAACCACTTAGAAAATATATAAAAAACACACATAATAAACCAGACACCAAAGAATGGCGGCAAAGGCTTTAGCCTCACGGCTTCCTCACATATTTTCTCATTATTAAAGGAATGTAGTGTTACAATTAAATAGATGAGGGGACAGTGTCTCAAGATAGTGTGTGCTATCTTTGACACCTTGGTTGAGATAATTTCTCAACCAAACACACACCAATATAGGAGCTACCTAAACTAACTCCTATCTTAGAGGAACAACCCAAACTAAAGAGTTAGGCATAAATTCCTAAATTTTAATTTTAATTTATTTATTTTATTTATTTTATTTTTGGATTTATTATTTTTTTATGAGAGAGGCTAACATTTCCCCCTTTAATGATAAATCCAAAATAATAACAAGGAACCATCTTCCAAGTTCTCATTTTGATCCTCAAAAACATTGCCTGAAAAACCGCCAAAGCTAGATGCTGAAAAAATGTAGTCTGAAGAGACCATAAGTCAGTTGCATGTCTGATTCATCTCTGAATTTTTCTTGACAACTCCATCACGTGCCAAGTTGTAAAAGGATCCATCTGTCCTTTGTGTGAAATCAGCATCCTTTGTCCACTAACAAAATTTGTTGAACGCCCACTAGCTGATGATGTCAAAAACAACTCATTATTGCTTTTGTTGTGTTGAAAACTACTCACTACTGCTTTGTTGTCGACTGTACACTGGCGAATTTTTTGATGCCCACTGGCTGTTGAATATGGCCACTGGCTACAGAAGCTACCCACTGGCTGATTTTTTTGTTTTCGTCGAGACTTTCAGTCTGACAACCATCATCAATTTCATTGACATTTTCCCCCCTTTTTCACCTGAAAGGAGAAAAAAATCACTGGAAATTATTCCTGAACTCCCCCATTTAGGTGTAGGAGTGTTGCACTGGTGTACTCCCTCATTCAACTGCATGAGAGTACCATCTCCTTTTCACTGTTGGCTGCAATATGTGTGATTGTATTCGGTTTTAGAACTAAGAAAATCTTTTGACATTGCATGACCATTCCAAGGATTGATCCATTCATAGTGTATCCAATCTGGCTGATTGTTGGTGGTTGCGACATTTCTCAGAGTAATGATTGGGCTTGCCACAATGGCGACAAGCATGGAGATCAAAACACTGATCTTCTATATGACCGATTCTTTGACAATGAGAACATGTCGATCTAACTGTAACTTCAGGTTGCGTGCATTGTTTTTTGTCTGCAACTTTATCAGAACTTGCTGAGGTGATTTGTTCAAGAAATCCTGCACTGACAAACTTAATTTTCTTGGAATAATTTGGGATATGCAATTTTACGTCATCTTTGACATATCCTAAGCCTCGTTGCTTTCTATTACTTTGGATTTCTTCCCATGGCTTGATGATTGGCTTGGAAGAAATTTTAACTGGAACAAATTCGACACTTGAATCTCTTTGGATGAATGACTTATCATCTGGATGGTTCAAAGACTTTAAAGCATCACCCTTCTCTTGCAACTCATTTAGTTGTAGTTATGACTCTATTTGAAGAAACTCAATGTTCTCATTTGTTTGTTGTAGATGCCATGAAAGATGAGCAAGAGTTTCTTTGCTGATTTGCACCATGTCTTCATCACTTACGAGGATCATATTGTGAAGAATTTTTAACAACTGGCTGTGTTGTGCCATCCGAACTCGCTCTCTTGAATTCAGGCTCTCTTGTCATAGATGTCGTGCTTTGAACTGTTTCACTTGATTTTGTTACTTGAATGACAGGCTCGCTTGCTATGTGGCTTGAATGGCATGCTCGCTTTATTTGTTGCTTGAATGGCACACTGGCTTGTACTGGTTCACTTGATTGAGTCTATCACGCTTTCTTTCTTCAGAATTTGCTTGATCTCTTGCTTGGTGAAACTTGTTTCTCTTGTTCCAAGTTCACTGGAAATCACGCTCGCTTGTTGTTGATCACTTTTCTTGAATTCTCGCTTGAATGTGCTTGATTACTTCACGCTTACTTGAATGAATACTCACGCTCGCTTGATGTAGATTTCAACTTGCTTGATTGGTGTTAGAGTTGAACTTGCTTGGTTGCTTGCAATGAACTTCACGCTGGCTCGCTTGATGGTTTGAACTTTGTACTAACTTGATCGAAATTTCTTGAATGAATAATCACGCTCGCTTGTAGGAGATGTGAACTTGTTGCTTGTTTTCTTTATAGTTAAAACTTGTGCATTCACTTGATTCTGCTTAAAGAAAGGGTGTTGAACAAATTCAATGCAATTTGAGTTTGATTACAATTTCAATAATTTTGATGTAGACTATGCTCTGAAATGTTGGAGGTTGCAGGCTCATTAACTTGATTGTATTGATGTAGACTTTTCTTTGAAATGCTGGATTTTGCAGGTCCATTAACTTGATTGTATTGAGTTAATTTGCTTGTTGAGGTAGAATGTTGATGTTGAAAACTTTGATTGTTTTTTGTAGTGACGCAAATGCATGTGTTGAGCTTAATTATCCTTCCTTGTAGCTACTTTGTTACAGATGTTGTTCTTTTTTGTATTGAACTTTATGTATGTGTAAAATGAAATCATTTATGTGTCAAAAATAGACACAAATCAAAAGCAACAACATGAAGCATGCACCATCATCAACACACTCTTCGTGTTCCTAAGATCCCCTTATTCAATTTTGGACGGATCTAGGACACAATCACCACAAAAAAATATATGTTTTATTAAAATTTGGAAGTCATCAACCTTTCATTTTTTACAACATCGGCATTAAAGCTTTCTCAAATAATCAGAATCTCATGCTCACAATTTTTTGAAGCAAATGTCTTCAAAAAACATGTGCACTTATCGCTCCAAATACAAAAAAGAAATGACACCTTATTTCTCAAAGTTACAAAAAACAACTTATCACTCCAAAAAAAATCACTTCGTATATCAATAAAAAAATTAATACACCTTTATCTCATCACTTATATCTCCCAAAAAAAAAATCCATTTACAAACTTCTTAACTCCTTATCTCTCCAATGTTAAAGGAAAAAAACTTTATGACCAAAAAATACAACTTATCAAAAAGGTAAAATACCTCTCCACTATTTTTAACTCCCTTTTAAATTTTCATTAAAAAATGACTTCATGCAAATTATTTCAAAATATGTATACTACCTCTCCCCTTAATATTTCCACTCAATTAACTATTTCTTTTAAACTCCCATTTGAAAACTATGGTGAATTTCATGAAGTCTTCTTGTAAAAAGTGAATTTTAGGTTTCTCTTAAAAAAGTGAAGAATTTTATGTTGTTTAAAAGAAGCACACTCCAGATCATTTATAAAGCACACTTTATTTTTTCTTGTTGAAGTGGCTTCAACGCTGGTCCATTTTGTGTTACTTTCCGGTCGGTTCAATAATGCAGAGAAGAGGCTTATGTCTACATAAGGGCATTCCATCACAAAGCTGAAGGGGATTTCACAATTGTTGAAGTCAAATTTTAAATGATGAAGTCGATTTCACAAATGCGGAAGGCGAATTGCTGGACATAGCTCAAATTTATCCTCATGTTGGCTCATGTTGTTTTGTCTCAAGCGAACTGGCTCACGCTGGACTGGACATTTCTCCATTCATACAGTGCAGATTGGGTAAGTAATGGTTGCCATGGTGCCGCTCCAAGTAAAGAACTCAAGTCAGCAAACTGATGGCATGACCTCCTCTCTTACTACCTCAAATTTTCTCCAGCGCCCTACAAATTCTTTTAATGTTATGTGAAAAACATACGGAGAATAAATCTCGAAACTTGTTGAAACGCTGCACCTCATCACGATTACAATGAAGGATAACCCGCCTCAAAGTTTATAAACTAATCTCGGTCTCTGAAGAAAGACGTTCAAACTCAAATCATGTCTGTTTTGTACTGCATACACACTTCTGATGCTGTCAGTGAAATGATAAAAAAAACTATTATAATGGTTACCAAAAGGCACTCAAATCACGTGGAGATCGACTCTTCTGTACCTTTTACAATGGGTTCGGTCCAATTAGATTAAGCTTTGCTGGTGCTACCTTCTTCTTTTCTTCACCTTTTGTACATATGGATCCCAACCACATTTCCAAGGGCATCCTTTGGCTCTGCAGTCAAACCTTCAAATAGAATTTATTGTACTCAATTTTCTTCAGCTATAGATCTCTGCTCATAAACTAGATTTGGTATATGGAATGTGATATCACCCTCTGCCTTCGTTTTCAACAAAGTCGACCTAAAACCCAGGTGGACTTTATTCAGTAAAATATCTTGATTTTGTATAATACGAAGGGAGATATCTTTCAAGATAAATTCGTTGAAGTTTTCAGACACCTGTAGCAACGCATTCCTTTGGAAATGATGCCACCAAAAACCAAGAAAAATTTGACATTTGATAGTATATTTCTGTCTCAAAGAATAAATACCTGATCCCACAATGAATTTGACATGTCAACAAATGACACACTGCCACCGAAACACACTGCTAAGGATTCACTCGACATCTACAGGGAGAATACAATGGCATGCAACAAGGGCCTCTAAATGTTTACTACTGTTAGGAAATTTTATTGATAAATTCTATTACACATTTGACATTTCAGGCCAAAAATCATGATGCTGTCAATGAGAGACTACGATCTCAATGTTGAATTTGTGGATTTCAAACAACACATCAATGTTGAATTTTTGGATTTCAAACAACACACCAACGATCATACGCAACCACTGATCCTCAAAACAATTCCACACATGAATCAAATCACACGTAAAAAATTAAATCACTCACCCGTCACAAATTCTTTGTGGCACGTGAGGTCTAGCATATTCGAAAGGATGTTGGATTTGTATGCAGATGCGCTCCCACAGAGCCAATTTCTATCCAAAACGCCCAGCCAGAGTCACACCAGCATACTCTACAACTTCTCCAGTGACTACATACTGTGGGAACAGTACAGAGATCCATGGAATGAGGTCAGGATTGGGAAGCTTCTGGAGGATTTAGATGCACTAGCAGAAACCACTACTGTTAAGCATTGTGCTGAAAGTTGTTGGTGTTGTTACTTGGGTTGGCCGCTCATCACTTTGCCGAATATTGAAGCCTTACTTTGCCAAAGGTGAATCAACACTTGTCATAATATATATAACAGTGCACAGATAATAGTTATTGGCAGGTATACAGTCAGCAAAATCTCCTCTCTGATGCGCACGAATTACAAGAAATGGAGGTTCGCAATATCTTAGTCACACTCACAATATCACAGTTCCAAGAAATGGAGGTTCGCAATATCTTAGTCACACTCACAATATCACAGTTCCACTCCACGTCCTATACTCTTAGGCTCTTGCATCAATCGACAAGGCAACCTCCACATACGTAGGATTTAACCTAGACCTTCTCTGATACCACATATTGAAAATCAAACCACTTAGAAAATATATATAAAACACACATAATAAACGAGACACCAAAGAATGGTGGAAAAGGCTTTAGCCTCACAGCTTCCTCACATATTTTCTCATTATTAAAAGAATGTAGTGTTACAATTAAATAGATGAGGGGAAAGTGTCTCAAGATAGTGCGTGCTATCTTGGACACCTTGGTTGAGATAATTTCTCATCCAAACACACACCAATATAGGAGCTACCTAAACTAACTCATATCTTAGAGGAACAACCCAAACTAAAGAGTTAGGCATAAATTCCTAAATTTTAATTTTTAATTTATTTATTTTATTTTTGGATTTATTATTGTTTTATGAGAGAGGCTAACAATTGTGTCTCAGGCTTTCTTGATGTGGCTTCGAAGCTTGTAGATGACCACCATTTTCCCCCCTGTCAGGTACAAGGTGAGATGATGGTGAAAACTCAACTGCAATATTGTTCAATATTCGAGAACAAGTTCTGACATGCGACTTAAAAATCTTCTTGGTTGTTAATGCCCATTGCCAAGAAGCAATCCATCCACGATGAATCTTTTTTCTTGCAGGAGGCTTGTTTCTGAAGCATCTTTGTGAATAATGGGTGTATCGACCACAATGCTTGCATGGGTGAAGATCCAAAAAATGATATTTTATATGGCCAACTTGATCATAGTGTTAGAATTTTTCAATTTGTTGTTGCTGTTGTGGAAGAGGAGTAGGATCTAGAATAGCTGAATGTGAACTATCATAAAGGAATTCGACACTCTGAAATTTGATGGGCTTGGAGTAGTCTGGAATATGAAAGGACAATTCCTTGTTATTTCCAAGACCTGTTCGGTGCTTGTTGTGGAAAAGATCTTCCCAAGATCCTATGATGGGCTTGGGAAGTGCAGACTGAGCTGCTGCATATGCATGTAAATATGATTTTGAACTAGGCACTGAATGTAAATCGAATGCAACATTATTTACTTGCTACTTATGGGAGTCTGTTTTAATGTTCTGAACAGAAACAGGTTCAGAATGATGACTCCATTGTTGTAATTCTTATTGCTAGAGCTGAGATTCTAGCTACAAAAACTCAATCTTGTCTTGTGCATGATGCAGGCAAGTCTGAATGTCAAAGAGAGTGCCTTTATTGATTTGAATTGTGTCATCAATAGTAGATTGTATCAAAGTTTCCAAGGATTGTAATATTTCATAAAATTTGGCCATAACAATGTGTAATAGTTCTTAAGACAAATAACTAAATTCTCCAATATCCAAAACAATCACCACCTTCTATATGATAACCATCAAACTAAGCCAATGTGCATACAATACCAAAAATCCAGACTCTTTATACTTAGTCTTCATACATATCACTCAAAATATATATGAACCAAATCATAGGTGTATGAAATGACAGGCCAACACATATTTATAAATCCATTCTAATTAGCGCACACACTTCAATTAATCACTGCTCACAATTCCACCCTGAATGGAACCAAATACATGAACCTAATAAATTTCGGTCTTCATTTCAACTCTCAACACACAATAATTCAATTTAAAATTCACAACAAACCATGACACCTCCAATATTCAATAAGAACCTTCTAAAGGAAGCAATGACCACGCTCACTCCTTGTGGTTTCGTTTTTCATCACCCTCCATACTAGTCCATTTCTCGTAGTTAATCTCAACACACTCCAATCAAAATTCATATATGTGCCAAGAAAAAATCTTCAAAATTTTTTAATAACATACCATTCTTCAAGGAGCAGATACCATGGTGTTACGATGCTTCTGATGTGCCAGTGGTGTGATCTTCCTTTGATTGTTGCTGAATATATGAATCGTTTAATCTGCTTCAAAGATGCAGAACAGGGCTATTATCAACACCAAATTTTAGTGCCTAACCTACTAATAATTTTCATCCTTGGAGTGAATTTTAAATGTAGATAACAATCCCTTCAACATTTTGTTCCAGCCTGATGGTCGCATTAAGAACTGATTGCACGTAACAGTTAAATAACACCAACAATGAGAACGGGTTTGGCCATTTACGCCTTGGTAGAGGAGCCAAGAAGCATGGTGAGAAGGAGAAGCATTTTGATGTGGTCTTCTTGCAATGCTTCGAGCTATGCAATCTTATGGATGGATCAACGCCGAGTCAAAAAACACAATGGCAACAATAGTAGTGTTTTTTTCGTCTTGCTGGTCTTCATCACTTCATTATGGAGAGCGTATGAAGAAGAGGAGATGTTCCACAAGCCAGCGGAGTGCCACAGGAGCAGAGGATTGAAGGGATGGCGAGGTGTGGGAGAACAGAGGTAATGAGACTATGTGTATATTGGATTTCAAATATTGTGTGTATATTGTGTGAGGGAGGTTGAAGGGCCCCAAAATCTAGTGCACCTAGTGGAGAAATCTGCTAGGAGAAATGTCAAAAGGCTCGAGTGTACGCAGAGATTAACGTAATGGAGGAAGTGAGTGGGGAAGAGTGGGGTCAAAGGAGCGTTAAAAAAGTTGTGGAAACATGAAACTCGTGGCGGTAGAGAGCCCAAAGCATATCTGTTGCTAAAGAAAAATTACAGTTTATTGAAACTTGTCATGGAAGAAAGGCCAACGGTGGGAGGGTCGAGAAGCACCAAGGAGGAGATGAGAATGTTGTGTGTAGGAGGTTTATTAGTTAATTCCAAGTATTTGAAATTCCAACACAGCGAGCAGGGGCTGCGGGAAGGAGGGTTGGCCAGAGCGCAGGAGGAGGGCCTATGGCAGTGAGGAGGGTTGATGTATGGCTCGCTTGAGTAGCGCACAGTGGGAAGAGATATCGCAGTGTGTTGCCAAATGCAAGAGGAGGGTTTAATGACTAATGACTATTAAAGCATCAACCAGGTCAACATGTCTATTAGGTAGCCTGAAAATAGAAAACGCTCAAGCCAGAGCATGAATATTTAAATAGAAGAATTGATGGTAAAAGGACCGAGGACATTTGCAGAGTTTCACTTTCAGATGTGTCTAGATTTAGCTCTGACAACTTTAGAATAGCAGAGGTGCAGAACTAACGTGCATGAAATTGGCCACAAAATTAGTGGTGGGAGAAGGCCACACATCGTGGCTCTAATACCATGTTAAACATAGGCATGGGTAAACACACACATAGGGAAATATAAGCATTGATTGCCTTTCCATTAACCATAGATGTCTATTTATAGTACAATGGGGTGACTCTTAGATTCCACATTCCAAGGTCACTTGGAATCCTTTTGTGACTGTTCAAATTCCACACCTACCCATAGAGGATTAGGTGTCCAACAAAATCAAACCACACACAAACAGTAGATTCCCACACTAAAAACACTAGTTGGTGATTAAATCCAACATCATAGAATTTTAATGCAGAAATAGCGGTTGGAACAGTTACCCCGACAACCTGCTTAATGAAACAGACTGGTGCAAGTTTCTCCACTTAAACCATCTCGAGTGAAGAGAACCCTCCATATATTCCAAGTGATTCTAGCCGACGTCTACTCCAGGTATAGAGGGACCTCCCCTCCACCATCACCTTGGGAAAAAATCCTAAATTTTATAGCCACTAAGGTCACCAATTGGAACAAATATACCTGGGGGAACAGTCTACAATCCGATATACATGCATGGGCAGAGTAACAAGCTCAATCCCCTTGAAGTATCCTTGACATAATCTAAGTTTTACCGACAAGTGACCCCAGGCTCCTCGACAATGGTCTATCCGAGGTTTACCATTTGTAATACGTGCACATCTACTATCTTTCCCAATGAGATAGGTATGATTACCTCACTGGTTCGGACATGATCTCGTGCTTGACTCTTTTAAGAAGAGCTTCCCATAGCATACATGCTATAATTGGATTTTCCTACCGTAATATTTACTACTTTTTTGTTTGAACTGCCTTGGAATTTTAATTACAACCTATTCCAAGACACTAGCCTAAGCTATGTTGGTGGAAAAGAGCCCTAGAAAATATAAAATTTCTAGATTGATTTTAATTAAGCGTTTATTTTAGTTTGGTTGTTTCTTAGGTCAAAAGGTATGGAAGTGAAACTTTGATGATGTTTAATGACCAGACTCAAAAATACGCTAAAATGCATCTATATGAAAAGAAACTCATTTCTTTTCAATGAAACCTATTTAGAGGAAATATTTGAGAAATTTCACTAACTTTCAAAACATCAATTCTTTCTAGAAACTTTGAAAAGAAGACAATTTCTTGAGAACTCAATTTCACAGAGAAAAATATCACTTGTTCAAAATGAAATTCCTTATATCATTCAAATCAAAAACCAAAATCAAACTTCTTCCAAAAGAAAACTAAAACTCTTAAAATCACAAAATTCAAAACCAAAAGAAAACTCTAATTTTGAATTCTATCTAAACGGTTTTGAGGATGTTTATTCTTAGTTTGTAATCTAACCAATAAATTTTTTCTTATCTCAGCAAGAAATCAAGAACATCCAATAATGGTTTTAAAATGAAATTCAGACCTTATCAAGCTAAAATGTTCGCTAAATTTTCAAATGAAAATAAAATCTAATTTCCATAAAAGAAAGATTTACATCAATTTCAATGACTCAACAAGAAAACAATGACATACCAATTAGCTGAGGTATATAGAATTTTCTAATTCATATCAACAACAAGACATGGCAAACACTTACTCCTAAAATGCAAATCAGCTGAAAAGATCACTTCAAACTCAGAAATTGTTGAAATAAATTCACACAGAAGACTTTAACAGTCAAGACAAGTTGGGGTAATTACAGAGAATCAAGTAATTAGACTCCTGAAAACGGAATTTTTATTTTTTTCAAAATTTTCTAGAATTCCACAGTTTTTAATGGAGAAAGGTGCGGTACTGCACTATTTTTCACTAAAATCTATGGATTCTACCACTCTTTTTTTAAACA
The DNA here is from genome assembly GCA_034641835.2 of Pinus albicaulis. Classification (NCBI taxonomy): domain Eukaryota; kingdom Viridiplantae; phylum Streptophyta; class Pinopsida; order Pinales; family Pinaceae; genus Pinus; species Pinus albicaulis. Next base: position 1,281,849,200 of record CM076577.1, on the reverse strand, counting down.
AAAAGTGAGAAAGCCAAGAAAAACACAGAAAAAATAAAAATACAGATTTACAGTCAGGGATTCTAATGAGTCATTTACCCAACCCAGTTTTGGACTAATCAAAATCAAAGAATTTATTCAAAAATCAAACTGAAAATCAAAAAAGAAAACTAAGTTCATTTATCCCCAGTGGAGTCACCATTATGTTGTGCGGATAAATCCTTCTTGCAGACAAGAATGATCTCCCTAGTATCCTAATGATATCTAGAAAAAAACAACCAAATGCAAACCATTTTCTCTAGACCATTGCGATTCAGAATTATTAATTAACTAAGTAAGAGGAAATGCTCCTACCTAAATTCCAACGCTTGTTGTAATCTTCAATCCAGTCGCTCCAAAAGAGGTCAATTCAGCATGTAAGACATGTAATCAAAGACAGGAAAAAGGATTAAAAGCACCTACAAGATATAATAATTCAGAAACACTAATCTATCTCATTGATCAAGGAATCCAAGAATTAAATTACTCAAAGAGATACATGAACAACTTAATGATAAAATAGAATCCATTTGTATTAACTTGCATGATAAGAAGTAACCTTACAACCTTGCCGCCTTGATGTCATACAAGTTCTTCCGGGGTCTAGAACAGTCGTTTTCCTTCAGTTTGACAAGCCTTATCCTCTCTGAACTAGCATACAACTATGGATATGAGTATGTGATCATTCTCATACCAATGATGCCAAGTATAGAGAGTATGATTTCTTCAGCAATTTTTTATCCACCAAATTCTACCCTTGAGACTGAAATATGAGTTCAATTTATAGAATAATGAAAGAGGTTTCGGTTCCATAAAGAGGGGGATAAAGTCCTCTCATAAAGGGATTTTAGCTCCAAATACCAAGGGATAATCTCCATTAATGAAGGGACAGAGGTTCATGAATGAAGGGGCGAAACTCGACCTGATTACGCTTCTAAAAGCCTCCAGCTGGGAGAATATTCGAACATCTGGGCTTCTAGAACTTACTTTTTCTTTTATTTTACCTTTTACGGGGGTTCATAGTTTTAGTAAGCAGAATGTGCAGGATGTGCCACAGGTTATAGAGCAAGAAACCGCGTTACCGCAGGTAAGAACTAGGAAAAGTACGGAGTTAGGCTTTTTAGGGTTTTAATGAGATTTTCTCCAATTCCAAGACTTGGTTTAGGAACTTTATGGTTTTGTAATTCTAAGGGAGCATAATATAGATAATTATGAACCCATATAGACAACTAAATTTCATGGTGACAATTTTTAGTGTAACACAAAGCTGCAGCCTGAGACCCCCCCAGAGGTGCATGCGTAGTGGGCCGTGCAAGTAAAAATAGCATTCACCAGCATCTCCGCAGATGTTTATAAGGGATCAAAACCCCTATAAAAAGCTCTAGGAGTATGGAATTTTGTGCAGACTGATCCATTAGCCAAGGAAATCACTCAAGGGTTGCGCACGAAGGAGCATGAGTTCAATGACCTGCAAGAGGCATTGCCTACATTCATCCCTTCTCAGAGAATGGCACGCCTTCAGACCAGTCAAGCATTGTGAGACGAGGTGAAGGAGCTCTGAAAAAAGAAGCAAATAATTACATATCACATGAAGCCATGGGTGGATGAGGCCATGAAGCTCTCCCATGACCTTGACTTGGAAGTTCGGAATTTAAACTAGATGTTGCAGAGCGTTACTTTGGCCAGTGAAGGGTTGACATCCAAAAAAATGGTGGAGACCATGCAGAATGCAGTAGATCAAAGTGCAGGGGTCTTGGCACCATTTGCAGCTACCATCGAAGAGCTCCAGAACAAGATGAAGAATCCAATACCATTGTGACTCGGAACAAGTCACAAGATTGTGTCGGGGGCCAGTTGGAGCGAGGTCCCCTAAGTCCGACCATTTTTTTATATTTTGTAATAATTTAGTCTTGCACAGGGGTTTTGGGGCAATCCAAAACCCCTCATGAATTTTAAGGGGTCAAAGGGTAGATCAAGGGGCTACAAACCACGGTTTGTGGACCATAGAGTAGCGCAAGCTAATAATATAAATAGATGGCTAGATCGAGTCTAAGAAGTTAGTTTTTGGATAATTCTGAACGTGAATGATAGATTTGGATATTTTATGATAGTTTTTTGTGGAATTGTCTAGGTAGAAGGCTCATGTTGGCTGTGTGAGCGGAGACCTTAGTCCTGCTATGTGTGAACCCCGTTGTCTATGTGTGTGGCCCATTGAAGTGTTTTGTAAGAAGGATTTGAACTGATAGTAATAAAGGAATATTGTTGTGGATACCTAAGTTATATATGAATCTGTTGGTTATGTTATGAATGTTTCCGCATCTTACTTCCATTTCCTATGTTGTCTGAAAATAGATCTCTTGCATAACCTTGATTGGGTTTATATGAATTCTTATTGGATGGATCTGATGGTATAAGGCTTTGATATGATATGTTAAAGGTTATTACTTGATTTAGGATTTTTGTTCTAAATTGTGCAATATCTTTTGTATATTTGACCTAAATCTGTATGAAAAGGGTTTTCTAGTTAGGGTTGTTGTTACGAAGGTATGTTTATGGTTGTTTGGGATCTTAAGGCACCCACATCATTCAAACCTCTCTTAGGGTGCAGAAACCTGGTTCCATCACCCCCCCATACTGCTTCGGGTGAGACTTTGACTTGCACAAGTATGTCACTACCGAAAAGGCCAGTAGTAAGAGGGTTTTGTTAGTTAACCTCAATTCTAAACCTGGGTTAGGACCCCTCAACCCAACACCCTTTATCTTAATTCCTCACCCTGAGAGCTCAAATAGGGTATTAAGAGCTATCTCAGTGTCCTAGATCAGCAATTCCCCTTATCTAGAGGGGCTACATCCATCAGTCCAAGCTTTTCTCTGGAAACCAATAAATTCCCTTTCGATAATGCCTTGGTGATAATATCTACAGTCTAGTCATCTTTCGCAATGTTATGGATTCTAATACTGATATGCTTGGACTTGTCTTGAAATACAGGATTTTCTTCCAAACGAATCTCGCTCTTGTTATCACAGTATATTACTCTAGTGTTTAACACTTGACCAAGGAGCTCACCAAAGAGATTTCTTAACCACACATCTTCACAACTTGTTGTGCTAACATCAATTTACTCTGATTCCGATGTGCTGAATGCTACCGACTTATACTTCTTTCTCATCCAGGATATTATGGTATAACCAAGACTGAAACAACATCCATATGTACTCTTTATATCAGTGACATTACTGGCCCAGTCAACATGAGTGTATGCATGCATTTGGATATCTCCATCAGAGTATCTCAAATCAAGTGTGATCGATCCATGTAAGTATCTCAATACATACTTAGTTGCTATACAATGCACATGAAGGGGCTCATTAATGTACTAACTCAATGTTTTCACTACATAACATATATCTGGATGGGTTTTCACAAGGAACATCAGAGCCCCAATCAACTGTCTATACTCGAATGGATTTTCTATATCAGGTCTAGTTGTTTGCCTGCACAACTTCTTGAATTTCATTTCCATCAGATTGACCATGGTTTTTCATTCATTCATACCAAACCTTTCTAGAAACTTTACCACATAATTTCCATATGAGATAAATATTTCGCTAGGCATTTGCCATACCTCAAGGCCCAAAAAGTAATGAATGAGACTAAGGTCTTTCATCTTGAATTCAAAGGCTAGCTTCCTCTTGCGTTCAACTATCAATGGTTCAATTATTATTAAGAATAGATCTTCAACATATAGAACCAGAATCAGAGGCATGCCATGAAAAACCCTAAAATAGAGGTTGGATCAGAATTGCTTCTAGTGAAACCCAGTTTCATTAGATAGATGACAATGCGAGCATACCTAGCTCGTGGAGCTTGCTTCAATTCATACAGTGCTTTCTTAAACTGGAAAAGATGTGTTGTGTGATCCTACACTTTAAATCCCTATGGTTGTTCCACATAAACTTCTTCCTATAGCATACCATGAAGGAAGGTGGTCTTAAAATACATCTGATGAAGTGACCATCCTTGACTAGCAGCAAGGGAAACTATTGAGTGGATAGTCGTATATTGAGCCATAAGAGTGAATATATCATCGTAATATTCTCCTTATTTCTAAGAGAAACCATGAGCTATGAGCCTCACTTTACATTTTTTGATGTTGCTATCAATTATATGCTTTATTTGGAACAACCATTTCAAAATCACAATATACTTCCCATGTGGTCTCAACACAACATCCGATACATCATTTTTCATGATTGATTCATATTCTTTAGCCATGGCATCCTTCCAAGCTTTCTCTTTGACTACTTCTTAAAATGAGTATGGTTCATCTTGAATCATGGTACTCATGGTCACAATATAACCTTGATGCCTACAAGGTTCCTTCCTTTCTATGAATGATCAACGAACATGAATATTCCTTTCATTGTCTTGCAGAGTGTCGTGAAGCCAAAGCGGTATTTTTCTTGAATTAGGATCACTGGGAGGTGGATCTAATGGATCCATAGGTTCCATTGGTGTATCATCATTATCTGACATGGGCATAGAATGGATATCTATAACATCCTTATCAACATAATCTTCCTTGGGAGGCGAAGGAAGACCTCTTTCTTTACAAATTCTTGCATCTTCGTCGAAGGTTACGTCTATGCTAATTTCAACCTTCCTTTAACCATATATTGTGTAAGCCTTGGAGTTTTCAGAGTAACCCATAAATATCCCTTTTCTACCTGTAGCTTCCAACTTATTCCTTTTTTCCTTTGGCACATGAAATAATACAAGGCATCCAAATATGCGAAGATGACTGATGTCTAGCTTGTTACCTGTGAAGATTTCTTCTGGAGTCTTATTCCTCAATGTTTAATGAGATACCTGGTTTTGAACATATACAACAACATGATTTCTTTATTCCATAGAAACTTAAGTACCTTTTGATCATGAAGCATAGCATGAGAAGCTTCCAATATCGATGGGTATTTTCTTTCAGCTAGGCCATTTTGTTCAGGCGTATAAGATATAATAGTTTCCTTCTTGATCCATTCTTTCTTGGAGAATGGTATGAATTATTTTGACATTTACTCTCCTCGATTGTTGGATATGAATACTTTGATCCTTTTCTTGTTTTTATTATCTATCAATGCTTTGAGTTCCTGAAATTTTTCGAAATCTTCATCCTTGTGTTCGATTCAATATAACCATGTATTTCTGGAGTAATCATCAATGAAGGTGATATAATAGATATGGCCACCAATAGAGTTCATAGGCATCAGACCACATATGTCTCAATGGATGAGATGGAGGATGTCATATGTCTTGTTCTTACTTGAGTGGAATGGTCCCCTTGTTTTCTTTCCACTGGCGCAACCAGGAAAAAATCCTCCATGTTGAGCTTTTACATCAAGTATACTTGATACCAATATCTTCAATTTCGAAAGAGCATCATAATGTAGATGAGCCAGACTGTGGTGCCATAATTCATTGAGATGATTGGTGTTATGGGCCAATGCAAAGAGTAGCCTTCATGTGACATTGTAGAGACCCTCAAATCTTAGTCTTAATGTGAATGAATATCTCATATGTGAATCATCAGGCCAAGTTAGGACCTTTCCATTAATGAAGGAAACCCTCATCCATTTATCTTCTAATGAAGATATAGAAATCAAAATTTTCATAAGTCCCGACACATACATGATATAATTTAACAATACTAATTCCTCGGTGTTTAACTGAAATTTAACCGACACAAATCCTTTAATAGGATGAGTGGATTTATCTCCAAGAATTATCCTTAACTTAGTCTCCCTCTCTACCAGATTAGAGAGGACTTCTTTATAACCAGAAAATTGATGAGTGGCCCCACTATCAACTAACCAACTATCCCATTAATTCGGTGGAGAAGAATTAGTAAGTGAAAAAATAAGAATATATTCATTTTTATCCACAGTATTACTTTCATACCTAGAAGTTCTTGACCTCTTTTGAGATGGAAAATATTCTTCATGGTCACTCAATTAATATTTTCTTATCCTTTCATACCTTTTGTCAGGGTTGGTCCTTTGATTTTCTTTCCTTCTTTTCTCATACTTGTTACTTATGTTGTTGTATCATGGCTTCGTTTTCTTCTCTAGGAAGTCACTGTCATAGTGAAATTTCTTTTGGAAGTTGTAGAATTCAATGTGAGCAAGTGATCTGCCATTTCTTCCTTTTGGATTTTGATGAGGATGTCTTCTAGATGGGCCTCTTTGGATTTCTTTCTTTTTTTATGTGAAACATAAGCAACTGCCTCTCCTTCTTTATATTTCTAAATCCTACCTCTTGTTATCATTATGGATTCTTCCTTAGTAAACTTCCCAACAATTTCATTAAATGACAAAATAATATTGATGTTGCGAATAGTAGTAATGAAGGGTTTCCTAAACAGTAGGGAGACCTCTAAGAGTCATGATAACCAACTCTCTGTCTGCCACATCTTCACCAACCCTCAGAAGTTGATCCTTAAAATGATATATCTTGATGATTTAATACTGAACAGTCTCACCTTTGTTCATATTCACTTCCTTGAGTTGGGATTTCAACGTAATATTCTCATTCATATTTTTAAATTCATACATTCTGACTATCTTATCATACATATCTTTAGACTTATTCAAATTCCCAACATAAGAAAGTAAGTGATCTTCAAAACCCATCATCTAATATTAGTTTTTCTTTGGACTCGCCTTTCTTGTACCTATTCTTGAAGGAGGTGGATGCATCATCTGAAGTTCCAGGCATGTTTCCTTGAATGTATTTCAGCACATCGTTGTTCTTAGGAATGATCTCTAATCTAGCTTTCCATGTAGCAAAGTTAGAAGTATCACCCAATTTCTCATGCTTGTTGAAGGTAAAGGAAGACATCTCAACCTTGGCTTGTATATCTTCTCTCTGATAAAATTTTAGATCTTCTCTCTGGTAATATTGAAGAAATGCTCTCTGGTAATCTTCTAGATCTTCTCTCTTATCAAGAAGACTTCACTACTTGTATTCTCTTGGGTTTTTCCTTCACCTTAGCTCTAAAACCATGTTAATATTTCAATATTGCTCTATGATGTATTAGTTATTTAAGCCCAAATTAGATTTTCAATAATAGTGTATTTTGATCTATGAAATGTAAATAACCATAAAATGTAACTGAAGATACAACAATGCATGCACCATTAGAGAAGACAATATCACAACCATGAGACACAAATATTGGTCAAAGACCATGGAAAAACCTCGTTTTGGGGGAAACCCTTTCAAATCTTCTTCTTCTATAGATTGTCTTCAAAAATATTTCAATAGAGAGTACAATGAGCCCAGTACCTGTATACAATAGAAATAAATAATTCTTATATGTATGTCATTAGATATACAATAGCAAAACACGAAACCAATGGATCATAAATACCAAGTGATCTCAGTTTCCTAGTTCTAGATATGGATCCAAAAAACTATCGATGATTATTTTGATGCATCTGTGATTGCATGAGAGATGAGTGATGACGTTACACAAGCAATTGACTGAGAATCAAAATCAACCTGCCCAGTAATTCTCTGAGCTGTGGCCTTAACATGCCCAGCCCGTGGCTTTGGGGTTTTGAGAAGCTACCACAACACTATGTGTCTGCGGCTTAGGGTTTGAACACCCTAGAACCCAGGTCATGCCCTGAAGCCTTCCTTCTAGCAACTTTACTAGCTTAATTGTGACCTCAACAAGCCTATCCCATGGCTTTGGCTCAACAAAACCACTACCTTAACTCTTCCTGCCCGCTGCCCTAACCCAAAATACTAAGGTATAAAATGTTCCTTTGTTTATGATCTAGATCCACTACGTGAGACTCTTGCAACGTACCTATGCGAGCCAGAAACAGAAAATATGACCAATATTGAAAACAGCATGAGGAAGATCTCATGAGTGAATGTGAGAAAATTAACTTGGGGTTGCTTCTATTTATAACTTTGTGAGGCACCGCTTGGGGCTTTAACCAAATCAACATGTGGTTAGGTCGACCAATAAATTAATAAAATAAATCATAACTTAACTTCTTCTTAATCGATTGGGATGATATATAGGTCTACTTTGATCCTCTCGAAAAGAGGAATCTAATTAAATTATTATTTTAATCATCTGATTTTTCCAATGTGGAATTTTATCCTAGTTGCAAAAATTAACATTTTATTCATCAATGATAGTATTGTTGCTCCCCTTTTCATGATGCTCCTTATTGTTATGTTTCTCTTTGTAACTCCCTCTATCATTATGCTTTTCTTTAATGTACTTGATCCCCCTAAGCCTTTACATGCCTTCATGGAAATGGATAAGGTATATGATCAACTAACTCCCTTGTCTGCATAAACTCCTCTAGATCTTATTTTTTTGTTAGCCAAGAAATATTTTTTCCTTGTAATCAAGTGGAAGACATCTTCAACAATGGATGTGTAGTGAAGACACAAGATCATGATCTTCTTCAATGGAATTAATCCTAAGAGATGATATATCAAGTGATGATTGTCCATGTGTGACTCATCAAGTATTTCATAAGGTTCTTCACAGATATATTCTTGTAATATTATCTTTGTCAATGATGCATTTATCAAATCAACAACATGTATTTTCGCTTGAGTTTTCAAGAGGCTTTCTAATCCAATTTTCTCCCTTCTCCATACTTGTGTAACTTTTTTTTCTTGCTTGGTATTCATGTTTTTATCTTGTTTAGGAACCCAAGTCAAGTTACAATTAGGATCCATATGTCCAATGTTATGACATTTGAAGGACTCCATCTTTTTCATGAATGAGGAATCATGAATTCTTCTTGCAAAGTTTCTTCTAGGGAGATGATGTGGACCATTATATTGTCCCGTGTATTATTCCCTACAATATTTCTCCATGTGCCAAAAATTTGTACATGAATAGAAATAACCAAAAAATATACTTTGGTACCTATAGGATGGAGTTTCATTGATGTACTTTCAAAGTCATTATGTCTTGGGATCCTTTGATAAAATTTATTACCTCTTTCATACTTGACACCACCTGCATATATTCTTGGAGTAGGGTTTCTTCCAATGTCATCTTGATTCTTCTTCTTGTCTTTGCTAGAACTGGGAGCATCAATATTTCTTCCAGGATTCTCCACATCCTTTTTGTTTGAAGCATTAGGGTTTGCATCATTCTTGCTTGAGGGTTCACCTGCATAGCCAAGACCTAATTTATTAAGAGGAGATATTTAATGACTTAGGATGTCATCTAGGGTTTGAGAGCTCTTGAGACTCTTGTTTAAATGATCAATTTCATTTATTAGGAGATTAATTTCTTCTTTCATTATCTTGCATTCTTCATCCTTATTTGCTAGACTGATCTCAATTTATTCCTTCATCCTTGTTGCTTCACATGTTTCAGCCTTGAGAGAGGTGATATCTAATTTTAATTTGTTGATATCTTCATCCTTTTCTTCTAGTTGGCATGTCATTTCATTTCTTTCCTTTTCTGCTTCATCGACTTGTCCTTCTAGGAGAGTGAAAAATTCCATCACCCTTTCATATCCTTGTTCTTGCTTCTTTGCTTCATCTAGTTGATATTTAAGGGAGAATACCTCTTCCTTGTATTGACCAGTTTTCACTTCAAGTTTGTTCAAGTCCTTGTGTCTTTTCTCAATACGGTTTTACAAAGTTTCTTCCCTTTTCTTTTCTTTATCCAATTTATTTTTCATGGATATATCTTGTTCATGATGTTTTTTCTTGTTTTGATGAAATTCCTCTGTTATTTTCTAAATATGTTCTATGCTAGATGCAAATTTACTTTAATCTTCTAGGGCCCAAATAGCAATCACATGAAAGTAATATGCTGATAGAACATACCGATAGATCGATGGAAGACAAGCCAATAAAAACATAGATGAAGAATGGTGGCATTATGGCGATCAGCAGGATGCTTCAACCAGCAAAGTCTCCATTAGATCAGCCAACCCAATTTATCACACAACCCCAAGACGACTCATCAAAATGCTGCATCAAAACACTGCACCAAGAAGCCTTAATCGTATCACCATGAGAAGCCTTAATCGCAACACCATCCGTGAGAGAAGAGAATGCCTCCAAAATGTGTGTGTTGAAATGACCTCCAACTATCCAATATATAAATCCATCTGTCGAGGTGTGTGACACATCTCTTATGCATGTGGGATAAATCTGGCCAACCTTGCACATGTGGAATAAATTCAAAATACATGTTGTTCTCATCCGATCAATATGATCTTTAGATCAATCTTGCACCTCTCCAAAAGAGGAATACAATAAGAATATTTCAATCATCATTTGAGCATAACAAAATGAATTTTGGACCTAGTTTCCCAAAATTAACGCTCCCTCTCAACTAGGGATAACTCCATCCACCAGTGCCATCCACCATTGCCATCCAAACATCGTGCGTCATCCCGCCATAACTTTCTTTGTTGGCTCTTTATTTCATAACAAAATGTGAGTCACAAATACATCACTCCCAGCTGACAAAATTAGCTCAGAGGTCTGAAAACTCTATAGGAATCAAAGGAGTCTCATACTAACCCGAAGTTATTTTAACTGACCCGAAGTCAGTTGGAGGTTTGAAACCTCACTAGACTTGATCCCAAAAAAAGTGGTTGGAAACGTGCCATCCTAGACATAGAGAATACGGAAATATCCGATGCATCCATCAGTCTTGCTATTTGTCTCTATCCACATTTCCCACCTCATTGGCCAAGACGAGAGGTACTTCCCATGAGTCTGAGACTCCATGGGTAGGATGCATATGGGGCACAGATCAAAGAGAGGTAAAACAACTCAATATCATCATGGTAGGGCGGAAGCACACCAACAAGGTTCAGTAAGCCTAGCCCTATGGTTTCTTATAGCTCCAAGAAGCTATCCCCAGAGCCCCCCTAGAGCTCCCTGTTGGCGCCCTATGATTAACAAGAATGGCAAGAATAAACACTGCAGGGGCCACATCAGAACCACTTTGGAATCCTAGGACCTAGTGTTCATGGATTTAGAGAGGGATCTCTCTATATAAGTGTTTTTGAAAGATATATCTTTATGCTTTGTTTAAGATATTAGGCTAGTTTGGTTTTGGTTGATTGAAAAGGTACTTGAAGGATTAGAGGTTGGAGGAGATTGAGGGAATGTTTCAACTGGAAGGATAGAATATAAGACAACATTAATCCATTGGGCTATGGAGTCATAAAAGGATTTAATTGTTCAACAACTATTCAAGGGTTTTCATAGGGCAAGTTATCTAGATTAAATGGGTCTTTTAGATTAAGTTGTGATATGAAACATTAAGGTGTTGTGAAGGTAATAAAGCTATAGTCAGTCAAGAATCTCCTAGTTATATTTAAACAAGAAAAGCCTTTCAAAGTAACTATTCGAAGTAAACTAAAGGACAGGGCAAACCATAGACTTCTTTGGATAGACTTTTATTAAAGCAAACTTTTAAGAAAACAATCCAATAATCCTAAGACTACTTTCAGATAAATAAAACAAGCAAGATAAAAATAAGAGCAGCCTAAGATCAAACAGAAATAATCTAATCTGCTTTTGACAAACTCTTTATGGATATTTCAAAGCAACCTTTAAAGACTAGCTAGAGGACAGGGCATACCGTAGACTTCCCTGGTTAAAACTCTACTTAGCATACTTTGAAAAGATCTTTCAAGAACAATATCTCAAGTTTTACTCAAAAGGATATGGGCTTACCAACACTTCCCTGGTTATACTTTATTGAATCATTCTTAAAAACAACAAGCTAGATAAAATTGGAAGGAAATTAAGGATCCTTCAATCAAACCTTGCAAAAGAAAACATGAAAATAAAGCTTGCAGACAGAAATAGGGTACTTTTGATAGTAAATCCTAATCTAAATTTTCTTTTCTTTATCAGAGAAAATGGACAAAATGAAAACATAAGGATAAAACAAAAACAGTGAGGAAAAACATCACCATTAACATAGACCAGGATCCTGTGAATCAGCTTATTTTATTGATGTTCAAACCAGTTACGTACTCCAGCACAGTGAGTCTTTACAGCTCAAAGCTTCTCTATCCATCTTAGTACTCCTCAAATAGCTCAGCAACACTCTAAACAACTAACAGTAACAACCTTCTACAACCAACCAAGAACCCTTTCTAATGAAGTCCTTATGTTATATTTATAGGAAAATGAGGAGGTGAAATGAAAACAAGAGTTAATATGTTCATTTATGACTGAGTTAATGATTTTCGACCTTTGAGACCATGCAAGGCCCAAGGAAAAAATATCTGAAATGAGTTACTCTTTATAATGAACGCTGTTTAATTTCTGAGCTACTTAGTTGCAATATTTGACTCTTAGGCTTTTTAATAACCTTTGAAATAACTATTGAGTTTCCCTTTTGGAAATATCTCTGATTGCAATAACTATTGTATGTTTTTGAGGAAAACATGTGTTTGTAGGTGGCATCTTTAGCCTTTGATGAAGTAACTACTTCATGGATTTAACATTCGAATCATGCTCTGGGCTGATTTGTCTTGATTTGTTTCTTTAAACTCTATTTTGAGGCTTGATTTTGCTTTGACCTTTATAATCACCTTTGTTGTATTTTTCACTTTATTGACTATTTTAATCTTTTAATCATCTGTCTTTGATTGTGTCCTTTATCCTTAAACTTTATGTTAATCCTCTGTTTTACTTTAATTTATTTGATTAGGCCTTTATCTCTCTGTTCTTAATTCTTCACTGATTCTCTTCTATCTTTTTTGTGTGCAAGTGTCTTCTTTGCTGCACTGGAAGGTTTCTTGAATTTAACCAATGGCCATGTAGCATCGATCAAAACCTTTAAAAATTGAACCCTGGATTTCCCCTTTTTCCTTTATTTAGCCTCATGGATCGTCATTCAAGACTGTGCCACTGATATTGGCTGTGGGAGGGCCTTTTAGGTCCAGCCACCATTAAACCTGCAACAAAAAAATAAAAACATTAATTTAAATCCTGCGTTTTTTGCTAAACTGCGTTTCAGAGGCTTGGTGAGGCATTTGGAGCAATTGCAGAGGGAAGAAATGTGTAGAGGAGGGTTCTATGAATGAAACCAGGAAGAACACTGGACCAATTTAAATATTGGTGCGAAATAGAGATAGGCGGTTTTCTGCGAAACCGAGTGGTATCGCGCTGAAGTTGGGCGGTAAGCGATAAAGGCCCAAATGAACGCGATGCCACTTAGGAAGTGACACATGTCCCTAGGAAAACCGCCCATTTCGCGTGTAAATGGGGCATTAGCCTATTATGGAGAAATGCACGTGAAATGGACTATAGACCGTTGGATCTGGGGGAGCCAGATCAATGGCAAAGGTGGAGCGCGATCAGGGAAAGTGATCGGTGGTGGGAATAGAGGAGGACAGGTGGGCCAATGATGACATCAGCTGATTTTTCAGGTAGCAAGGGTGTTATCAATGGGATTTAGAACTGCAGGAGTCGTGGTGGCTGTTGGATTGATGAGATCAATGGTGGAGATTTTTTGAAGGAGAAAGTGAATGGAAGTAGGGTCGGGAGGATGGATAACGGGAGGGATAAAAATCGTCATTGGATCTAGGAGATCAACGACTATGATTTTTTTGGGGGAAAGCAATGGAAGGGGTAGAAAAATAAGGAAAAGGGACTTAAGTGAAGCGAAGATGTGGTTCGGCGGGGAAAAAATAGAACTGGGGTTATAGACTTAGCGAACGGTCGCGGGCCTTGGGTTACATGAGGAAGGGGCGCATGGCCTAAGCCTGAAGGGGCTTAAGGCCTAATGTCTCACATGATCGGATCTAGGCTAAAACAAGGTGTTTCAAGCCTTTTTAAAGGTTTCGGTAGGGTTAGAAAAGGGTTTTTTAAACCAAATAAAGAGATTTTCATGGTTTAGACAGGTTTTTCAAGGGAAATGAAGAATTAGTGAAGGGGTAAATGGGTTTTTTCAGAGGGAAAAGGACTGATAGAAATAGGATTAAAACATGGAAAAATTGGGAAATGAAATGGAGGTGAAAATGTTGAAATTGCATGAAATCAGTCTCTTTTGAAGCTACAAGTTAACTTGGAATATATTTGAATGAAGACCTTAGTAAATGGATAATTTGTAGGATAATGAAAACAGTCAGATTTCAGAAACTCACAAATTTTTCATGAAATAATTTTTTTTGGAAATATAAGGAACTATTTAGCCATCCTATATAACAAATTTTTACTGAGGGCTAACAGTGGCTCCACTTGGGGAAGGCAGCTCCTTGGAGGTGTCAAGAACCTCATAAAATAAATCTCTGGAAAGTAGACCAGTGCCTTTTTTTACCATTTTGACAATCCTCCTTGACTTGATGATTTTGCTGCTCAGAGATGATCTGCAGTATCATATCAAGACTGATCTTTGCCCAAACTTCTGCCTACATAACCTAATTTCCTAACATTTTTTCTTCTTCAATGGGTGCATTTAGACTTGCAAACCCTTATAACATCAATTTTTTTTTTCATTTGAAAGCAGAAAACTATCTACTTCTACCCTTATATCATCCATGAGTTCAATTTAAACAGATGAACTCATTATTTCTCTACCTATTATAGCTATCTGTTAAGTTTATGTTGTTCGAAAGATTTTCATTCTCTAGTCTAAAACAGGAAATTGAAACATAATTAAATCAGGATTACACAGCCTGATTTGTTATGGGGATATGGAATTTTGTACAAGTTTCACATAGACTTTATTTGCAAAAATTTAAAACCAAACTGTGAAGGCTTAAGATCTGAAATTGATAAGCATCCTTGTTTCTTTCTTTGGTTTAGATTTTGATCTTTTTAGAACCATTTCTCTCTTCTCCTAATCTATTCTACTGATAAGCCAAGTTTACATTGTTTGGCAGATCTTCAATCACTAACCTATCAGCAATAATTTTAAGCATGTTTAGCCATGATTAGGCTAGATAATTGAACAAGGTATCATTTTAAATCAGCAGTGGCATTTAGATTTGCACACTTTCAGCAGTACTGTTTTTTGGGGTATGGGGTTGTACCTTTTCTTTTTTTTGCCCTCATTTTCTTTGTTTTTCTATTTTTTGTACTTATCTTTTCTCTGATTTTTATTCAAATAGTGCTATATACAATGGATAGAGCTCTAAACTTTGCATCACTAATGGAAGCAATGTTTGAGCATCCTGCCATTAATAGGACCTCCAAAAAGTTCTGCTCCATCCATCTCTTGAAGGAAAAATGCATTATTACCTATAGTAGACTGAATGAGATAAGGGCCTTTCCATAAATTTTCAAACTTTCCGTGTTTTCCCTTATCTTCCCTCCTATAATCCCATTTTAGTACCTTGTCACCAATGTTAAAATCATTTGCTTTTGTTATTTTATCAAACAGCTTCTTAATGTTTTCTTGTACTTACTGTGCTCTATTGTAGACTTCCTCTCTGGTTTGCTACAACTGGACGGTCTGATTAATTCTTCTTATCATATCATCTTCTTCAGACTGTATTTCTTGGATGAACTTCATGTTTGGCACTCCTATGCTAGTTGGGAATATTACATATGCTCCATAAACTAGTTGATAAGGGGACATACCAATTAATTTTTTAGTGGTCAATCTATCTGCCCAAAGTGCGTGTACTAGCTTGTTGTGCCATGATTTCTTATTCTCTTCCAACAAATTCTTGATTATGTTTACCGAAATCTTGCTTGAGGATTCTTCCAACCCATTACCTTGAGCGTAATAAGTTGTGGAATGACCCAATATAATCTGATATTTGTGGCAAAAATCAACCATCTTTTTGGACCCAAAGGCAGCAGCATTGTCAGTGATAATATTCTTAGGGCAGCCAAATCTAGACAGGATATGGTCTTAAAGGAATTTAATGATGACTGAGTCTGTGGCATTCCTAGAATGGATGGCCTCTATCCATTTGATGATGTTGGGGTCCTGTGATTTGGCTTATTAGCAAACCAAATGACAAGGCAACATTCAAACCAAGATTTAGAGCTCTAGGATCTAGCCCTCCTAGTCTCAGAGAGGGATCTCTCAATACGTTTGTAAGGATATAGCTTGATGCTTTTAAGAGTTTATTTTAGGCTAGTTATTAAGTGCAAGTTTCTTTGTTTGGGTTTGGTTGATTGGACATGAATGATCTAGGAAACATAGATAGAAAGGGGAAATATCAGAGCCATTGGGAAAAGGAGTCAAGAAGAAGTTATAACAAGCTTAATCAATGGATATGGGATATCAAAGGGAAAATCTAACTTGGCCAGTGGATCTTGGGTTTGGTGGATGAACTGAAATGGAAATTAAGGATTTAGAAGGAGAAGTAGAACTAAGAGCAATTAAGAATCCTTAATTATATGTACTTCTCAAACTAAGGGACTTAAAACATTATCTGAACATGAAGAGGCATTCAATAGACAGGGCTAACCATAAATTCTACAAACCACACTTCAGCGAATAAAAATTTCAAGAAAAACTTTTCAAACAAAATCTAGGAGTCGAGGAAGCTCTATTTCATCCAAAGATTTCACCTTCAAGGAATTTAGAAAACACATTAGATTCACAAATAACTGCATTCATAGAAGAGGGAACGCCTAAACATCTAAGACTGCAATTATAAAGATCTTAAAAAAAATTACCTCAGCAAGAACAAAGGCTATGATCAAAACAGACCTCTTTGGAAGATTGTAAACAATGGTACTTTAAAGGGAAACTTCAGAAACAGCTTTCAAGTGGCAACAAGTAAGCAGGGAAAACCATAAATCGTTCTTGAGACCAATTGTTTGAACTATTTCTGAAATAAACAAGCTTAAGGGTTGAAAATTAGTCAAACTACTCAATATAACCTTCAGCAGACGAAAACATAAAGGCAGTGAAGAGTAAACAGGTCTAAGGTGCTTCTAGGAGACATTTCTTAGCCTAAGCTTGTTAACCTACTACAAGCAAGAAATGATGAAACAGAATGGAAAACAGGATAAAACATTAACAAATTAGGATAAATCACCAACAACCATGCTCAAGGATCCAATGATAGAGCCTTCTCATTAACAAAACATGTCAAAACATCATCAATCTTCCAATACTTCAATTTCTTCTTTAATCTTCAACCAGACTATGTACAACTTCAAAGAGTTTGAATGCCAGCAACCAACCCCTAAAAAAGAGCTCTTCATAGAGTATTTATAGAAGATTGAGGAGGTGGAACTCTTTTTAGGGTTCAAAATGTTATTAATTACAGAGTAAATGCATTCCTAGCCTTAAAAACCATGCAAGGCATAAGGTAGGAATATCTGCAGCTACTTCTCTGTTTTAATAACTCTGCCTTAACTTCTAAGAGAAAACAGGTGAAAAGTTTAACTTTAGGCCTATTCTTAAATATTACAATAACTACTTTGATAGACAAAAATATCTTCTGACTGTGTAATAACTGTCAGTTTGCCCTTTAGGATATAGAGTAGGCCACAGGTGGCAGTTAGATTTTCTAATGGAATAGCTACTCTTTTTTGATGTATTCGAGGCTACTTTAGCCTAAATTTTCCTTTAATTTCATCATTAAAATATGTTAAGGCTTGATCTCACTTTTTGCCTACATAATCCATCATGTTGTCCTTAACTCTTTTCTGATTGATTTGAAACCTTTGTTCATTTTTATTTCAATTGTGCTTTCATCTTTTAATATTCATTTAATCCTTTAATCACTGTCTTCTGTATAGCTGGCTTTTTGTGCTGAAGGGTTTTGCTGGAGCAATCGATGTTCATGACGCATCGATTAAACATGGAGATTGAACCCTTAACATCATTTTTCTGTGATATTAGACCTCAGAGGATCATCATCCTCGTCGTTTAATTACTTTCTTTGACCGTCAGATGGTTGTTTCATTTAACCACCATGAAACTTGCACAAACCAAACAAATGTCATAAAAAACCTGCGAATATTGGGTTTAACTGCTTCAGAGGCTCAGCGGAGGTGAAGGAGCTGTGCAGAGGAGGAGAAATGCGTGGAGGGAGGGTTCAATGGAGGAAATCCGAGAACCAGGGTTTGAACTGGGGTTTTGGGCATAGAATACTGAAAATGGTTTTGGGGAATACCAGGATGATATTCGCATGGCCAGAAGGTGGTAAGTGGTTTAGGCCCATACGAACGCGATATGGCTCTAGAGGTGATACGTAAACCCGAAAAAAAACCTATTTTGCATTACAAACGCATGGAGGGGGGGGGGGGGGGACGAGTTTGTGCACGATAAAATCCTGGTCGTCCGATCTGCGAGGAGACGTGTAGTTCGACGGTCAGCACGTCGCATGATACAACACCGAGGCATGGCAAGAGGATGGAGTGGGGCCAGGGCGTGATGAGTTCTGGGCCATTGGATCTAGGGGGGGGCAGATCAATGGTTGAGATTAACTGTGGGGGGACTGGGGGGTATGGAAGGATCTTGTCGGCGGGGTGCCTCTGCAGTGAATGGAGAAATATTGGCCATCGGATTGGGAGAAAATCAACAGTGGAGATAAACTGCGGGGGGACTGGGGAGTATGGGCCACTTTGGTTAGATTCCCCCGCAGTGAACCTACGTCATTGATCTGGGAGGAATGGACGGTCCATATTGAATCAGGAGGTCAGAGATTAAAGATGGTGGATGAGGGGTCAAGGGGTTGGCGAAGTTGCGAGGAAGCGAGGGCTGTTAGATCTTGAGGATCAACGGTGGAGATTAAATCGGAGAATGGCAGACAGAAGGGGCTTGGGAACGAGGAAACGGGGATTGCCGATGTCCAATGGCCGATGTGATGGATTCATGCAATGGTCGATAGAGCGGAGCGCAGAGGGCGATGGCCGTCGGATCTTGGGGAGTGGACGGTCTAGATTTTTGGTGTCCCGTGTTTTGATAGTTTTGCAAATCAAAATACAAGGCAACATCATAACCAATATTTAGAGTTATAGGATCTAGTCCTCCTGTTCTCAGAGAGGGATCTCTCAAATTTTTGTTTGCAAAATTTTATCTTGTGTGCTTATAATATTGATTTTAGACAAGTTATTAAGTGCAGGTGTTGTTTGTTTATTTGGTTGGATTGAATTGATACAGCAGAACATGAAAGGTCTAGGAAAGATACACAGAATGGAGAAACATCTGGTTCATTGGGCAATGGAGTCAAGAAAAGGTCATAGCAAACTCATCAAAGGATATGGGATATCAAAGGGAAAATCTAACTTGGCCACAGGATCCTTTTGTTTTTGGAATGGGATGAACATTAATGATTTGGAAAGAGAAATTGAATTCTCAACAAAGGGAACCTGAAAACATAATTTAAACAATAAAGAGATAGTTGATAGACAAGGCTAACCATAAATTATACAAAAATTATTTAAGTAAATAATGGCTTCAAGAAAAATTTCAAAATGTAATCTAAGCTTTGGGGAACACCCTATTTCCTCAAAGATTTTATTCTAAAGGACTTAGAAAACATAAAAGATTTACCGATAATTACAGTCATAGAAGAGGGAACACCTAAAAACATCTATGATCATAATTATAACGACCTTTAAGCCAATTGTTTAAGTGAGGAAAAAGGGCAAGATCAAAACAGACCTCTCTGATTCATTATAAGCAAAGAACTTCAAAGGGAGATTTCAATAACAATTTTTAAGTGGCAGCAGGCAAGCAGGGAGAACCATAAATCATGCTGAAACCAATTGTTCAAACTATCAAGGAAATAAACAAGCATGAAGACTAAAGAGAAATTTTAAAGCCTGTAAAATACTTCAGCAGAAGAAAACATAAAACAATGAAGGATGAACAGGTCTAAGGTGCTTCTAGGAGTCATTTCTTAGCCTAATACTTTCTATCCTACTGTAGTAAGAAATTGTGGAACATAATGAAAACAAGGGGAAAACATAAGACAGTTTAGAATACTTCACCAACATCCAAGCTCATGGATCCAATGATAGAGCCTTCTCAGGAACAAGCATGCAACAACACCATCAAGATTTCCAAGACTTCAATTTGTTCTTCAACTTCAACAGAATATGTATTTAATTCAAAGAGTTTCAGTATTACAACTTGTGATCAAACAATCTCCAACCCCTCACTCATCTTCTGTAGAAGTATATATAGAAGAATGAGGAGGTGAGATCTTGATAAAAAGATCTCCAATTACAATTAATACAGACTTTAAATGGCTTCTCGGCCCTTGGGGGCTCAATGAAGAAGCTTACAATAGGTGTCTTCTATATTAAATGATTCACATAAAGATTTAAGCTTGGTGGGAACTTAATTTGACCTTTGAGGCTTTGTGTCATGTTAGATTAACTCTGTAGATATTTTGTCATTAAGTTTGTTCGCATATTTACCCTTTAGCTATGTTGTGAAGCAGATATTGGATTTCATGCAATAAATTTGGCCTGCATTTGATTTCTTTGAGGCACAGGTGTCCTTCGTGGTAGCTGAGAAGAATTGATTTGCTTTAACTAAGATGGTGGAGCTTTCTGTCAGATAAAACACTCTGATTTTTCCTTAAAATTGTGTTTAAATCTGAGGATTAGGCTTTTGATAGGCATCTTAGATATAATCCCCACAAATATGTCTTTTAATCCTCTATTTTGGTTCATTCTAGTCTTCTATACTGATACTCTTGATTTGTGATTGACTCGCTGTGTCTTTCAAATGTGCAGGATTGAAACAGGAATCGAATGACATCAATGCCTTATGAAACACCGATGAAACGTGGATTTAACACCTGTGAATGATTTTCTTTGACGAATTTAAGGCGGGAGGGTCGCCACCCTCAGCCTGCAAATTTTCTTCAGACTGGCAGAAAACCATTTAAACCCTGCAAAAATACAAACAACTATTACAAAATCCTGCACATATAGGTTGAATGCTTCAAAGGACGTGTGGAGGGAGTGTGGCCGTTGGATGGCATCATCCAATGGTCAGGATTGATCGGGAGAGGTCGTAGAATGAGCGGAAAAAAAGATTAAATACGAGTCGTCGATCGCGCAGAGATCGACGGTTGAGAGTGAACGAGGAGGCAGAAAAGGAGAATGAATCTGAGCCGTCGATCGCACAAAGATCGATGGTGGGGAGTGGAAGTTGAAAGTCAAAAGGAGGGAATCTCGGTGATGAATTTTGGAGCATCGATCTGTAGATCAGATCGACGGTGGAGATGATGTTGCCGCTGCAAGGTAGCCCGGTTATCGCGCATGCATCTTAGACGAGCGATCACCGTCCGATGATCGGCTCCATATCAGACGGTGGACGTGAATATCGCTGTGTGTCCACGTCTGAAATTTAATGCGTGATGGACGGTGGTTTTCGGAATAGTGCCCAGGACACGTGTCGAGCAGTGTGTGGAATCGCTGGCGATCGGGGAAAACCCGCCCTTGCCCCAAAGGTGGTGCGATAGATACCACGCGGTTTCTAGAGTGGGGAACAACTGGCGGGGACCACTGGGTAGACAAACTCCGCACCGTCCAATTTGTGGATTTAGATTGACGGTGGAGATTTAGTGGAAGATCGTATCGACGGAAAACTTTACAAAATAAAATAAAACCCGAAATTTGCAAATAACAAAGGTTTTTTAATATTTTCGGGGCAGAATAATTGTTTAAAACGGATAAGCGCCTAACTAACTCAGTGCCTAGTTCTGGCGCCAGGGTGCATGAACGAAAAGGGTTAGAGACTTAAGACAAAGGGGGCTTAAGTGCCATACATAGAAAATATGCATTTTAAGGGGTTTTTCAAGGATTTTGAAAGGGATTTTAGGATTCCGATAAAGCTAAGAAGGGGTCTTATAACTTTATCAAGGGATTTTATGATGTGGAAAAGGGAGAAACATGAAAAGGAGTGATTTTTATGGGAAGTGGGGGAAAAGAAAAAGAGATTAGTCTTGGAAGAGGTGGAAAAGGAAAAGGGAGTTTGCAGCAGTACTTTGTCTTGGAAATCAACAGGATTTCAGAGTCTTTTAGGATGTAAACAGCAGTGTAGGTTTGGACAGAGGCATGAGGCCTTTAAGGAGCCTTCAAGAGCCAACAATTTTTAGTGATAAACTTTGTTCCTTGGAGGCTCAAAAAGTCTTAGCCACCTTTTGGTGTAACAAATATTATAGGTGGCTTACAGTGGCTCCGCTTGGGGATGATGCCTTTTTGAAGGCATCAAGAACTTCAGACTTGCATTCTCTGGGAGGCTGACCTGAGCCTGATCCATTGGGCTACCTTTCCTTTACTGGGATGATATTTTCTAAAAACATATTAGCAGCCATGAAAACAATGGACCTTTCATCAAAAAGCTTTCTACCTACCCAATCCTACAGATCTAACATTTTTTCTTCATTAGAGTGCACTTGGATTGGAAAACTCTTTTCACATCATTTTATTCTTTTGAAAACATAAAACTAATCTAATTCTAATCCTTATTTCTCCCTGAACTCAGATTAAACAATTGAGTTCAGATGCTTCTCTACCTAATCTATTGTCTGTTGGGATTAAACTGTACAACAGACTTTCATTCTCTAAATTCTACAACAGAAATTGAAAAACATTCAAGTTAGGATTGGATAGTCTAACTTGATGCTGGTCTATGGCATAAAAGACAAACAACATATAGAGATTTATTTTGCACAAAATTTAAAACAAAAAGGGAAAGATTGAGATCTGAATTTTGAAAACATTTCCTTCCTCCTTTCTACAGCTCTGTTTTGATCTTTGTTATGAGCTATCTTTTCTTTTCTTCTGGTTCATGTTTTAATCTGATTAGAACCAGATTTTACATATTTTGACTCAGAATTTGAAACAGATTTGAGTCATTTTCTCTTTGAAACTTTTAGGTTCAGATTTTGAGCATGTTCGAACCTTTAATTTCTCCTAAAATATCTACTGATAAGCCAAGTTTAAACAGTTTGGCAAATCGAATTCACTATCCTATCAGCAAAAAATTTAAAGCTAATTAGTCAAGATTAAACTGTTTGACTAACTAGAAGTGTGTTACTCAGGAGTGGCATATTAGCTTGCACACTTTCAGAATTTATTTCTCTTTTTTGGTATGGGGCTATATACCTTTCTTGTTTTGACAATCTGCCCTCTTTTCTTTCTTTCTTTGTTTTTGTATTTTTGTTTTTTCTAACTTTGAATGCAATGGTTAGACTATGATATTTACAATGAAAAATACAATTCTTTGAAACTTAAGATTCTTAGCAGAAGTAATGCTTGAGCATCCTACCATTGACAGGACCTCCATATAGGTCTTCTCCATTCAATTCTTTCAAGAAAAATGCATTGTGACCCCTCTCAGCATGAATAATATAGGGCCCTTTCCACAAGTTCTCAAATTTTCCATGTTTTCCCTTCTCTTCTCTTCTTGAATCCCATTTGAGAACAACATTTCCAATTTGGAAATTGTTTGCCTTAGTCCTCTTATCAAATAGCTTCTTCATTTTTTCTTGGACTAACTGTGTTCTTTCATAGACTTCCTCTCTGGTCTGCTGTAAATGGATTGTTTGGTTTATTCTTCTCTGCATATCATTTTCTTCAATCTGCACTTCTTGAAGGAGTTTCATGACTGGAACTCCCAATGAGGTAGAAAAAAATGCATCCATGCTATAAACTAACTGATAGGGGGACATATTTATTGATTTCTTTGTAGTTAATCTATCAACCCATAAGGCATGAACCAGCTTACTGTGCCATGATTTCTAATTTTGTTCCAACAACTTTTTAATGATATTGATGAGGCTCTTGTTGGAAGATTCAGCTAATCCATTTCCTTGGGGATAGTAAGCAGTGGAATGGCCCAAGGTTATGTGGTATTTGTAGCAGAAATCAACCATCTTCTTAGATTTAAAAGCAGCAGCATTGTCTGTTATGATTTTGATGGGACAACCAAATCTGGATAGGATATTTGTTTCAAGGAACTTGATAATGACAGAGTCATTAGCATTTCTGGAGGGTATAGCTTCTATCCATTTGGTAAAGAATTCAGTGGCCGTGAGGATCCACTTATGCTGAGCTGAGGAGGATGGATGAATTTCCCCAATGAAGTCCAGCCCCCATTGTTGAAAAGGTGCCTCAACTCTGATAGGATGTAAAGGTAAGGGAAGGAGTTTTCTTTTGCCATCAAATATTTGACACTTATGGCAAGACATGACCAGCTTTTGAGTGTTTGGGAAAAGGGCAGGCCAATAGTAACCAGATCTAAGAATTTTTTTGGCTCTGGCCTTCCAGTAGAGGTGACCTCCACATTCTCCATCATGCAATTCATGCATGATCTTTCCTACATCATCTTCAAGTAAAAATTTAAGCAAAATTCCAACAGTGTTTTTCCAATATAATACTCCATCTAAGATACAAAAATTCAAAGCCTTTTGTTTCAAGAATCTAGCTTTAGTTTTAGACAAAGAAGGAGGGGTATTTAAATATAAAAGCACATAAATAATGTCAGCATACCAAGGAGAATTTAGAAATGTTTTTTCAATAACAGGAGCATCAGATTCTTCTATTTCTTCCAACACATCTACCATATTGATGTCTAGTGCTTGGAAGTTAGACTCAGCCATAAGTTTTGCTAATCCTTGCCCTTTAACTAGTTTTGTGGGCCTAATTTCTAAGTCATATTCAAGAATAGTTTCAATCCATTTCCCCCTTTTACCATCGAGGTCTTGACTTAGAATTTCCTTGACAACAGTATGTGGAACAAAAGCAATTATGTGAGAGTGTAAAATATAGACCCTAAAGTCTTTTAATGCTTTCACTAATGCTAAGTCTTACTTCTCCATGATGTTATATTTGAGAGGAGCATCTCTAAAGGCCCTACTAAAGAAATATATTGGTTGTTCTTGCCCCAAATCATTCGTTTGAAGTAAAACTACAGCTATTTTATGTTCAGATGCAAAGGAAAAGATATAGAAATCTTTGGTAAAATCTAGACTAATCAAGACTGGTGCTTGAGTAAGAGCTTGTTTGACCAGTTCGAATGATTGTTTAGCTGGTAAAGTCCATTTTACACCGATATCTTTCTTAAGCATGTTTGTAATTTTTTTTAATAGCTTAGCAAGATTAGGAATAAACCTTCTCAAGAAATTAATCTTTCCGATGAAAGATTGCAATTCTTTGAGGCTCCTTGGATGGTTGATCTGCAACATGCCATCTATCCTTGTAGGGTCTATTTTGATTCCCTCTTCCGAAATTATGTGGCCAAGAAGTTTACCTTCTTGGAGACCAAAGAGTGTTTTCTTGGGATTCAATGACAAGCCAAATTTCCTACACTTCTCAAAAACTTTCCTTAGGTGAATCAAATGTTCTTCATCAGTTTTTGAGAAAACAGTTATGTCATCAAGGTAAATGATTATGAAATAGCCAATGTCTTCAGAAAAGGCTATGTCCATGGCCCTTTGGAAGGTGGCCCCTGCATTCATTAACCCGAAAGGCATTTTGACATACATAAAGGTGCCCCAAGGTGTGGTAAAAGCAGTTTTGATTTGATCACTTGGGAGCACTAACACCTGGTTGTAACCCAAGAACCCATCTAAGAGTGATATCATTTTTGACCCAACTACCCTCTGAAGTATATGATCCATCTTGGGAAATGGGTAGTTGTCTTTTAGGGATGCTCTGTTTAGGTTTCTGAAATCAATACAAAGTCTGATCTCCCCTGTCTTTTTTCTAACAGAAACTAAGTTTGATACCCATTATGAAAATCTAACAGGTACTATAATGCCAGCATCATGCATCTTTTCAATTTCAGCTCTAACTAAAGGCAATAAAAGTGGGTTTATTCTCCTTAGTTTTTGTTTGAAGGGCTTTTGATTTTCCTTCAAGGGAATCTTGTGTTGAATGATGCTCGTATAGTAAGACTTCAGATATGTGTATGCCCAGGAAAAAACATCTTTAAACTCTTTAAACAAATCAATGTATCGAGATTTTATGTGAGTTGGAAGAGTGCTGGACAATTTAATCATCTTGGGTTCCGTTAGGGAGTCTATGTTGTGTTCTTCTACGTTTTTTTCTACAGGCTCCATTTTTGGTTCTTTGGCTACATCATTAAAGTCGAAAAGGTGTTCCAAAGGTGAGAGACCTCTTGGAATTGAACCGTTCTTACATTCTAAAACTTCCAGGTCTCTTTGGTCCACGTTGTCAATTGACTCTGCTTCAAACGTATTCTCATAATGACTTATATCAGCAGAGTGTGTTATTTAAGCTTCTAGGATTTCTTCAATATATGGATAGTTTTGATTATGGCACGATTCTGATGTAGGTATGGAGAAATCGTTTTCTGACCTCAAGAAATCGTCTATGTGTTGGTCAGAATCAAAAACTTGCCAGTGATCTACGTTTTCAAGCACTGCAGGCCTATGTTTTACCTTCATGCTAAGCTGTTCATTTATCTTAGGTATTTGACAGTTACTGGCATTAAACACAAGTTCATTTGCTAAATGATTCAATTCTCTTGGAATGAAAATAAGTTCATACTTCTCAAAGGTTTTTAATAGATCAAGGGAAGCGTTTCGATATTCCCTAAGTCTTGGATTTCTAGCTGAGTATTCTCCTTTGATTTGTTTTATGATACGTTCAAAATCTCCCAAGATTGATATCCTCTGGGCTTCTAACTATTTAAGCAATTGTAAGCCTAGGAGAAGTGCTTCATACTCAGCAATATTGTTAGTGCATGGGAAATCCAATTTGTATGAAAAAATCTGTTTTGTATTTTGAATCCACACACCTGCTCCTGCGCTTGTTTTATTACAAGATCCATCAAAATTTATTTTCCAAAGTATGCCATCTTTATTTTCATTTTCTTGTTGTTGTTGATTGTCAATGTTTTGAATTTGATCGAAGGGAATATTGGATCGTTGTGGTGAACTGATTGGGTCTATGTTTTCTTCATCTTGTTGAGTAATGTCATCTTCGTTATATAAGATAAAGGAATATAAACTCGATTGAATAGAATAGATTGGAGAGTTGTTTGGTTTGTCTATGTTTCTCACCATGTACTTCATGTGAGATTCCCTGTATAGTCTTCTGTTTTGGTTAAAAACAGGGGTAGTGGCATAAGACATGTCCATTTGAAGGCTTCCCTAAAGTTTGGCTCCCCAAGATCTTGATAAGAGCATGCCATATTTAGGGGGAATGTCAGCTACAACTATATCCATAACTAGATTTTTAGCAGGGATCTGAGCTAGATTAACACATAAATCTTTGATTAGACCCAAACATTTGACTCGGCTTGAGTCAAAAGAATACAAATCTTTGTATGGTTTAGTAATCTCTAAGCCTAAGCTCTCCATTACCACCTTGGGCATTAGATTGTGTGAATCTCCTGAGTCTAACATGGCATTGTGTAGAATTTTCTCGTGTATGTTCAAGCTAACATAGAAGGGAGGGACGGCCCCTTCTTGATATTCTCCTTCCACTTCAGGACCGAATAACAACTCAGGTTTATCATCTGTCAAGTTTAAAGTGTCTGTATCACTTCCTAAGTTCAAAGCTTTCAAAACTTGGTTTTCGTACACCTCCTGGGTTACTACTTCAGCTAGGGGGATGGTGATTTTTATCTTGGCAATCTCTCCCTCAAGGCTGAAAGGAATAATTGACTTGTTTGTATTTACATTTGCTTTTTCAATTGAATTCTTTTCAGCAACTTTGATTTGTTGAACCTTATTTGGACTGGTAATTGGGACCATTTTGTTAGGACCACTAGCTGAAGTGCTAGGGGTACTTTTTTCAACATTTGGCTGAATATTTTTGACTTTGTTTAAGTCTGGTTTTTTGGCCAAAATGTTAGTTTTCTCCGCTGTCTTTTTGGGCTGAGTTTTTTTGTTTTTCTTGACAACGGTATTAGTGTTCTTGTCCTTTAAGTTATCTGCATTCCCTTTGCTCCTAAGATCGTATTGTTTATGCACTTCCATAATTTCATTTTCAAAACCCAATCTATAGTCATCAGAGTCTTCATAGGTGTTTTTATTTTGATCATAAGAGAAGAATCCTTGTTCTTCCTCAGTGAGGAAAACATCATCTCCATTGTCTGATCCAATCAAGTTTACATGATCTTCTTCCAACCTTTCCAACTCCCTATCTTCCTCATATTGATCTACATAGTTTTGTTGGAAGGGAGGTCTAATATGTTGGTCATTCTCATTCTGTTTGTCTTGATTGTTTTCTCTTCTATAATTCTGATTTCTATTTCGAGGAGTATTTTGATTTTGATTTGCTTGTGCTCTCTTAATTATGCTCATCTCTTTCATCATTTCTTCTAACATTCTCTCCATTTTTGAGCTTGAGGTAGAAGGAGTGGACTCTTCTTTAAAAGATACTCTCTTCTCAGTTTTCATTCTTGCTCTCTTCTCCATTAAGTTGACTTCCACAGAAAGAGCGCCCTTTTTCATATCTTCAAGAGTTGAAAAATCTCTTTCTCTCAGTTGATAGGCCATCTCAGGGTCAAACCCTTCAGGAAACTTGTTTAACACTGAACCTTGTGGAGGTTTTAGTTCTAGGGAAAGCACATTGTACACACTATTGAATCTAGTGCAGTAAGCTTGCACACTTTCCCATTGTTTCTATGGAGGTTCTTGTAATCAGAAAGGACTTGGAGCGGATTCTTCTTTACTTCCCATTTGTTTAAGAACGTTTGATGGAAGCCTTGGAGATCATTAATACTATGGGGGGCTAAACCTTTAAACCATTTTCTTACTTCTCCCCCTAAGCTCTTAGCAAATAACCTAAGCTTGACAGAATCATCATCAATTTCATTTCTGTCAAAGTAGTCATTCAATTTATCTACATGTTGTGATGCGGTTGTAGCATTGTTAGCATCATATAATGGAATTTTGGACTGATAGTCCTGTGGAAGATTAACTAATGGTACAGGAAGGACTAGGGGAGCATACCATGATGCCATGATAGGTGGTGGGGGTGGATTTGCAAGGAGAAGATTTATAATAGGAACAGTGGGCTGAGGTGTAGTGGTTTGAATAGTGGATGAAGGGTGAGCAGAAGTGGATGGACCAGAAATAGATTGTTGAGTTGATCTTGGATGAGAGACACCTAAGTTGTGAAGGAAATGTAAGTCAGGAGGTGTTGTTTCTCTATTACTAGGATGCTCACTTGTTTCAGGGGATGAAAGTGAAAATTCAGAGTCTAGATGAGTTATATCATCAAATGACCTAGTTCTAAATGGATTTACTAAGTCAGGTTGTGATTGTTTTAGAGCTGCAAGATTTTTGGGAACTAAATTAGCTCTCAAGGGTGATCTGAAAAAAGTTGATAATTTAATCCTAGGAGACTTCCAAAGGATGCTTTCTGGGTCATCAACTATCTCAGGTGGATCTGGGTCGGGATGGGCTCTAGTGTGAATCTTTTTAGGAGCCACTATGCTATGTTTTTCAGACCTGGTTAGAAAGAGAGTTTAACCAAATATGAAAATCTTCAAGAGGCTAACTGATCTTTTCAGAAGAAGGAAAATTTTAATCTTAAAGCCTTCTAGCTGAGCTTGTTATGATGCTATTAAGACTTGGGGTCTTCCCAGTGGAGTCTTAAGGTCTGTTTTTACGATTGTGGAGTTGCCAGGTGGAATTTTTAAGCTCCCTTGTAGTAAAAGTTTTATAGTCCACCACCAGGTTTATTATGAAGCCAAACTGAAATGTTTTTGGGTTTTCTGAGTTATTTTGGTTTTATAGGTTATGAGAGTATCCTAAATCTGACTTAACACTTAGCTAGGGTGTCAAAACACATAGATTTTACTCTTATGGTTTGGTAACTGAAACCTTAAAGGTTTGATAAGGCTTTATAAGAATCATAAGGGTTACTTAGTTTGTCACTGATTCAAAAGGTCCTATCATGATTACCATTGCTTGGTAGTGCTTGAAGAAGGTTACTTATGTTATACTTAGACAGTGAGTGTTTTGTTTTGCAGATTTTACTCAAGGTCCCACCGTGATCGCCATTATGTTGGTGTCCCGTGTTTTGATAGTTTGGAAAATCAAAAGATAAGGCAACATCAGAACCAATCTTTAGATTTATAGGATCTAGTCCTCCTGTTCTCAGAGAGGTATCTCTCAAATGTTTGTTTGCAAAATTTTATCTTGTGTGCTTATAATATTGATTTTAGACAAGTTATTAAGTGCAAGTGTTTTTTTTTAATTTGGTTGGATTGAATTGATACAGTAGAACATGAAAGGTCTAGGAAAGATACACAGAATGGAGAAAAATCTGGTTCATTGGGCAATGGAGTCAAGAAAAGGTCATAGCAAACTCATCAAAGGATATGGGATATCAAAGGGAAAATCTAACTTGGCCACAAGATCCTTTTGTTTATGGAATGGGATGAACATTAATGATTTGGAAAGAGAAATTGAATTCTGAACAAAGGGAACCTAAAAACATAATTTAAACAATAAAGAGATATTTGATAGACAGGGCCAACCATAAATTCTACAAACATTCTTTAAGCAAATAATGGCTTCAAGAAAACTTTCAAAATGAAATCTAAGATTCGGGGAACACCCTATTTCCTCAAAGATTTTATTCTAAAGGACTTAGAAAACATAAAAGATTTACTGATAATTACAGTCATAGAAGAGGGAACACCTAAAAACATCTATGATCATAATTATAACGACCTTTAAGCCAACTATTTAAGCGAGGACAAAGGGCAAGATCAAAATAGACCTCTTTGATTCACTGTAAGCAAAGAATTCAAAGGGGGACTTCAATAACAGTTTTTAAGTGGCAGCAGACAAGCAGGGAGAACCATAAATCATGTTGAAACCAACTGTTCAAACTATCAAGGAAATAAACAAGCATGAAGACTAAAAATAAATTTTAAAGCCTCTAAAAGACTTCAGCAGAAGAAAACATAAAACAGTGAAGGATGAACAGGTCTAAGGTGCTTCCAGGAGTCATTTCTTAGCCTAATACTTTCTATCCTAATGTAGTAAGAAATTGTAGAACATAATGAAAACAAGGGGAAAACATAAGATAGTTCATAATAATTCACCAACAGCCAAGCTCATGGATCCAATGATAGAGCCTTCTCAGGAACAAGCATGCAACAACATCATCAAGATCTCCAAGACTTCAATTTGTTCTTCAACTTCAACAGACTATGTATTTACTTCAAAGAGTTTCAGTATTACAACTTGTGATCAAACAATAACTAACCCTCACTCATCTTCTGCAGAAGTATATATAGAAGAATGAGGAGGTGAGATCCTGATAAAAAATATCTCCAATTACAATTAATACAGACTTTAAATGGCTTCTCGGCCCTTGGGGGCTCAATGAAGAAGCTTACAATAGGTGTCTTCTGTAATAAATGATTCACTTAAAGATTTAAGCTTGGTGGGAGCTTAATTTGACCTTTGAGGCTCTGTGTCATGTTAGATTAACTCTGTAGACATTTTGTCATTAATTTTGTTCGCAGATTTACCCTTTAGCTGTGTTGTGAAGTAGATATTTGATTTCATGCAATAACTTTGGCCTGCATTTGATTTCTTTGAGGCACAGGTGTCCTTCGTGGTAGCTGAGAAGAATTGATTCGCTTTAACTAAGGCGGTGGAACTTTCTGTCGGATAAAACACTCTGATATTTCCTTAAAACTGTGTTTAAATCCAGGGATTAGGCTTTTGATAGGCATCTTAGATATAATCCCCACAAATCTGTCTTTTAATCCTCTGTTCTGGTGCATTCTGGTCTTCTATACTGATACTCTTGATTTGTGATTGACTTGCTATGTCTTTCAAATGTGCAAGACTGAAACAGGAATTGAATGGCATAAATGCCTTATGAAACACTGATGAAATGTGCATTTAACACCTTTGAATGATTTCCTTTGACGAATTGAAGGCGGGAGGGTCACCACCCTCAGCCTCCGAATTTTCTTCAGAATGGCAGAAAACCATTTAAACCCTACAAAAATACAAACAACTATTACAAAATCTTGCACTGCTTCAAAGGACGTGTGGAGGGAGTGTGGCCGTTGGATGGCATCATCCAACGGTCAGGATTTATCGGGAAATATTGTAGAACGAGCGGAAAAAATATTAAATATGAGCCGTCGATCGTGCAGAGATCGATGGTCGGGAGTGGAGGTTGAAAGTCAAATAGAGGAAATCTGGGCGATGAAACGTGGACCGTGGATCTGCAGATCAGATTGACGGCGGAGGTTGATCCAATGTCGCACCATAGCCGGATTAAATGTCGTGCATCTTGAGTGACCGATCACCATTGGATGAGCGGGTTTAGATCGGACGACACGTAACAATATCGCGCGGGGTCCGCGTCCGAACTTTAATGCGCGATGAATGGTGGTTTTGAAATAGTGCGCGGAGCCACGTGTCAAAAGGTGAGTGGAATCGTTGTCGATCGGGGAAAAACTACCCTCCGCTCAAAGGCAGTGTGATGAATACCGCACGGTTTTGGGAAACGACACACGGCTAGCGGGGACCACCGGCAATGATTGATTCCGCACTGTTGATCTGCAAATTATATCGACGGTGGAGGGTGCTTTGAAACTCGGACTAGTGGAAACTTTAGAAAATCACGAAAAACCCAAATTTTGAAAATATCATAAGGTTTTAATATTTTCGGGGGCAGGATGTATATGAAATATGGTTAGGCGCCCGGCTGCAGGGCCTTTGGGGTACGTGTAGAATTATATGACCGAAGGTTTAAAAAGGAAGGGGGATATTCGCATATGGGCAGCGCGATAAGCGCAAGAAAGACTGGCGCTTGGTTCTGGCACCAGGGTATATGGAGGGAAAAGGTTTAAAGGCTTAGCCTGAGGGGGTTTAAGTCCATAATACATAAAATATGCATTTTAATGGTTTTTCAAGGTTTTTCGAAGGAATTTTAGGATTCCGATAAGGCTAAGAAGGGGTCTTAGAACTTTATCAAGGGCTTTTATGATGTGGAAAAGGGAGAAGCATGAAAAGGAGGGATTTTTATGGGAAGTGGGGGAAAATAAAAAGAGATTAGTCTTGGAAGAGGTGGAAAAGGAAAAGGGAGTTTGCAGCAGTACTTTGTCTTGGAAATCAGCAGGATTTCAGAGTCTTTTAGGATGTAAACAGCAGTGTAGGTTTGGACAGAGGCATGAGGCCTTCAAGGAGCCTTCAAGAGCCAACAATTTTTAGTGGTAAAATTTGTTCCTTGGAGGCTCAAAAAGTCTTAGCAACCTTTTGGTGTAACAAATATTATAGGTGGCTAAAAAAGATCTCATCGGAGGATCGACTATCGAAAGAAAAACGAAAAG
This sequence comes from Pinus albicaulis, assembly GCA_034641835.2. NCBI lineage: Eukaryota > Viridiplantae > Streptophyta > Pinopsida > Pinales > Pinaceae > Pinus > Pinus albicaulis. Next base: position 1,281,815,925 of record CM076577.1, on the reverse strand, counting down.
GGAAGTGGAACCGAGGAAAGAGCGATTTGTGATGGGTGATTCTCCGATGGCTGTTGGATCTGGCAAATGATTAACGGATGGGATCAAATCAGGGAATCAGCCATCGGCGGGAGAGGAGACAGGGGAGCGAGAACTTTGAGAAGTGCGATGCACCGACGAGCGATGGGCGTTTGGTCGCAGGGTCGGGTTACATGAAGAAGAGGGGCTGAGGGCTTAAGCCGAAAGGGGCTTAAGGCCTTATTTTAATAAAAGGTCATAAAATAGGCCTAAAAAGTAAGTTTTTGAGCCTTTTTGAGGTTCCAATAGGATAAAAAGGGTGAATTTAAACCATATGAAGGGGGTTTAAAACTAGAATAAAGGGATTTCATGAGTTTTAAAGGGGATTTGATGGGGAATGAAGGATAAATGAAAGTCATAGAAGGTAAAAAGGGGAAATGGTGGAAATGGAGGCTTGAAACAGTCTTTTTGAATCAGCAGGGCTTCTTTGAGGATTTTAAGAAAATTTTATCAATGGAATGGATATTTTTGGATAATGAACACAGTGAGATTTCAAAAACTCACAAGTTTTTCACAAAAGCTTGTTTTTTGGAAATCTAGGGACTAATCTAGCCATCATTAGGTATATCAGAATTACAGATGGCTAACAAGTGAAGTAATATGCTGCTGTGAGGATCCATTTTTGTTGGGCAGATGAAGTAGGATGGATTTCCCCAATGAATTCTAGACCCCACTGTTAAAAAGGAGCTTCAACAATGATTGGATGTAGAGGTAAGGGTAGAAATTTTCTTTTGCCTTCAAAGATTTAACATTTGTGACAGGCAATTATCATTTTATGGACATCTTGAAAGAGGGTGGTCCCATAATAACCAACTCTAAGAATTTTTTTTATAGTAGTTTTCCAATAGAGGTGGCCTCCACATTCTCCTTCATGAAACTCATGCTTGATCTTATCTGCATCATTCTCAGGAAAAAATTTAAACAATAATCCACTAGCGTTTTTCCAATATAAACATTTATCTAAATGAAATAATTAATAGCTTTCAACTTCAGAAACCTTGCCTTTGTTTTAGAAAATCTAGGAGGAACATTAAGATTAAGAAGCACATACAAAATATCAGCATAACAAGATGTATTCAGAAAATAATCTTCAATGAGTGGAGTTGCCAACTCCTCATGTTCATCTAATGCATTAAACATGTTTATATCAAGTGCTTGTAAGTTGGTTTCAGCCATAAGTTTTGCTAGTCCTTGACCTTTGATGAGCTTAGTGGGCTTAATTTCTAAATCATATTCCAATATTACAGCAATCCACTTTCCTCTTTTTCCATCAGGATCTTGTGTCAAAATTTCTTTTACCACTGAATGAGGCACAAATGCAATGATGTGTGAGTGTCAAAAGTAAACTCTGAAATCTTTTAAGGCTTTGACTAAGGCAAAAGCATGTTTTTCCATTATGTTGTATTTCAAAGGTGCATCTCTTAATGCCTTGCTAAAAAATGCAATGGGCTGCTCTCGTCCGTTTATGTTTTTATGTAATAGGACAGCAGCCATTATATGTTTTGATGCAAAGGAGAAAATGAATAAGTCTTTGGTAAAACCGAGACTAATAAGAACTAGTGTTTGGGTAAGTGCTTGTTTTACTAGTTGATTTATTTGCTTCTAAGGTCCATTTAACTCATGTTTCTCTTTTAAGCATGTTTGTAATATTTCTAAGGAGTTCAGCTAGGTTGGGTATGAACCTTCTCAAGAAATTGATCTTCCCAATGAAATATTGAAGTTCCTTGATATTTCTAGGATGATTGATTTGCAATATACTTTCAATCCTCTTTAGGTGTATCTTTATCCCCTCTTCAGATATGATATGACCAAGAAGTTTACCTTCTTGGAGACCAAACATTGTTTTCTTTGGGTTCAAGGATAAACCATATTTTCTGCATTTCTCAAAGACTTTTCTTAGGTGTATTAGGTGTTCTTCATCTGTTTTGGAATAGACTGTTATACCATCTAAGTAAATCACAATGAAGTAATCTATTTCTTCTGAAAAAGTAATATCCATGGCCCTCTGGAATGTGGCACCAGCATTCATTAAACCAAAAGGCATTTTCACATACATGAAAGTGCCCCAAGGTGTGGTAAAAGCTATTTTAAGTTGATCATCAGGGTGTACCAATACTTGGTTGTATTCTGAGAAGCCATCTAGCAAATAAATTCTTTTTGAACCTACTATCCTTTGTAAGATGTGATACATTTTGGGCAAGGGATAGTTGTCCTTTAATGAGGCCTTGTTTAAGTTTCTAAAGTCTATACAAAGCCTTATTTCTCCTGTTTTCTTCCTTACAGATACAAGATTTGATACCCATTCTGAGTATCTTACAGAGACAATAATTCCAGCATCATACATTTTTTTGATTTCTTTCTCAACCAGAGGTAATTGAACAGGGTTTATTCTGCGCAATTTTTGTCTAAAAGGCTTATGGTTTTCTTTGAGGGGTATCTTATGTTGAATTATTTCTGTATCATATGATTTTAGATCTTCATAAATCCAAGCAAACACATCCGAAAATTCTCTAAACAGCTTGAGATATTTCAGTTTAATGTGAGCTGGCAGTGTTTTAGATAGTTTGATCATTTTATGCCTTTCTTCACTGCATATATTACATTCTTCAATATCAGTTTCAGTGAGTTCTATTTTTGGATTTTTGGCAACATCATTAAAGTCAAACAATTCCTCTAGTGGCACTAGTCCCTTTGGCAAGTTTTCATTGTTATACTGCAGCACTTATAGATCTTCTTTTTCTAAATCAATGCATATTTCTGTTTTATGTTTGCATCCTTTGGTTAACTTATTTATATCATTAGTGTTAGGAGGATCTTCTTGGCAAGATTGTTCCTCAATAGGGAAGTTTTCTTCATATTTTGAATTTGAATTTGGCACTTCAAACTCATTTCTGGACTGCAGGAAGTCTTCTATTTGTTTATCTCCTTCAAAAACCTACCAGTATCTTTCATTATCTGGGACTGCTAGTATATATTTGACTTGGATTGAATATTTTTTGCTTTCATAAGGTCTTAGACATGTACTAGCAGAAAAGGCTAAGCCATTGGCAAGAATATTTTGGTTTCTAGGGACAAATGTGAGTTCAAACTCTGCAAAGGTTTTTAGGAGGTCCATGGCATCATCTCTATAGGCTCTTAGTCTTGGATGTTTGGCAGTCTATTCTCCATTTACTTGTCTAATTATCAGTTCTGAATCTCCATGGACAGTTATCCTCTTGGCTCCTAATTTCTTCAGTAAATGTAGTCCTAAGAGGAGTGCTTCATACTCTGCTATGTTATTAGTGCATTGGAAATTTAGTCTGTATGAATGGCCTTCAGCATGGTTATTCTCTGTATTATGCACCCATATGCCTACTCCTACACTAGTCTTGCTACAAGACCCATCAAAACTCATACTCTAAAGAGGACTAGCTTCAAATTTTTCATTAATTTCCTCTCTTTCCTCTCTGTTTTGTTTATCTTGATTGCCACTATGTTGTTTTTGAGGGTCTGTAATATGTATGTTTTTGTCTTGTTCCTCAATGTTTTCAGTGTGTTGAGGATTTTTTCTTTGATTTTCATGCTTATTACTAAGTAGATGGTTGTTTTGTGGCTTAGGATCTTGACTCTGTTTGCTGTGATTTTCTGAATTAGAAAACTGCTTCTGTTTTTTCTCCCTCCCTTCCTCTTTTTCTATGGTTGGTTTTTGATCTTCTAATCCTTTCTCATTAAGATTTTCATCATTGTAAAGGATGAATGATTCAAGATCTGTATGAATAGAATAAAGAGGGGAGTTTTCTGGTCTTTCTTGACTACTCACCATGTACTTCATGTGGGTTTCCCTATATAGTCTTCTAGGTTGACTGAAGACAGGGATGGTGGCATAAGTCATATCCATTTGCATAGTGCCTTGAAGCTTGGCACCCCAAGATCTTGAAAGGAGCATGCCATACTTTGGAGGTATAGCAGCCACTACTATATCCATCACTAAGATTTTGGCTAGGATTTGTGCTAAGTTGACACAAAGATCTTTTATTAGGCCTAGGCATTTGACTCTGCTGGAGTCAAAGGAGTATAAATATTTGTAGGGCCTAGTTACCTCAAGGCCTAATCTCTCCATTATTACTTTGGGCATGAGGTTATGTGATGCTCTTGAATCAAGCATGGCATTGTGCAAAATTTTATCATGGATGTTGAGACTAACATAAAATGGAGGGACTCCTCCCTCTTGAAATTTTCCTTCAATTTTTGGTCCGAACAGAAGCTCAGGTTTATCATCACTTAAATTAACAGAATCATTGTTATCTCCTATGTTAAACACTCTTAACAATAGAGATTTATATACATATTGAGTGACTAACTCTGTGAGAGGAATAGAGATTTTAATTTTGGCAATTTCACTCTCTATGTTGAAAGGTATATGAGTTTTTAATATGTTGAAATCAACCTTTTTAGTCACTGTTTTCTCAGCAAAATCAGTTTCTAGTTTTTATTATGGATAGCAGTTAGGATGGTTTTATTAGGAGAATTAGCTGAGGTGTTGATGCTGCTAGGGTCACCACTATGTTTGCTAATAATTTGAGTGTTTTTTCCTTTGTTTTTATCAAAATTTTCAGCCACTGTTTTATGGTTTTCTATTGTATTTTTGGGAGTGTTTACAGGGTTGTTTTTTGTAGAGATTTTAAAGGTATTTTTCTTGGGAACTTCTTGGTTCTTTTTTATCCTTAAGTCATATTGTTTATGTGCTTATATTATGGCATTTTCAAAGCCTTGTTGGTAGTTTGCAGACTCTAGGCTTTCTTCTTCACAAGGTGTATATATGACTTGTTCTTTCCTAGTGAGGAAAACAGTATCCTCATCATTTGTTCCCAACATGTTTATGTGACTTTCCTTTTCTTCCTCTACTATTCCTTCCTCCTCATCAGCATAATTTTCTTGAAAGGGAGGTATGATCTGCTGATCAGACCCTCTTTGTCTTATTTGAGGAGGGTTTCTCCTAAAGTTCTGATTTGATTTTGACTTTGATTTCTGTTTTGAGAAGTTGTTTGATTGTCTATAGGACAAAATATCTCATTTACATTCATTCTCTCCATCATCCCTTCCATATTTTTGACCAAGTTATCAAGTTTTGTGTCATATGTGGAGGGTGCAGCTTCCTCTCTGTATGTCACCCTTTTTTCACTCTTCATTCTAGCTATTTTGGCAATTAGATTTTCCTCAACACTTACTGCCCCTCTTTGCATATATTCTAAGGTGATGGGTTCTCTTTCTCTTAACTGGTAGGCCATTTTAGGGTCAAATCCATCAGGGAATTTCATGGAAGTTAGGCCTTGTGGTGGCTTCATATGGATAGGTAGGGCATTGTACACACTATTGAATCTAGTGCAGTACTCTTGTACTCCTTCTCCAACATTTCTTTTGATGTTCTCATATTCTGATAGAATTTGGAGAAGGTTCTTCTTGACTTCCCATTTGTTTAAAAATAACTAATGAAAAGAAGGGAGGTCATTTATACTATTATGGGTTAAGCCTTTAAACCATTTTCTTACTTCTCCCCCTAAGCTTTGAGAAAAAATCCTAAGTTTAATGGTTTCATCATCTATTTCTTGTATGTCAAAGTAGTTATTAATTTTGTCCACATGTTGTTGAGCAGTAGTGGAACTACTAGCATCATATAAAGGAATTTTGGATTGATAATCTTATGGTAGAATGGCTAAAGGTAAAGAGGACTAAGGGAGCATACCATGTTGCTATGATATGTAGTTGTGGAAACAATGGGGGGTTTACAAGTGGAGGATTTGTGATAGGAGGTTGATGATGAGTTGAAGTGGTTTGAACTGTGGATGTGTGGGTGAGTGTAACAGAAGTTCTAGGACCAGCTAAGTACTGTTGAGAAGATTTAGGATGAGAGAAGCCAAAATTGTGAATGAAATGGAGATCAGGAGGTGTGGAAGGGGAGGCTTCTCTACTGCTAGTGTGTTGTGAATTTACAGGCTCAAAGTCTATCTGATCTATACCACTTAATGAATTGTTTCTATATAATTTTCTGTTATAGGATAAGACAACTTGGGAATTTTGCAGAGTTGTAAGGTTTTCAGGGACAAAGTTTTCTCTGTGGATTGGTCTGACAATAGTTGGATTTCAGGGTGTAGGAGACTTCCTAAGGATATATTTAGGATTATCAACTATTTCAGGAGGGTTTGGGTCAGAATAGGCTCTAGTATGGATTCTTTTGGAAGCCAGGATTTAGACCCAAAGATAAGAAAAGTTAGCCAAATATGATAGTCTTTTAAAGGCAAACTAATCTATGTAAGAAAAATTTTAATCCACAAAGTTTTCTTAACTGGGTTTTTGTGATGTTCTAATGATGAGATAAAGTATCCCAGTGGAGTTTTTGGAAAAATAAATGGGGTCAGCAGGTCTACTGAAAACTAGTGGAATCACCAGGTGGGAGATTTTTACTTGTTTTCTAGGACTGGTTATTGTCCACCATCAACAATCAGGAACCACTCTTGGCAGACACTTGATTCATTTAGGAAAGAGGTTTTCTGAGTTGTGAAGTTATCTATTACTCAGTATTCTCCAATATGGTCTCCACTATATTGGTGCCTTGTGATTTACAAGAATGGCAAGAAGAAACACTTAAGGGGCCACATTAGAACCACTTTGCAATCCTAGGACCTAGCCTTCCTGGATCCAGAGAGGGATCTCTATATATAATTTTTTTTGAAATATATATATTTATGCTTTGTTTAAGATATTAGGCTAGTTATGAAGCTATGAGAACTTTGTTTGGTTTTGGTTGATTGAAAAGGTACTTGAAGGATTAGAGGTTGGAGAATAGTGAGGGAATGTTTCAGCTGGAAGGATAGACTATAAGATAGCACTAATCCATTGGGCTATGGAGTCATAAAAGGATTTAATTGTTCAACAACTATTAAAGGGTTTTCAGAGGGAAAGTTATCTAGATTAAATGGGTCTTTTAAATTAAGTTGTGATATGAAATATTAAGGTGTTGTGAAGGCAATAAATCTATAGTCAGTCAAGAATATTCTAGCTCTATTTAAACAAGGAAAGCCTTTCAAATTAGCCATTTGAAGTAAACCAAAGGACAGGGAAAACCATAGAATTCTTTGGACAGACTTTTATTAAAGAAAACTTTTAAGACAACAATCCAGTAATCCTAAGACTACTTTCAGATAAATAAAACAAGCAAGATAACGATAAGAGCATTCTAAGATTAAACAAAAATAATCTAATCTTCTTTTGACAAACTATTTAGGGAACTTTCAAAGCAACATTTAAAGACTAGCCAGAGGACAAGGCATACCATAGACTTCCCTGGTTAAAACTCTACTTAGCATACTTTGAAAATATCTTTCAAGAAAAATATCTCAAGTTTTACTCGGAAGGATATGGGCTTACCAACACTTCCCTGGTTATACTTTATTGAATCATTCTTAAAAAAAAACAAGCTAGATAAAACTGGAGGGCAATTAAGGATCCTTCCATCAAACCTTGTAGAAGAAAACATGAAAATAAAGCTTGCAGATAGAAATAGGGTACTTTTGATAGTAAATCCTAATCTAAATTTTATGTTCTTTATCAGAGAAAATGGACAGAATGAAAACATAAGGAGAAAACAAAAACAGTGAGGAAAAGCATCACCATTAACATAGACCAGGATCATGTGAATTAGCTTGTTTTATTGATGTTCAAACCAGTTACGTACTCCAGCACAGTGAGTCTTTACAGCTCAAAGCTTCTCTATCCAGCTTAGCACTCCTCAACTAGCTCAGCAACACTCTAAACAACTAACAATAACAACCTTCTACAACTAACCAAGAACCCTTTCTAATGAAGACCTCATGCTATATTTATAGGCAAATGAGGAGGTGAAATGAAAACTAGGGTTAATATGTTCATTTATGACTGAGTTAATGATTTTTGACCTTTGAGACCATGCAAGGCCCAAGGCAAAAATATCTAAAATGAGTTACTATTTATAATGAATGTTGTTTAATTTCTAAGCTACTTAGTTGCAATATTTGACTTTTAGGCTTTTTAATAACCTTTGAAATAATTATTGAGCTGCCCTTTTGGAAATATCTCTAATTGCAATAACTATTGTATGTTTTTGAGGAAAATATGTGTTTGTAGGTGGCATCTTTAGCCTTTGATGAAGTAAATGCTTCATGGATTTAACATTCGAAGCATGTTCTGGGCTGATTTGTCTTGATCTGTTTCTTTGAACTCTATTTTGAGGCTTGATTTTTCTTTGGCCTTTATAATCACCTTTGTTGTCTTTTTCACTTTATTGACTATTTTAATCTTTTAATCATCTGTCTTTGACTGTGTCCTTTATCCTTAACCTTTGTGCTAATCCTCTGTTTTACTTTAATTTCTTTGATTAGGCATTTATCTCTTTGTTACTCATTCTTCACTAATTCTCTTTTTTCTGTGTGCAGGTGTCTTCTTTGCTATACTGGAGGGTTTCATGAATTTAACCAATGGCCATGAAGCATCGATCAAAACCTTTAAAACTTGAACCCTGGATTTCCCCTTTTTCCTTTATTCAGCCTCATGGATCATCATTCGAGACTGTGCCACTAATATTGGCTATGGGAGGGCCTTTTAGGTCAGGCTAGCATTAAACCTGCAATAAAAAATATAAACATTAATTTAAATCCTATGTTTTTGGCTAAAATATGTTTCAAAGGCTTGATGAGGCATTTGGAGCAATTGTAGAGGGAATAAATGTGTAGAGGAGGGTTCCATGAATGAAACCATGAAGAACAATGGACCAGTTTAAATATTGGCGTGAAATGGAGATAGGCAGTTTTGAGCAAAACCGGGTGGTATCACGCTGAAGTTGGGTTGTAAGTGGTAAAGGCCCAAACAGACGCGATGCCACTCAGGAAGTGACACCTGTCCCTGGGAAAACCTCCCATTTTGCATGGAAATGGGGCATTAACCTGTTATGGATAAATTCACATGAAATGGACTGTAGACCTTTGGATTTGGGGGAGCCAGATCAATGGCGAAGGTGGAGCTCGATCAGGGAAAGTGATCGGTGGTGGGAATAGAGGAAGATAGGTGGGCCAATGATGACATCAGCTGCTTTTTCGAGTACCAGGGGTGTTATCGGCAGGATTTATAACTACGGGAATTGTGGTGGCTATTGGATTGATGAGATCAATGGTGGATATTTGTTAAAGTATAAAGTAAATCGAAGTAGGGTCGGGAGGATGGATAACGAGAGGGAGAACGATCATCGTTGGATCTAGGAGACGACGACCACGATTTGTTCGGGGGAAAGTAATGGCAGGGGTAGAAAAATAAGGAAAAAGGACTTAAGTGAAGCGGAGATGTGGTTCGGCGGGGAAAAAATAGAACCGGGGTCATAGGCTTAGTGAATGGTTGCGGGCCTTGGGTCACATGAGGAAGGGGCACAGGGCTTAAGCCTGAAGGGGCTTAAGGTCTAATTTCTCAAATGATCGGATCTAGGTTAAAACAGGGTGTTTTAAGACTTTTAAAGGTTTTGGTAGGGTTAAAAAAGGGTTTTTAAACCAAATAAAGAGATTTTCATGGTTTAGAAAGGTTTCTCAAGGGAAATGAAGAATTAGTGAAGGGGTAAATGGGTTTTTTCAAAGGGAAAAGGAGTAATAGAAATAGGATTAAAACATGGAAAAATGGGGAAATTAAATGGAGGTGAAAATGGTGAAAATAGCATGAAATCAGTCTCTTTTGAAGCTACAGGTTAACTTGGAATAGATTTGAATGAAGAATTTAGTAAATGGATAATTTGTAGGATAATGAACACATTGAGATTTCAAAAACTCACAAATTTTTCATGAAAGATTTTTTTGGTAAATCTAAGGAACTATTTAGCCATCCTATATAACAAATTTTACTGATGGTTAACACTCCCAAACCTCATCGTCCAATAGGATCCTCAGCATAGTGTCATTCCATGATTCCAAGATTCTCACGAAAGGTTAGGAACATGACCTTCCCCAAGGGCTTTGTGAGAATATCTACAACCTGCCCATCAGTTTGTATATGATCGAGCCTTACGGCACCTCTCTATACCATATCTTGGATAAAATGTGTTGGCTCGAGGGGTCCTGACCCAGGTTTGGAGCTCAAGGTTTGCCAAAAAACCCCTATACTACTAGCCCTTTCGGCAGTGACCCACTTTCGCAGGTCAAAGTCTCACCCGAAGTAGTATGGGTGGGTGTTGGAACCAGGTTTCCGCACCCTGAGAAAGGATAGGTAAGGCAATCAGAGCTGCGTTAGTCCCTGTAAGTCCCAAATTACCTCGTTTTGTGTAAGGTCACTTAGGTCTTGATTCGCATCCACAAGCGCTAGATCTATAATTATATGATTTTACGACAGTAGCAGAGTATTGCATAACAGAACAAAACATATCTAGATACAGAAAACAGACTTACACAGATCTTCGCAGCTCAAATACAGAAAATACACAATGTAGTAATTACCAAGAATTCACACAAAGAGTACTCATAGATTTAGTTCTCTATCAACCTTTCTTATTCATTCATTCATCCATTCCTCCTTACAATTCCCTTCCCAGCCTGCGCACAGAGCAACAGGGTCCACACACAGCTGGACTTGGATCTCCACGCACACAGCCAGCAGGAGTCCTTTAGCCAAAACCCAAACAGATAGCTTAAACTACAATTTGCATCAATAGCTCATCATTCCTACCTTAAAATACAAAAATGTTCCTCTATTTATAATAATCTAACCTAGACATTCCTATGGTCCGTAAACCATGGTTTTTGGACCCCTGGTTTACCCTTTTACCCATTACAATTCTTTTGGGGCTTTGACCCGCCCCAAAACCCCTGCGCTAGATTAAATCTAATAGAAAGTATTCAAAATGGACCAGTTTCACAGCTTGTGGGAGACCCTGTTCCAACGGTCCCCCAACATAATCTTGTGACTCGTCCCGAGTCACTGTGGTGGCACGGCCTCAATCTTCACATGCAAGGTATCAAGAGCACGGGAAAGTGGAGGAATCACGTCCTGACTCTGGACAGCAACTCGCTATGCAATGTTGACAAGGGTCAAGGAGGCAGGGCCATCTGGAGCCATGGTAACCTGTTCTATCATTCGATGGAGGTGCGCAACGGTGGTATGAGCATCCTGCGAGATTTGGAGGGCGGTATCGGCCCATGGTTTCAACCGTTTCCTAACGACATGCTTGGCACGGTGAAGATTCTCAATCGTGTCCATGACGTCTAGGCGTTGCGCAGAACCGCTGGAGGACAAGGGAGCTCTGATCTGATTGAGAGCAGCTTCCACCTACCATAAGTCGTCCTGTATACGTTGAAGCATAGGATGGTACCGGACCATTTTCCAGAGCTACGTAGCTGCATCGACCAATTGCATGCCCTGTGTAAGTTTCTCCTGAATAATATTTGTTGCTTTTGTGACCAATGCGACCTGCTGTGCCCGAAATTCTGGAGATATTTCATACTGTTGTCGCGTAATCTGGAGGTGAATCTCTTGAAACACCGTGGTGTATAGTCCTTGTAGTGCTGTGCGGGATAGCTATGCCAAATCTATTTGTATGTCCACCACGGTTAAAGCATGATCGTGAACTAGGGCAGTGCGAGGGAGCGAGCAAATATGGCTTCTGCTAGTTGGTAATCTGGGGCTGCGGAGCAGTCGCATCATATCCCTATATCTCAGCGTTCCTTCCTGGCACAGGATTAGGCATGACCTGATTGTGACATCGTGGGCAGTGGATTGTGATAATAGTGTGTCCTCCTCTGCTGTATCATCCGAGGCCATCCGGCTGGGTCCCGCAGTCGTCCCCGAGGTGCGAAGGTCGAGTACTCCTATCGCACAGCCATGGTGCCTCTTTGTGCATGGTTCACAAGCAATTCCCTCTACGGAAGGCCAATGCCCAATCATTTGATCTAACTCAGCATTCCCATTCCCCCTCAATATGATTTCTATGGGTGCCAAACAGCCAGAGACCGAAACATTCAGCAGGTTAGGATCCACCATAGCAACAGAAAGACCTGCGTCCCAGGAACCATCAATGATCCCAGTAAACCAGTCATCGGATAACAGGGGCATGGTGTAGAGACAATATATAGCCTATTGCAAAGTTATCCTGCTATATGCACATTGTCTGAAACTATTTAATGGCAGAGTAGCCCGTACGCGAAACTTACCATCGTTCGTTCAAATCACCCCTTTTTCATAACTGCAAGGTTACTTTTCTATCAATGTGGGGTGGGCTAACAGTCATTAGCCATACCTGAGGACTCTCCCATGAGTCGGAAAACCTCGGATGACGCCTGCGTGCTATTCGCGTACCTCGAATTAGGCCTGGCGCCGGGTGTTGCGTAACACGGTTCAGGTACCAGCTTAGTAACTTGGCCATCAAAATTCTCAATCGGAGCGCCTCTCCCTTGGAAAGGACATTCCTGTATGGTAGGGTTGTGTCAAGTGTCCATGTTCCATCTGTCATTTGAAGTGTTCGCCAATTCTCCCTGATGCGCGTGGGTTTGTGTACCTCCATAGTCGAACGCAGACCTAGGTCATTGATAACCAGGGGAGCCTGTTCGAGCGGGGTCCAATCGCACCCTTGAGTGTCGTATGTTAGCAAGTATTTGCATGGGTCTATTGACCTCGAGGCCCGTTTTTCAGCTAGGGTCCTTAAGTGCAGGATCATCCTACTCTGGTACCTCTCTTGCGTACCCCACCAATGCGTAGGTGCTTCGCACAAGGTTAGCTGCAGTGCCCCTAGCCTGCGTTCCTTAGGAATTTGGGTTTCAACCAATGTCATGGTATTACCTGTGTTATCATGGTAGGGTAGGACTCTTACCTTGGTAGAGATGCGGCGGAAATTCTTGGTGGTCCAAAGACATCACAAGGCTGACACCTCGTGTAATCGCCCTTGCCAATTTTCCAGTTCCTCATCAGATTCAGAGAAACACTCACTATCCTTTTCCCAGTAGAGTACTCCTTCGGCCATGGGGTTAACCCGATCTTCATCCCACACAGTCAATTTGTAAATGTGATCTATTTCCTCCTCCTCGTAGGCTGGCTCGGTATATCGCGCACCTACTACTGGATCTAGTGGTACTATTACATGCGTACCGTTGTTCTCAAACACCATGCTGCACTTTTTGAGATTGGTGACACCCCCCATGTCTATAGCCCAGTCCAATCTTAGGAGTGTGGGGTATGGATCCGCATCCTCCACAATTTCTATGACTTCAAAGTCAGCTAGGACTTTTACTCCTGTGATATCTACCATGACTTTTGGCAACCTTCCTGGAGGGATGATCTTCTGTTGTTTCGCAGCTGGATGGTGGACCATTCCAATTTAGGCTCTCCCATTCGTTGCCATGTTTGTTTTGGTAACACGTTTGCATCTGACCCTAGATCAAGAATAACTTGATCCATCTCGTAGTCTCCAATCTGCGCAGTCAACCGCATTTCTCTTATAGTGCATTTTTTATAACTGTATAGTTTGTGTACATCCTTGGTCCCGGGAATCAAACTGGACTGAGCTGCGTAGGAATTCATTAATTCTTGGAGGTTCTCTATGGCTTGCGGACTTCGTAGCAACTTCAGGCATGCCTGCAGGAAGGGCTCAACCCCCTCCCCTATCTTGTTTGGCAGTTGCATGTTGGCTGCTAGTGATTCTTGTTCATTGAAGTTCACTCCTTCCCAAGAGGAAAGCTCCTCCTTTGCACCCTAGGTGATCCTCCCGCTGCGCGTCATGACTTTTACACTTGGATCTATATTTCTGATCTTGGTTTTAACTCTTTGCACATTCTGCGTAGGAGTGGGCTATTTTTCCTGCATTTTGGCTATTAAAATCGAGAAATCCTCCACCACATGGTCCAACTATCTATAATACTTGCATGATGGTCAGGTGGGATTTGGACATTCTCTAGCGAAATGTCCTATCTCTCTGCAGTTATAAAAAACTAGCTGCCCACGTCCTCATCCTCGGCTTCCTACCCAACCTCCTCTGCCTTGAGCTGGGGATCCTCCCAGGTGCGCAGATAGTCTTGGCGACGCAGGGTCTGATTGTACCCTATATAAGTTCCCACAATCTATCATCAAGTCATAAGTATGATAGTTCTGCTCATCGTGTCCTACCGACCAACAGAACCTGCACCATTGTTGCTTCAGCTCTGGGACATACGCACCTAGCCGAGGGCAATGGTTAGTATCATGCAGTCCGGCTACATGGAAGTTTTCACACCACAGTGCAGGTCCGCTCAAACCTAGGATGGGTTCCCCACTTGCTCTTGGGCACACCGGACTAGGTCCTCCTACCTGCATGTAATCTACTAGTAGAGGAAATTGATTCCTCGTGTGGCCAGATACCCGACATCGTATGCACCATAGATTTGTGCGGCCATCCTTTCCTTGCTCCTTTCGTAGGTTCTGAATTTCCATATGCATAGCCCCAAGTTGTTCCTGAATTTGATGTACCCCTACTGACGTATCCTCTCTGGGTGCAGCTTCTATTTTCATAGCGACTTCCACAACTTTTTCCTATGATTAAAAGGTTTGGTGACTCATTAGCATGCGCAGGTGAGGTAACAAAATAGCGATGAACCACTCTGTGTGTTGCCTATCATCATACTCGAATCCTCCTTCCCTGATTGCTCTCTTCAACCATTGATCGGACTCCCATACCAACTCAAATGCACCTTGTTTGAAGTCTTTTACTTTTTCTACCAGCTGAGAATAAGACTTTTCCTTTCAAAACTGTTGTTTCAGAGCGTCTTTGATATCTTGAATAGATGCACCCTCATTCTGGGCAATGTATCTCATATACCAGTCCAGTGCCCTATCCTCAAACGCTAGGGATAGTTGCACCCTATTTATCGTATTGGTTGCCACATTCTACGCAATCCAGATGGAGTCTACAACAAACCAAAAGTGATCCATATCTTCATCCCCTAACCCTTTGAAAGTAGGTAATCTCAGGTGCCTAGCCATATCGCTGACCTGCGGGGTTGATGGTATGGGAGAGTTCTTACCTTTGTGCTGCCTAGGTAGTGGTGTAGCCAGGGGATCTTGTGCAACTGGTTCTTGCAACGAATTATAGGTGGATATCCCCCCATCAAGGTTGGTCTGATAGTATTTACCACTGCGCATCGCGCTTCTGTCTAGATCCGAGGTCATTTCAGTCAGTATGACTACACAGAATTCTCTTTTCACACAGTAATATCTTAATCAGCAATGGTAATGTCCTCAAAAAATTTCCCCGTAACCCTTTAAAGAATCTTCGTTTGGCCTTAGAGTATGAGACAAATTGATTGATGGAAAATTCTGTCACAAATCCTACTAGCACACTGTCCACCCAGTGATCGACCATGCGTGTGATATTATTATCAGTCCTCTCCAACTGCTAAATCAGCTCCGGGGTTCACTGAGTGACTCGCTCGTCCTTCCAGCACTTCTGGAACTCTACGATTCTGGCTAGCCACTCATGAAGCTCGATCACAAATGTCACAAAGAAAATTTCGTAGCTTTCTGTCAGAATGTACCTTATTTTCCATCTTTCCGTTGTTAAATTTTTGCTCCGATTTTATTTTACCGCAAATTCTTGGATCTACTTTTCAAACCAGTCTTCGATTTCTTTTCTTTCAAGCTTCCAATATTCTCTTGTCATTACCTAATCCCTTTCTCAGGATTCTCCAGGTCCCGGCAATGGAACCATTTGTTGGCTCGAGGGGTCCTGACCCAGGTTCAGAGCTCAAGGTTTGCCAAAAAACCCCTATACTACTGGCCCTTTTGGCAGTGACCCACTTTTGCAGGTCAAAGTCTCACCCAAAGTAGTATGGGTGGGTGCTGGAACCAGGTTTCCACACCCTGAGAAAGGATAGGTAAGGCAAGCAGGGTTGTGTTAGATCCTGTAATTCCCAGATTACCTCGTTTTGTGTAGGGTCACTTAGGTCTCGATTCGCATCCACGTGCGCTAGATCTATAATTATATGCTTTTACGACCGTAGCACAGTATTGCATAACAGAACAGAACAGATCTAGATACAGAAAACACACTTACACAGATCTTCACAGCTCAAATATAGAAAATATACAATGTAGTAATTACCAAGAATTCACACAAAGAGTACTCATAGATTGAGTTCTCTATCAACCTTTCTTATTCATTCATTCATCTGTTCCTCCTTACAATTCCCTTCCCAGCCTGCGCACAGAGCAACAGGGTCCACACACAATTGGACTTGGATCTCCACGCACACAGCCAACAGGAGTCCTTTCCCCAAAACCCAAACAGATAGCTTAAACTACAATTTTCATCAATAGCTCATCATTCCTACCTTAAAATACAAAAATTTTCCTCTATTTATAATAATCTAACCTAGACATTCCTATAGTCCATAAACCGTGGTTTTCGGACCCCTGGTTTACCCTTTTACCCATTACAATGCTTTCGAGGCTTTGACCCGCCCCAAAACCCCTGCGCTAGATTAAATCTAATCAAAAGTATTCAAAATGGACCAGTTTCGCAGCTTGTGGGACACCCTGTTCCAACAAAATGGTACCAGATTTCAATATGCTTGGATCGATCATGGAACACGGGATTCTCTGACAAACGAATCCCCCTATAGTTATCACAAAAGATAACGGTGGTATCTAGCACATGCCCTAACAGCTCGCTAAAGAGCTTTCTCAACCAAGTAGCTTCACAACATGACATACACGCTACAATGTATTCGGCCTCAGTGGTGCTTAAAGCCACCAACTTCTGCTTCCTGCTCGAATGCAGACCCAAGTGTGAAGTAGTATCCAGATGTTCTCTTGTGATACATCACACTAACATCCCAATAGGCATCAGTATATCCACAGAGTCTCAAACTCCTGGCAGTGTATCTCAACCCATGGTCTATCTTTCCACAAAGATATCTCAAGAGTTTCTTGGCACCAACCCAATGAATGTTATGAGGATCAACCATTTTTTGACTCAAATTTTTCACTACAAAACATACATCTGAATAGATGTTCACTAAGAACATCAGGGCCCCTACGATTTTTCGATACTCGTTAGGATTTTCTAGCACAAGCCCAGCATCATTTCCCCTCAACTTCTTAAATTTTAGTTCCATCAGTGTCGACACGGCTTACAGTCCACCATACCAAATATCTCCAACAAATTCACAATATGTTTTCCTTGAGAAAGGAAAATCTCACCAGATCTCTACCAAACCTCCAAGCCTAGGAAGTAATGCATCAGTCCTAGGTATTTCATCTCAAACTTACAAGCTAGCTCCCTCTTACACTGATGAATGAGAGGGTCAACACCTGTTAGGAAGATGTCGTCCACATAGAGAACCAGAATGAGAGGCTTTTCTCTATCAACCTTGAAGTAAAGGTTTGGATTAGCATTACTTCGAGTGAAGCCCAACTTCATCAAGTATCTATCTATCCTCTCGTACCAAGCCCTGGGTGCTTGCTTCAACCCATAGAGGGATTTCTTCAACCTGCATACATGAAAGTCTCTATCCCAGAATTTGAACCCAGATTTTTCTCCACGTACACCTCTTCCTTTGTCTAACCATGAAAAAAAAGTGGTCTTCACTTCCATCTGATGGAGACTCCATCCTTGCATGGCAGCAAGGGAAATAATAGGTCACAGGTGCAAATATATCATCATAATCTATGCCTTCCTTTTGAGAGAAGCCTCGGGCAAAAAATCTTTCCTTGTACTTTTAAACACTCCCATCGGATCCATGCTTGATCTTATAGAGTCATGAGGTGACAATAGATTTGTCCTCCGGTCTCGGGACCACATCCTATACATTATTCTTCATAATATACTCTTCGTGCATAGCATCCTTCCATACTTGATGCTTTACGACTTATTCAAATGATCTACGCTCAGATTATACAATTGTACTCATGGCTGCTAGATACCCTTTGAATCTATTCGGCTTCTTTCTTTACACGAAATGTCTCCCTTTGGGGCCATATGTCTCTCGACGTCCTTGAAATTACCTCGGGGCCATGAGGGTCTTCTCTTCTTTCTTTGAGCAATACCATTTTTCTCAGGAGCATGCATGGTTGTGGTCTCCCTCTTAATGTCAGCTCCTCTGCAAAAATCATTAAACTCATATGACTCACATTCAGTGCCATTATCAGTCCTCAAAATCTTGATCTTCTTCTTTAGGTCTTGCAAGAGAAGTCATCTATAAAATTCATGAAATAAGAATATCCTCCCAAGTATTTCACGGGCAATATATCAGATAAGTCAGAGTGTATCAGATGTCTTTGTGACACTTGAGGAATGAAGAAAAGTTCCTTTTTATGCTTTCCTTTGGTACAACCCTGACATATGCCATCATGATTATTTTGGAATTTGGGCATCGCAGACACCAACTTGCTTCGGGACAACCTTTGTAATTATATGCCTAAATCTTGCTCACCTACTTTCAAGGCTTATTTTAGGGAATTATAGCCATACAAGTATCATAGACATATGATGCCATACATATTTCATACATCTTGACAAGTATCATTACCATACATTGTCATATAATTGATTATAGTGTTGCCAGAATATTATCATACACCTCACTATCATATTCATCACTAACATACTGCCATACAGTACTGAAGATATCAAACTTCATGGTTATATATATTTCTCCATATGCCACTGAAGATACCATAGATCAAGTTAATATACAGTGAGGCCATATATTATTTGCCATATGTCCCTGAAGATACCATAGGTATGTTGCCATATGTCACTATTTTGAGGCTCATCGACCAACCATTGAAATTATCCTTAGGTAAACAGTATTCAAAATCAGACATGCTTTAACAAACTTTCCATGTAAGAAAAATTATAGATACCTATTCTTTTGTCTTCCAATACTTGGTCCTACTTTGTGAATATAGCTTGGCCTCCAAATAATTTCTTGGCCAAACAAATTCAGCGTGCGCACAAGTACCATCATGAAACCATACACCGACAAGCACTCATTTATTCCTGTTATCAGCTTTTGCTGATTCACCCAAGCATCTATTTTCACTTGAACCATTAATTTATTCAACAACGAATTGTGTCATATGATTTCTACATCTAGATTTAAGGCACCATCGCTCTCAACAGAACGTGGCTCTTTTTTACGGATTTTAATTCAGATTCCCTTTGGTTCAAACTTCTATTTAGCATTCAATTTCATTATGGATGCTGGACCCTCCACGAATAGTCCACAATTTGTCATATCAATCAAATGAACCCACATTGAGCTATGCACTGAATGCCAGTAATAATGTCATGCTCGAAATATGATGTGGTAGTTAGAAGAAAATTAATAAAATTCGATGGATCCCATCAATTATCTCAGATTTCCCATATTTGTGCGATATACCTGGCAATTATTCTAACTCAGATTTGGCTTATTTTGGTCTGCCCCAATGATCTCAAATGTCTGAAAATTTGATACTTTTCAGCAATTGTCTCTGCACACGTTAGCAGGATAACGTGAGATAGCCACGGTTCATGGAAAATAACCTGCAGATCCTCCAAGGTGAGAACCTCCAACACCACGTTTTTAGCCTTAACCACTTCAAAGTAACCCAGAAACAGCGTGAATTTTTTGGCTATGGCCTGCGGCCTAGCTCAGTAACTTGTTGTAACCTTCAGAGAATATACTCTACCTTGGCCAAAGGTCAATAATAGAAAAAGTGACTACAATTCGGAAGCTCAATCTTGGATAAACTAATGTAGTGTTCTTTGTTGATGATCATGAACCAAAATAGTTCAATTTTTAGAAGATTGTAGGTCTAGTTAGGGCATACATCAATCCTCTGTCCACTGTTTGAAAACTTCTCCGCCGCTGGAAACTAGGGCATCATGACAATCCCCTTTTCAACCCTCTCTGCCCAGAAGTGCTCCTAAAGATTTCAGATGTCATTTAGGGAATGGATCTCCCTCCACGCTGCAATGTATGGGAAATTTATAGCCCTAAACATGGATTTTTCTTCCTGTTATGACAGTGGCTCCCTTTCAGACCTTAAAAATTATGCAGCAGCCTATTTTGAGGGTTGTCTCACCTCAAACGAGCCTTCAAACATACCCCACCTCTTGTGGCCCTCCATCAAGGTACTATGACTATCCTTCAGCAATTCAGTGCTCCTGAAATAACATCAAAATAGGCCCTCTCACCCGCACTAGTCCAGACTTCCTTGTTGTGGCCTAGAACAAAAAAATACCTGTCTCCATCAAGCTCTTGTGAGGCAAGTGTTGCACACAATGGATCTTTTCCATTAGATCATTGATTGCTCTCAACGAAAGTTTGGCTTTGTCTTCACCTTCACTCTGATACCATGTTAAAGTATGAAGATTTTCTATTCTAGATGAAAATTTACTTTAATCTTCTAGGGCCCAACTAGAAATCACATGAAAGTAAGATGTTGATAGAACATACCTGATCGGGAGCTCAGGACCAGGTGTCGTAAAATGGTCAAAAATGAAAGTGCTCAGAACTGGTTGGAACCTGAACGACCGGATAGTGCTCGTCTTCCTGATTCCGGCGCCGCGAACGGTTCGAAAAATGGTCTCCGTATGAAGAAGTTATTCAGCTTCAAAGTTTTCTCAATTTCCATTAAAAAAGGGCAAATTTGGCTTGTGGAAAATTTTATTAAAAAAAGAATATTCTACAGAATATTCTGGGAATATTCCGTGGAATATTCCGCAGAATATTCCATTTTGGCAGCCAATCAGAGGGTGCCAGTGGCTAGCCCGAAGGCCGCCACGTGGCCCCAAGGCCGAGCGGAATTGGCGTTTAAAAGTTTTTTTTGGTATGGCTCGCAGGATTCGAACCCGCGACCTGTGGGTATACAATGGAACGGTTTTACCAACACACCAGCGCATTAAGTCTTGATATATGTGCGGAAGAAGTTTTATTTAAACCGTGTTTTGATTTGGGCGGGGCCCGAAGGGGGCCAGCCCCGAAGGGCCAGCCCCCGTAGCACATGACCCATCGCCCGGAACCGGAGGCTATTTCATTGGCGCGCTCGTGGGCGGATAATAAACTTTGGATAACTATTACAAAGGGGGTTTGTTATTGTTTAACGGTTATGTAATGGTTGGTTAATATAAATTAAATCAAACCGTTTCACATTTATAAACCCGCCGTGACATGTGAACGCAACAACCAACATTTATTGCCAACGTTTAAAACGGCGGATTAGATTGGCGGTTCCGCCTTTTGGAGCGCTTCCACCTATTTTGTCGAGTTATCCACAGTTCCTCCACATTTAGTGGAGTTTCCTAAGGAGAAAGAGGCAGTTCAGTAAATGTGCCATAACTTTTGATTGGGAAAGTCTTTTAAGTCGAATTTTTTTTTGATTTTGAGTGTAGAGAGCATTCTGGAGCTGTTGGAGGTGTCTGCAGAGCCATCAGGGCATTCTATCTGCGAATTTTACAGCGCTTTTGACAGAGACTCCATTAGAGCTAAGGGGAAAGATTGCTGCATTGGGCTACCTTCCTCCAATGGAGGTGAATTTGTAGTCTATTTCTACTGTTTTGGACCTTCTGAGTCTGTTTTAGCAGTCTATTTTCTCATTAGAGAAGTTTATACATATGTAATCTCATTTGCACCATTTAATCAAAAGAGCACTGAGCCTAATTAGAGGCTTTTGGAGCAGTGGAGGTAGCCCAAGAGAGGGGTGAACCGCTTTAACAAATATCTGTTGTTCATGTGTGTATTATGGCTGTTTATTTCCAGAATTTGATAGTTTAAACAGTAAAATTTCATGAGCATTCTTTTCTAAAACAAGTTTATACAGGAAGCAAAACTTGTTGTTTTAACTTCAAACCTCTTCACACAAATTGCAGAACATATGCTCTTGCTTATTCACATTTAAAACAGATCATTGAACACTTTGAATTCAGAAACAAAAGACTTTCATTGATCTTGTTATTTTTGTTTATATCTTATTTCCTTAGACAGAGTCTGTAGAGGGCCAGGTAGCCTCTGGAACTCATCCTCTCTTTAGAGGTGACATGTCCAGTAAATGCCCCTACAGTCCATCTCTGTATGGGAAATAATTTATTCTCACATTTTCAAGAGGTGACTTGGAGTTTATTCTCTGTATGGGAAATTGAAAATTATGAGCATTTGCACTCATTTTCTTAAATGAAAATGGATACCTTGCACCCTTGAACAAGTACATTCCATTTTCAGATCAATACCGATATATCAATGGAAGACAAGCCAATAAAAACAAATATGAAATATGGTGGCATTATGGTGATTAGCAGGATGCTTCAACCAGTAAATTCTCCATTAGGTCAGCGAATTCAATGTATCACACAACCCCAAGATGGCTCATTAAAACAATGCAGCAAAACGCTGCACTTAGAAGCCCTAATCACATCACCATGAGAAACCTTAATCGCAGCACGATTTGTGAGAGAAGAGAATGCCTCCAAAATGTGTGTGTTGAAAGGACCTCCAAGTCTCCAATATAAAAATCCATCTATGGGTGTGTGTGACACATCTCTTATGCATGTGGGATAAATCTGCCCGACCTTTCACATGTGGAATGAATTCAAAATACATGTTTTGCTCATCCGATCAGTATGATATTTAGATCGATCTTTCACCTCTCTGAAAGAGGAATCCAATAAGAATATTGGAATCATCATCTGAGCATCACAACATGGAGTTTGGACCTAGTTTCCCAAAATTAACATCCTCCTTTAGCTTGGTGAGCTCCTCATATATCTCTTGTACCCAAAGCTTGAATAACTCAAATTTCTTCCTTGTCTTTTCAAGGTTATGGTCACCATCTTATGATTGCTTCTTGAGCTCCTCATTTTCCTCTTTCAAACTGATTATCTCTTCTAGGGCAACTACAAGTTTTTCCTTGAGATCTTCTTTGAGATATTCTTAAATATAGCATGTGTTGGCTCCCTATGATTTTCTAGAATGGAAAGAACAAACACTGCAGGGGCCACATCAGAACCACTTTGGAATCCTAGGACCTAGCCTTCTTGGATTCAAAGAGGGATCTCTCTATAAAGGTGTTTAATTGATATATCTTTATGTTCTTTGTTTATGATTTTAGGCTAGTTATGAAGTTCTAAGGACTTGTTTTGTTTTCGTTGGATTAAATGAAAGATTGAAGGATAAATGGTGTGACTAATTGAGGGAATGTTTTAACTGAAACAAATAGACTATAAGAAACATCAATCCATTGGGCAATGGAGTCATAAAAGGATTTAATTGGTCATCAACTCTACAAGGGCTTTCATAGGGAAAGCTAACTATATCAAATGGATTCTTTAGATTAGGTTGTGATATGAAACATTAATAAGTTGTGAAGGCAACAAAGCTATAATCAGTTAAGAATCTTCTAGCTCTACTTAGACAAGAAAAACCTTTTAAGGTAACTGTTTGGAGCAAACCATAGGACGGGGCAAACCATAAATATTTTTGGGAAAACTTTTAATAAGCAACCTTTCAGACAACAATCCAGCAATCAAAAGACTACTTTCAGATAAGAAAACATATTAGATAACAGTAAGAGTGGTCTAAGATCAAACAGAAATAATCTAATCTGCTTTTGACAACTCTCAAAGACTCTTCAAAGAAACATTTCAAGTCAGACCAAAGGGCAGGGCATACCATAGACCTCTCTAGTTTTAGAATCTAGTAAGCATACTTTAAAGAAAGGTATTAAAAACAATATCTCAAGTCTTACTCAAAGGAACATGGGCTCACCAAAATTTCCTTGGTTTCACTCTATTGAATCATTTCCAAGGCAACCAGACAGATGTAACTAGAAGACAATTAAGAATCTTCTAATAAAACCTTGCAGAAGAAAACATAAACATAAAGAAAACAGACAGAAATAGGGTGTTGAAATAGCAAATCCTAGTCTAAAACTTATGCTTCTTTATCAAAGAAAGATGAACATAATGGAAAACAAAAGGAGAAACAATAACAATTTAGGAAAACTTCACCATTGATATAGCTGAAGGATCCTGTGAACATGCTTGTATTATTGATTATCAAACCAGTTACATCACTCCATGTACAATAGCTCTATGCAACTCAGAGCTTTCTTTGGTTCACTCTAGAATTCCTCAACTAGCTTAATAGCATAAATCAGTCCAATAACCATCAAGTAACCAACATTTGAAATGAAGCTCATATGCAATATTTATATGAAAAATGAGGAGGTGCTGCTAATATAGGGTGTGTAAATGTTATTTATTATAGAGTTGATTATTTTTTACCTTTGAGACCATGCAAGGCCCAAGGAAAAAATATCTGAAATAGTTACTCTGAAATAATAACTTCTGAGTTATTTTTAGTTGAAATTTTTGACTTTTAAGGCTTAGCAATAACTTTGTAATAACTGCTGAGCTGCTTTAAAAATATATCTGACTGTGCAATAACTGTTTGATGCCTTTATTGAAAGAAATAATGTTTTAGGTGGCAAATTTGTCTTTGAAGGAGTAATTGCCTCTTTGTTTGAGTTATCTGAAGTTGTCTTTGGGTAATATGTCTTTGTTGTACTCATCAAACCTCTGTATTAGGCTTTTAACCTTGATTTAGCTTTAATAACTTGTCTCACTGTCTTTTTGCATGTTTCTGCTTTATAACTGCTTTATTCCTTTATTCTTTATCTTTAAACTTTTGACCTTTTATCCTTAACACTATTTAAAGGGCTAATCCTCTGTTTATCTTCTTGATCTGTAACTTAGCCCTTTAAGCTTCTTGTGCTTTCTTTCCTTTCTTTGCTTCTCTAACTGTATCTGTTATTTGTGTGCAGGCATGGTTTCTTCATGGCATAAGGGTTTATAACCCATCAATTATCATGATACATCGATGGTTAATTCTTTTATGTAAATCCTTGGCCCTTTTGATATGTTTTTTGCCTCTCAGATCGTCATCCAGAGGTTGTTCATCATTTAAATGCCTCTCTAGGCATCTGCTGCCATTAAACCTGCAAAAACAAACAAATATTAAATTAAAACCTGTGGGATGGGGTAAACTATGATTTTTTGGGTTTCTGAGGGTTTGGGGGTGATTTGCAGAGGAACAGAGGGTGCAGGGGAATGGTTTTGGAGGAGAAATTATGAGGAAACTCACGTGAGGGTGAAGAAATTTTGAATTTTTGCGCGCAGAGGAGGAAGGTGGTTTTGCAAAACCATTGTGGTTTATTGCATGGGCTATAGGCGGTAAGTAGTATTAGGCAGAGGCAACACGATACCATTCAGCATTGGACGTGTGTCCAATGTGAAACCACCTTTTTCACGTGGATAGGGGCCGTTAAACCCCGGTGTAAAAATCCGCGCAATATGTAATTTAGACCGTCGGATCTCGAGGAGCAAGATCGACGGTGCGGGTGGAGTTTATGAGCAGCAGGCTAGTGTAGCAGTGGGGTCCGGGGTAGGGTGACGTGAACAATTTCGTCGAGTAGCGCAGAGTCAAGTTTGTATACGGGATGAAGGATGGTGAAGGGATGACCGTTGGATCAGGGTTGATCAACGGTGGAGATGGCTTGGGGAGGGATGAAGCGGGATGAAGAAATGAAGGGGCACATGCATAGTTTGCATGAGGGGAGGGGCTTAAGAAAGGGCGAAGGGAATGATCCCGTGGGGGTAGAGGGGACAGGGGGTCGGGAAGGAAAATGCTCTTAGGAGATATAGCCAACGGTCAGGGTTAGGATCACATGGGTAGAAGGGGTTGGGCTTTAAGCAAAAAGGGGCTTAATGCCCTTCATATGAAAAAATATGTTTTTAACATAAAAACAGGGTTTTTATGAGAATTTGAAGGGTTCCGATAGGTTAAAAGTTAGAATAAAAAATGTAAAAGGGGTTTTTTCCTAGTTTTAAGGGTTTTTATTAAAGAATGGTGTATGAGGGGGGATTTTTGAGGGTTTTTAAAGGAGGGAAAAGGGGTTTTTTAAGGGTGTCAGTGGAGGGATGAATGAGGGAATTAGGCCCAAAAAATGGAGTTTCTTTAGAGTAGCAAGGTGAAATTTTGAGGAGGCATAAAGAGAGGGGGAGTTTAGTGAAAAACAGTGAATTTTTAGGATGATGAAGGCAGTGAGACTTCTAAAGATAGATGATAGGCAAATTATGCTATCTTTAGGTGCTTGTACGACATCCATAGTCATCTAGTGAAATCTGTAGAATACAGGAGGATAACAGTGGCTTCAGCTGGGGAGGGCAGCTCCTTTAGGAGGTGTCAAGAACCTCAGAAAATAGATCTCTAGAAGAAGTAGACCAGTGCCTCGATTTGCACCTTGACAGACCTCCATTAAACTTGATGACTTTCTGCTTTGAAGAAGTGATTTTCAATAGCTGAATCATAACATGATTAATTCCAACTCAATAATCTACCTACCTGTCTTACTTGTTCTAACATTTTTTCTTCATTGGGTGCATTCGAATTAGCCAACTCTTGAAATCATTTTCTTTTGAAAAATAGGAAACTAAACAAATTCTACACTTATATCATCCAAGAGTTCAGATTAAACTGATGAACTCATTTATTTCTCTACCTAGTCTAACTATCTGTCAATATTACACTGTTTGATAGATTTTTACTCTCTAATCTACAACAGAAAATTGAAAAACATAACTAAATCAGGATTGAACAGTCTGATTTGTTATGGGTAGTGATACTTTGTACAAGTCTGCATATAGAATTTATTTTGCAGAAATTCTAACACAAAACTTTGAGAGCTGAAATTTAGAGTTTTCTTTTTATCCCTCTCTTTCTTTCTTGGTCCATATTTTGAGCTTTGGGACCAAATTCTTTTCCTCCCTATTTTTATTTACAACTTGCTTGTAATGTTATCTTAATAGTGAAGCACAAGATGTAGGAAAGTAACTAGTACCTACTTGGAAACCTTCTTCATTTTCTTCTTTGCAATCTTGCCCATTATGCATATTTTGTTTTTTATTCTTGTCTTGTAGTGAGTGAGTTTTTTCTTCCCAAGGAAGAAGTATAGGTTGTTTTGAATAAGCAATACCAACCTCAACCTTGTATTTTTCCTCTTTCCTGTCAATTATATGCATCATTTTTTTGAATGTATCTATCAACATCTCTAGTTTAGCCTCTTTATTTATACTTAGATCCATTTTTGTTTAATAAAAAAGGGTCACTACATCTTTTCAACCAGTCTAGAGTCTTCTACCAATGGAGTCTTAAGGTCTAGTAAGGGTTGTGGAGTCGCTAGGTGGAGGATTTTTACTTTTCTTATAGGAATAGTTGTTTTCCACCATCAACAATCAAGAACCATTCTTGGCTGACACTTGATTCATTTTAAATTAATGAGGTTTTCTGAGTTTTGAGTGGATCTGAAATGTTTATTACTCAATATTCCCTAGAATGGTCGCCACTATGTTGGCTCCCTGTGATTTGCTAGAATGGAAAGAAAAAACACTGCAAGGGCCACATCAGAACAACTTTGGAATCCTAGGACCTAGCCTTCTTGGATTCAGATAGGGATCTCTCTATAAAGGTGTTTAATTGATATATATTTATGTTCTTTGTTTATGATTTTAGGCTAGTTATGAAGTTCTAAGGACTTGTTTTTTTTTCGTTGGATTAAATGATAGATTGAAGGATCAATGGTGTGATTGATTGAGGGAATGTTTTAACTGAAACAAATAGACTATAAGAAACATCAATCCATTGGGCAATGGAATCATAAAAGGATTTAATTGGTCATCAACTCTACAAGGGCTTTCATAGGGCAAGCTAACTATATCAAATGGATTCTTTAGATTAGGTTGTGATATGAAACATTAAAAAGTTGTGAAGGAAGCAAAGCTATAGTCAGTTAAGAATATTCTAGCTCTACTTAGACAAGAAAATCCTTTTAAGGTAACTGTTTGGAGCAAACCAAAGGACAAAGCAAACCATAAATATCTTTGGGAAAAATTTTAATAAGCAACCTTTCAGACAATAATCCATCAATCAAAAGACTACTTTCAGATAAGAAAACATATTAGATAACAGTAAGAGTGGTCTAATATCAAATAGAAATAATCTAATCTGCTTTTGACAACTCTCAAAGACTCTTCAAAGCAACATTTCAAGGCAGACCAAAGGGCTGGGCATACCATAGACCTCTCTGGTTTTAGACTCTAGTAAGCATACTTTAAAGAAAGGTCTTAAAAACAATATCTCAAGTCTTACTCAAAGGAACATGGGCTCACTAAAATTTCCTTGGTTTCACTCTATTGAATCATTTCCAAGACAACAAGCCAGATGTAACTAGAATGAAATTAAGAATCTTCTAATCAGACCATGCAGAAGAAAACATAAACATAAAGAAATCAGACAAAAATAGGGTGTTGAAACAACAAATCCTAGTCTAAAACTTCTGATTCTTTATCAGAGAAAGATGAACATAATGGAAAACAAAAGGAGAAATAATAAAAATTTAGGAAACATTCACCATTGATATAGCTCAAGGATCCTGTGAACATGCTTGTATTAGTGATGATCAAACCAGTTACATCACTCTATGTACAATAGCTCTCTGCAACTCAGAGCTTTCTTTGGTTTAGACTAGCATTCCTCAACTAGCTTAACAACAGAAATTAGTCCAATAACCACCAAGTGACCAACATTTGAAATGAAGCTCATATGAAATATTTATATGCAAAATGAGGAGGTGTTGCTAATATAGGGTGTGAAAAATGTTATTTATTACAGAGTTGATGATTTTTGACCTTTGAGACCATGCAAGGCCCAAGGCAAAAATATCTAAAAGATTTACTCTGAAATAATAACTTCTGAGTTATTTTTAGTTGAAATTTTTGACTTTTAAGGCTTAGTAATAACTTTGTAACAACTGTTGAGCTGCTTTAAAAATATCTCTGAATGTGCAATAACTATTTGATGCCTTTATTGAAAGAAATAATGCTGTAGGTGGAAAATTTGTCTTTGAAGGAGTAATTGCCTCTTTTTTTGAGTTATCTGAAGTTGTCTTTCGGTAATCTGTCTTTGTTTTACTCATCAAACCTCTGTATTAGGCTTTTAACCTTGATTTAGCTTTAATAACTTGTCTCACTATCTTTTTTCCTGTTTCTGCTTTAGAACTGCTTTATTCCTTTATCCTTTATCTTTAAACTTTTGACCTTTTATCTTTAAACACTGTTTAAAGGGATAGTCCTCTATTTATCTTATTGATCTGTAACTTAGCCCTTTAATCTTCATGTGCTTTCTTTCCTTTATTTGCTTCTCTGACTATATCTATTATTTGTGTGCAGGTAGGGTTTCTTCATGGCATAAGGGTTTATAACCCATCAATGATCATGATACATCGATGGTTAATTATTTTATGTAAATCCTTGGCCCTTTTGAAATGTTTATTGCCTCTCAGATCGTCATCCAGAGGTTGTTCATCATTTAAATTCCTCTCTGGGCATCTGTCGCCTTTAAACCTGCAAAAAAAAAACAAATATTAATTTAAAACCTGTGGGATGGGGTAAACTACGATTTTTTGGGTTTCTGAGGGTTTGGAGGTTATTTGCAGAGGAATAGAGGGTGCAAGTGAATGGATTTTGGAGGCGAAATCATGAGGAAACTCTCGTGAGGGCGAATAAATTTTGAATTTTTCTGCGCAGAGGAGGAAGGTGGTTTTGAAAAACCACCTTGGTTTATCGTGTGGGCTATAGGCGGTAAGTGGTATTAGGCGGAGGCAGCGTGATACCATTCAGCATTGGACGTATGTCCAATGTGAAACCACATTTTTTGTGTGGATAGGGGCTGTTAAATGCTGGTGCAAAAATTTGAGCAGTATGTAATTTAGACCATCGGATATCAAGGAGCGAGATCGACGGTGCGGGTGAAGTTTATGAGTGGCGAGCTAGTGTAGCAGTGGCATCTAGGGCGGGGCAAGCTAAGAAATTTCTTCGGGTAGCGTGGAGTCGGGTTTGTATGTGGGATGAAGGATGGTGAAGGGATGACCATTGGATCAGGGTTGATCAATGGCGGAGATGGCTTGGGGAGGGATGAAGCGGGATGAAGAAATGAAGGGGTAGAGGCATAGTTTGCATGAGGGGAGAGGCTTAAGAACAGGCGAAGGGAATGGTCCCATGGGGGTAGAGGGGACCGGGGTTCGGGAAGGAAAAGGGGCTTAGGAGAGTAGCTGAGGGTCGGGGTTAGGATCACATGGGTAGAAGGGGTTTGGCTTTAAGCGAAAAGGGGCTTAAGGCCCTTCATATGAAAAAATGTGTTTTTAACATAAAAATAGGGTTTTTATGAAAATTTGAAGGGTTCCAATAGGTTAAAAGTTAGGATAAAAAATGTAAAAGGGGTTTTTGCCTAGTTTTAAGGGTTTTGTGAAAGAATGATGAATAAGGAGGGATTTTTTAGGGTTTTTAGAAGAGGAAAAAGGGGTTTTTTAAGGGTTTCAATGGAGGGAATAATGAGGGAATTAGGCCCAACAAATGGAGTTTCTTTAGAGCAGCAGGGTGAACTTTTGAGGAGGCATAAAGATAGGGGAGTTTAGTGAAAAATAGTCAATTTTTAGGATGATGAAGGCAGTAAGACTTCTAAATATAACCGATAGGAAAATTGTGCTATCTTTAGGTGCTTGTAGGAAATCCACAGTCATCTACTGAAATCTGTAGAATACAGGAGGATAACAGCTCGAAATGTAACCTTAAATAGTAATCCATGGCATTAGTATCTCCATTAAGGACAAGGGATAGAGTTCTTCATATGTGTTCTTCATTTATAAGAATTAGGGCTTCATGAAGGTCTTCTTCATAGGCTTAAGGTTCCATACACATAAGTTTCCATTCATTTATTGGCTTTAGTGCATCATAAGTATTAGGATATGCAACAATATGTTAAGTCTAAGGCATATTCTAGAGCATCATGGGAATCTAGGGCTTCATTCTTTATTAGATCATGCATAAACAATCTAGGGCTTATCATCATGTAGATATGGATATAATGTAGCTAGGGAATTTGGTATATGCATCATATTCATGCCTATAGTTTTCTCCTAGGGTTTTCATGACGTTAGGGAAACATCACAAAAGGGTTATTCATGTATCACAAGAATATTTTATATCTCGAAAAATGACATATAAACATGGAAGACAAATTTGAACAACAATCCCACCACTTAGCCAAGGTATCTATGTTCAATTGGCCATATATTTTGCAATCTATTGTGATGAAGAGCTAGTAGGCCTTCCTGAGTGACCTTGTATTGTAAATGTGGGTAGGTGTTTGTCTAAACTTAATTTGCTCCTTCACACAACACTTAATGATCTCCTTTGTGCTCTCATAACTATGGGCGGAATATAACAATGAGTCCATGATATTCACTAGCTTAGGAAGATGATACGTTTCCTGAAAAATATGTTGCCATGAATGTAGCAAGCTTCTACCCGCTAGTGTTGCTTAATGTCATAGTTTTCTCATCAGCGTGTGAGACAATCTAGCTAATCACATTTTCACACGAGAAGGTTGGATATCTACATGCAACCTTGCATGCAACCTTGTAGAGTCTTGACTGCCTGATGCTGAGATACACATATCGGTACTCTAAATCTGCCTGAATTTTCTTTGTAAAATCATATTTAATATGTTTCCATGTCAATTTTGATCCTTTCTCTATAAATAATTGAGTGTTTGGCATCCACATATACTAGAAAGTTAACCAGAACTTGCTCAACTTCTTCCCCAGTACTTCTTTTAGTGGTTTATTTTAAGTAATCTCTCTTGTTTTCCATTGTGATAGTGACTATTGGAGATGTTCTCAACAACCGTTGTACCTTTGGGACAAAAAATACACTCACAGAAAGAAACATCACTTTAAGCAAAATTATTTTCAAGGCATGTTCATGAAACAAACTAGACATTTAACATGAGGGATTGTGTAATTTTCTATTAGAAGATGGTATAATTGCCTGAGGGAACTGCACGCATTGCATTCCCAGTATTCAGGGTCGAAGATTGAGGCCTTAGGTTCTGAAATGTGCAGTTCAGTTTGGGAAGTGAGCTAGGAGAGACTGCGCATCACGCAGTCTCAGTGGCCAAGGATGAAGGTTGAGGCTTGGAATTACACAATGTGTAGTTTGGCTAGCCTATATTATGCATTGTGTAGTTCCAAAGGACAAGAAATTGGCTTGGGCATCAATATTGCACAAAGCCCAGCTGGACAAAGTGAAAATCGACCAAGGGAAAGGCAGATCTACCTAAGGGAAGTGTGAAAAATGAGAATATCTAAGAGATGGTGATGGCTTGAGTGCATATATAACTATATTTAATTGAAAAAATATAAACTAAGTGTCAAAACTGAATAAACGCGAAGTAAACAAGATCGGTGAGGAGAGTCGCTGCAATGGCAACCATCAGTTAAAAATGAAGAAACTTATGCGACACTTGTGAAAATAAAATGATAACTTGAAACAACACTTCTACAAGCTAAAGCGAGTTAAAATGCCAGCATTCATGCAAATAAAAGAGAAAAAAAAAATCGCACAAGCCAAACAACAAAAAGCGATTAAAAGCAATAAGTGCATAACTCACCCAGAAAAGCGACGACGATCATACTAAAGGTTCCTTGATCTCCTTGGGAATGCTAGAGCTTTAAGATTGAAAGTAAGAATGAGATATAGGGGCATCAATTAAATATATTTGAGAAAATTTAAGGTTTCTAATGCACATGCCAAAAATCAAGGAAAGCATGACACATGGAAAAAGCTTCCAAAAATAACAGGTGTGCTTCCTTTGGGTTACTAAAAATAGATCCATAAATTTTAGGGATGCTCTTTGATTTTTTTCATATTTTCTACTTTTTCTGGAAAAAATTTCCATGCACATCACAAGTAAGGATTACGAAATTCTGGGGAACTAATAGCTTTCTGGCTTACTGCAATGTGCAGTTTCTGAGCTTAATGAGGAATTTCGCAGTTTTTGGCCTCAGTGTTGGGCTGCCTATCATGAATATGTACTTTCTGAGCTTAGGGCTAACTGTTATTCTGACTATAAAAATATTATCATCAAGGATGCTTTCCCTCATGGATTACATGGTTTCTAGAGGCAAGCCCAGAACTGATGCACAAGGCTTAGACAGGAGGTTAGCTTGTGACTTAGAAAAGATTAGCTGAGTGAAGATAAAGTAAAAAAAAGCATAGCTAAAGGATAAACACCATTCAAAGCACAAACACCTGATAGTAGTGGAAGATAATCTCCTGTGAGAAGAACGTTAGGCTCCAAAATCTATCCATAGGAAAAATTTTGGAGGGTGGTTGTAGCCACTACAACACTGGCGACACACTGGTAGAACTCCAGCTCTTTGAATGAACCTTGTCTCATGTAAAATTGGTCTCACCCTTCCATAAGTATTGTTTGATTCATTTATTATCACATATCCCTCACTTAGTCTGAGTTAAAGACACATTCCCTTCTATCCTCTTCATCAGTGGCACACAAACCAAGCCAAGTCAAACTGAGTTGTTTCGATTGGGGATGACGAGTATTTAGATGCACAAGTAAAATAATTTTTCATCCTTTATTTTCACCTCTAGTGTTTCTCCACTACCAATAGGCCTAGAAATTACATCAACAGAGTCACTTTAGGAACACAAACATTGCTCTGTTTCCGACGAGCTTGGGCAGTACCCTGACGGAGTTTCTTGCTTCAGATCTCTACACAGGAAGCCTTTCTTTTCTTTCACCCTTTATTTTTTTTTATTTTGTTCAAAGAATTGTGCATAGGCACTTATTTATTTCATGGGTCAGAAGAGTGATCTCGACTTATTGAGGGTAGAAGAGGTTTTCCATTTAGAGAAGGATGTTTATATACACCTCTGACATACTTCGTAAGGTTTTCCTCCTCTACTTACTCTACTCGACTACATTGACAAGGATTAACCGAATATATAAAAACTGATTAGATTAGATGGTGCTGGCTAAAACCCAAACCTCATGATTTCATCATGACTCTCTCCGACAAGGAACATATTTTCCATCGAAGTATCATCAACCAAAAGGAATGCAAGGTTCACGCAAAGAGAGGGAATAAACAAAATACCAAGTTTTGATAGTAGAACAACTTCCTCTTGGATTTCACCATGCTTTATTCATAATCCAAACACGGTCTTGTGTGGAAACTAAACTAAAACTGAAAGACAAAAAAAAGGAAATAATTAGAATGAAAAGAAAATGAACATAAACCAAATCAAAGAAAACAACAAATAAAAGAAAAAACTACTCATACTCCTAACCTAAGCATAACATAGGTCACACTCACGTACAGTGATACTTACAATGTAGCCACCGACGCATTCATTGGCCTACATTAACTATGGAATACATGTCAAGAAACATATGCAAGAAAAAAATACAATAATAAAGTTAAGACAATGTAAACCAAAATGTTTGAAGTTTCAATGAACACACAGAAAAGAAAGAGCAAAAAGTGTAAGGGATACATTTTGCCATTGTGTCATGGTGTCGTGACACACAATGAGTCAAAGACTTACGAAATAAAAAATTCGAACTCGGAGGTTGAGCAAACATAAAGAAATAATGTAATTTTCGTTTCGCCAAAGTGCTCCACAAGTATGACTCCTCAAATGACTGAGCGATAGGATCATAAAACACAAATGGAGGATGAGAAAATTGTAAGTTAAATGGATTTTCAATATGTGCAATAGAGTGAAGAGGATCCTCAACAGATTCAACATTCTTTTGATAAAAAATGGAACTGGCCTCAAGGCTACGAGAACATGTAATATTCCCAATTTTTCACAAGATAATTGGAATATTAGAGTTCTTAATTTCCTTATTTAATTAAGTAAATAAAAGGGTGGAGGGACCCATAATCCTCAAAGATGAATAAGATCCACTTTTTACATGTGAATTTGGATTAATTAAACATAGATCTACATAATGGAGTAGTGGATAAACTACTAATATGAAAGGAGTGGAGATCATGTCTCATTAATGAGATAGATCATAGAGGTTGAAGCAGTCAATTGAGATCATGGAGGGAATCTAATGTAATATCATAGAGCATTCATGATGAAGTGATGCTGGAAGTAGTGCAATTAATGCATAGATCATGGAGAGGGTGCACATTGCATGTAGACATGATGGAGGACTTGGAGAGACAGCACAGTCAAACATGGAGACTTATGTCCACATGCACAATGAAATTTAGAGGTGGGCCTAGGCTATGGAAGGCTCACAATCTATATAATGAAGGTGAAGTCACAATAGAAGGAGATTTGGATAATTGGATTATTCATTGGTATGTTTAGATCTAGATTTGTCAAGTGACATTTCCATGCACTCTTATGTTGTTTAGCTAAGTTTGCAGTGTTGTTTAGCACAGGGTGTTCCCGATCGGTAATCCCACCCTTACCCATAGGGGACTTGTGTGCCTACTCTAGGAAGGTTTTCTATTGAGTTCTATTCCTTATCAGGCATTGGTGCCATCATCAGGAGGTTACTTCTAGCATTTAGCTAGGAAACCGGTGGAGGACTCATCCTACCACTTTTTTCTTCAGATTCAGTCTTCCTGGAGTAGTAGATCTATATCTGGAATTTATGCCATTGGGTTTTACCTCCATGTAGTAGTAGTCCCTTCAAGGATTGCGTAGTTCAGTCCTGTAGATCTATTGGAGGAAGGAAGTTTCTGGTATTTCATCTGGAAATCATGTGAGGGATTATCCCCTCACATTGGATCTATTATTTCCATCACTCAAGAGCTGATTTAACACATATAGCAGTAGGCTATTAAGCCTCCCTCTCTTACAGCGCAATTTTCTAAATTTGTGGTTCATCCAGCAACTATTTTCAATGGAGGAGATTGGAGGAGCTATATCTTGAGCTTTCGGCCCAAATATCTATTGAAGGGATCAGCCTTTCTTGCATAGAGTTGATTGTACATCATTGCAGCCATCATATCATCAGTTTGTTTAGATTGCAACAAGATGATGAACTTGGTGAAAAGAGTCGCCTTCACTAAGTGGGCCCGAAGGCTATTTTTGGCGCAAAGTCTATTTTTAGACATGTAGATCATATTCTATGAGTTGCAGGATGCTATTTGTGGATAGTTGGTCAAGTTTGAAAAATATATGGACTTCTATTTTTAGACATATTGGGTGGAATCTATTTTTAGATTACTAGTCTAAAAATAGATATGTCGAATATTATTAGCTCTTAATAATATTTGGACTCTAAACATTACCTTATTCTCTTGGAGCACTTCAGTTAAGTGCACAGATGTGGCATAGGAGCTGACATAAGGAATTACGCTATTCCTGAGGGTTAATTGGAGCTATTGCATGGACACTTCAGTTAGAACTCATGTGACAGAGTTTGGTGGAGTTATAGAAGTAGTTGGTGGAGTTATGTTCAGTTTAACTCAGTTAGACACAGTTGAGCTAGTTGTATCTAGTCTAACTGATTGATACACTAGTGAGAGTGGTGTGAATTAATTATTAATTAATTAACTAATCATTAACTCATTAATCAACTGAAGAATACATCAATTAACTATAGTTCATGGACAGTTTCAGTGGAAACCAGTGGAGAGGTAGGTGAAAGAGCAAGTTGAATATCAATTGTGACTATAGTGTTGCATGATTTGCAACACACAGTGATTGGAGATGCCAATGAGGATTGCGTGAGAAAGGCTGGACCAATTCAAGTTCATTCAGGGCCATTCTTCAACAGGGATTGCTCAGTAGAGGCAGGCTAGCAGGTGGCAGAGATCGGTGCATGGATTTTCTAGATCAGGACCTGATTAGTGTGTAGCGATTGTATTGTACTGAGAGCTTGTGAGAAGCTTTTTATGAGGATTGTTACATGACATATATGACATATATTATATGTAGATAGTTGGGGTTTTTAGCTTCAGGATTTCGCGTTAAAACACTGTGTTCATATGTGTGAATTTTTATGGTTTCAATGTGTGCATGCAATTGATTTAATTTCCGCATATGGTGATCAATAGTAGAAGAGATTCTGTATTTTGCATGAAGTTGAAATAGTGTGTGATCATGAGAATCTTGGATGTATAACGCTTTTTTTATATAATCTCTACACAGTTCATGCAATAGATCTGCATACCCAACAGCTGCATAGTGCAAGCCCTAAGAGGGTTATTTTCTTAGATTGATAGATCTAAGAAATACTTTTTGGGTTACTTGGGGATCCATCATAGAGCCCGGATATAAAGTTTAAGCATCATCAGAGCTCCCATACTGCCTAGATCTAACTTTCTATCTTTCTGGCAGTTGAAGTCCCAATAGTTGCAGCAAGGACAACACAGCTTACCTTCCAGCAGTCCATTTGTTATGCAGTCCCTCTTGTGGGATCATTTCAAGGTCATTCTAAGCCATCTCTTTGGCTTTAGTGTCTCATATTTTGAGCACTATTGTAATTTATTTTCACCTCCCACATAATAAAATGGCTCAGTTATTTATGTGCATTCTAATGTGTATTTAGATTTATTGTTTACTTTTCTACAATTCTTACATTATGTTTTAGTATTACTGCATTATCCCTTTTGGGATATTACAGTGGTATCAGAGCATGATCTTTAGCTCAACTTGTGGAAACTTCATATTTTGCATCAAAAGAAGAAGCAGATAGAAGAGATCTATCATGATGGAGGATTGTAGTTTTGCCACTCTTCTCTTTAGATCCCTGCAAGATCTCTCCAAGGAGGTCAATCAGATGAAAAGGGAAAGGAAAAATGAGGATCCAAGAATAAGATATGTTGAGGAAGGTCCAAGCACTTCCTATCAGCAAAAAAGAAAATCGAAGAATCATAGATCTCCCCATAGATCTACTATGCCCACTTTCTTTGAAGAAGGTGAATGGTATAGTCATGAAGAAAGAAGAAACATGGAACCTGGTACTCTTGAGACTCTCAGTATATATCTTGAAGAGTACAAAGCACAGTCTAGAGAATTCAAGGAGAAAATAACTCTCCAATAATCTTTCAAAATCAAAGAAGAAATGGGATCCTATAGCAGCAATAGAAGGAAGAGGCATAATAGATTCTATTTGCCTACATTTGATGGATCTTCCTCAAGCATTGTTAAGGCTTGGAGGAAAGAGTTAGATGCATTCTTCAGCCTACATCCTGTAGCTGAAAGAGAGGTTGTTCAAATTGCAGCACTTCATCTTTATGGTGAAGCCAATGATTGGTGGTTTGGTCACATGGAGCATGCAAGGGTGACTAAATATGCAGATTTCTTTCACAAGTTGTAATATTCCCAAATTTTAACATGATATTTGGAATATTAGAGCTCTTAATAAACTTAATTAATTAAGTAAATAAAAGGGTGGAGGGACCCATAATCCTCAAGGATGAATAAAAGCCATTTTTATGTGTGTGTGTGGATATTCTAGATCAAGATCTAAATCATGGAGTAGTGGAGTAGCTACATTAATGGAGATCATTTTTCATTTATGAGATGGATTATGGAGGATGAAACAGTCAAATAAGATCAAGGATCTTAAATGTAAAATCATGAGAACCTTTGATAAGGTCAACTGAGATCATAGCACATTCAAAGAAGATCATAGAGCACTTATGACAAGATAGTGGAGGAAGTGATGCATTTAATGCACACATGATGGAGAGGGTGATCACCCCATATGAACATGATGGAGGACATGAGGAAATAGCACAGTCAACCATGGAGACTTATTTCCACATGTACAACACAGTTTTGGAGTGGGCCTAGGCTATGGAAGGCTCATATATATATAATGAAGGTGAAGGCACAATGGAAGGCATGATTTGGATTATTCATTTCTTGATCTGTTTAGATCTAGATTTATCTTAGGACATTTCTAAGCAAGCTTGGGCTGTTTAGCAGTGTTTGTAGTGTTGTTTAGCACAAGGTGTTCCCGAGCGGGAATCCCACCTCTTTCTTTGAGTGATCTCTAAGGAAGAGGATTGTACTTCATTCCTTATCAGGCATTGATGCCATCTTTAGGAGGTTGTTTCTAGCATTCAATTAGGAAACTAGTGGAGGATTCATCCTACCACTTTGTTCTTCACAATTAGCATTTCAGGAGCAGTAGATCTATATCTGACATTCAAGCCATCGGGTTTTACCTCCATGCAGTAGCAGTCCCTTCATGGATTGCGCAGTCCAGTCCTATAGATCTATTGGAGGAAGGAAGTTTCCAGTATTTCAGCTGGAAATCCTGTGAGGGATCATATCCTTAGATTGGATCTATTGTTTCCATCACTCAGGAGCTGATTTGACACATCTAGCAGTAGGATATTGAGCCTCCCTCTCTGAAAGTGTAGTTTTCTGAAGCTTTTGTTCATCCAGCAGCTATTTTTAGTGGAGGAGAATGGATGAGATAGATCTTGAGCTTTTAGCCCAAGGATCTATAGAAGGGATCAACCCTTCTAGCATAGATCTGATTGTACATCATTTCAGCCATCATATCATCAGATCTAGCTTCAGATCTGAATACCCAGCAGTATATATGTGAAGCCCTAAGAAGGTGTTTTTCTTAGATTAACAAATCTAAGAAACCCTTTCTAGGTTATCTTGGGTATCCATCATAGAGCCCAGATCTCTATTTTTAGCATCATCGGAGCTCCCATTCTACCTATATCTAACTTTCTATCTTTCAGGAAGTTGCAGCAAGGACATCGCAATTTACCTTCCAGCAGTTTAGCAGGTACGTTGTCCCTCTTGAGGGACCATTGTAGGTTCATTCTAGGCCATCCCTTTGGCTTGGGTGTCTCATATTTTGAGCAATGTTGTACTTGATTTTTCACCTCCTATATAATAAAATGGCTCAGCTATTTCTATGCATTTTGATGTGTATTTAGATTTATTTTTTACTTTGCTACAATTCTTATATTGTGTTTTAGTATTACTGCATTCTCCCTTTTGGGATATTACATAAGTTGAGAAATAATTGTAATGAGATAAAACCAGACATATGTCCCAAAGAGACATTTCCTAAGGAAAAAAAGAAGGATTTCATTCTTGTCACTCTGGACAAAGAGTCACTTCATCCACCACCAGCTGCAAATGCACTTGTATCGAGAGGAGAGACACTTGCATCTTTGCAAGATATTCTTAAGCTCTTGACACATAGGGTCTCATGCATGATTCAAGAGATGCATGAGGAAGAGGAGGAAGATTACAACACTGGTACATTGATATATGGTCAGCCATCCCTCTCACCAGCATTTGGAGAGACCATTGTACCGGTTGGAGCAACTATTGTGATCTTGAAAGAGGTTCCCACACATCATTCGATCCAAGGTATGCATGTAATTTCATCACATATTGTTTTAGTAGATCTTATTGAAACTTATGGGGACATTCCATCAGGGCCATCACATGACCAAGGATTAGAACAACATGCTGATTTGAAGCAGCAATATATCACAGTGCAAAGGACCCTTGATCTAATCAAGGAGGAGATGAAGAGCTATCACAGTTCATCATTAATGAGCTACATTCAACCCTTTGAGTTGAAGTGTGGAATTTCAGAAGATGGGATGAGCATGATCCTATGCACAATGGCTGGATATGAGTTCAACATTGTGCCTTGCCATGAGATAACATATGTATCACCATGTAGATATACAACATTGTCACTTAGTAGCAGTGATGATAAAAGGGCCCCATTATTGTTGGAGCATTCTAAAGATAGCTTCACTCATGAAGCGATGGAGGTAAAGATGATAAATGGTAGGCATATTGAGATGAGGGATCTTTTCTCCTTTCCAGATGAAAATTTCTCAATGAGCATCTCATAGCTCAAAGAGAAACCTCTACCTGCAGCAGATCTAGAACCTCATTTGTTTTGGAGGGACATTGATGAAAATAAGCTCTCATGGAGAGGTCTCATTGGAGGTGCACTTCAACATATCATGGAGTGCAAATTTCTTCATCAGTTTTAGGTGGATGATATTCTACAATGGGAGGATGCCATGTTTTTGCAGAACATCATTCATCATCCACATTGGGATGAGTGGGTGAGGATGATTAGCAAGGGGTTTCATGACCACTTGCAAAGATATGACATAGGCCAGCAAGAAGCTTGGCTACACTGGTTTCTCTTGGGTGAGTTTGGTTACTACCCAAAGGCTCCTAATTCTTTGATCCATGCCCTGAAAAGAACTCATGTAATGAAGAAGGGGGCATGGTTACGTTGTTTTCTCTTGGGTGAGTATGGCTACCACCCAATAGCTCATACTTCTTTGACTCATGCCTTGTGTATCAATGACAGAAGGCATGTTCATTTTGGTAAAGAGAGTTTGGCCATCACATGACATATCCCATGTTTATGTGTTTTGTATTGTTTGTAATATCGCATAATACTTTCATGATGTGTGATAATGGAGTTTGTTTGTATTGGGCTGATATGACATTCCATATGTCATTCAGTATGTTGTTGTTACTCCATGATTCACATGATGATGTGAAGAGGCAGCAAGAGATCTTGTTGCTTTGTCTTTTGTTGGGGGACTTTGGTCCTACATACTCCCTTACCTTGCATGATAGTGTTGGAGGATGGCAACAAGAGGAATTCCTCTGATGGCTCTTACTTGGAGAGTATGGACACCATACTTGGTATTTTGATGGTGTGGTGTGGCAGCAGGAAGAATTGATGTGTTTGTTACTATTGGGAGAATATTTTTTGACACCTTTGTCTACCCATATGTCTCTATTCCTTCTTTTGTACAGTGTTGGGATGATTCTTAGATCCAAAAAGGCCAACAGAGCTAAGGATGGGTGCATGAAGAGCCTCTTTTTACTTCATGTAGCATGGGATGGAGGTATACTTTGTGAGTTGGAGCTTTCCTTTTGTGGAAGGAACCATCTATCTTATGTATCTCATGTATTATGAGTTGGACAACTTATGGTTGTCACTTGGAACTTCTTGGAGAAAGAAGGACATCTAACTACACAGTTGCAGGTCATTCTACGCATTTTTGGGAGAAAAATTCGGAACCAAACATGCATAACACATTGCAGCAAATGGACGAAAACTTCCTTATGTGGATTCCATTTGCAGGGGAATAAATGGCTTTGCATCTACTATTGCAGTTTCTTGACGACAAGCAACATTTTTCCGGGGAGACCTATAATATTCCCAATTTTTCACAAGATAATTGGAATATTAGAGTTCTTAATTTCCTTATTTAATTAAGTAAATAAAATGGTGGAGGGACCCATGATCCTCAAAGATGAATAAGATCCACTTTTGATGTGTGAATGTGGATTAATTAAACATAGATCTACATAATGCAGTAGAGTAGCTACTAATGTGAAAGGATTAGAAATCATGGCTCATTAATGAGATAGATCATAGAGGTTGAAGCAGTCAACTGAGATCATGGAGGGAATCTAATGTAATATCATAGAGTATTCATGATGAAGTGATTGAGGAAGTAGTGCAATTAATGCACACATAATGGAGAGGGTGCACATTGCATGTAGACATGATGGAGGACTTGGAGAGACAGTGCAGTCAAACATGGAGACTTATGTCCACATGCACAACGCAATTTAGAGGTGGGCTTAGGCTATGGAAGGCTCACATTCTATATAATGAAGTTGAAGGCACAATAGAAGGAGATTTTGATACTTGGATTATTCTTTGGTATGTTTAGATCCGGATTTTTCAGGTGACATCTCCATGCACTCTTATGATGTTTAGCTAAGTTCACAGTGTTGTTTAGCATAGGGTTTTCCTGAGCGGGAATCCAACCCTTACCCACAACGGACTTGTGTTCCTACTCTGGGAAGTTTTTCTATTGAGTTCTATTCCTTATCAGGCATTGGTGCCATCATCAGGAGGTTGTTTTTATCATTCAGCTCAGAAATCGGTGGAGGATTCATCCTACCACTTTTTTCTTCACATTCAATCTTCCAGGAGTAGTATTTCTATATCTGGCATTCAGGCCATTGGATTTTACCTCCATGCAGCAACAGTCCCTTCAAGGATTGCGCAATTCATTCCTGTAGATATATTGGAGGAAGGAAGTTTTCATTGTTTCAGCTGGAAATCCTGTGAGGGATCATCCCCTGACATTGGATCTATTGTTTCCATCACTCAAGAGCTGATTTTACACATCTAGCAGTAGGTTATTAAGCCTCCCTCTCTTACAGCGCAGCTTTCTGAATTTTTGGTTCATCCAGTAGCTTTTTTCAGTGGAGGAGATTGGAGGAGCTAGATCTTGAGCTTTTTAGCCTGAATATCTAGTGAAGGGATAAACACTTCTTGCATAGAGCTTATTGTACATCATTTTAACCATCATATCATTATTTCATGTAGCAGATCTGCATACCCAGCAGCTACATAGTGCAAGCCCTAAGAGGGTGATTTTTTTAGATTGATAGATCTGGGAAATCTTATCTAGGTTATCTTGGGGATCCATCATAGAGCCCAGATATAAATTTTCAGCATCATCAGAGCTCCCATATTGCCTAGATATGACTTTATATCTTTCTAGCAGTTTCAGTCCCAATAGTTGTAGCAGGGACAACGCAGTTTACCTTCCAGCAGTCCAGCATTCCAGCAGTCCCTCTTGTAGGATCATTTCAGGGTCATTCTAGGCCATCTCTTTGGCTTGAGTGTCTCATATTTTGAGCACTGTTGTACTTTCTTTTCACCTCCCACATAATAAAATGGCTCAGCTATTTCTGTGCATTATGATGTGTATTTAGATTTATTGTTTACTTTGTTGCAGTTATTACATTATGTTTTAGTATTAATGCATTCTCCCTTTTGGGATATTACAGAAAATGACATAACCATCAGCTCAGGATGAAGTGCCTCGACAACTTTGGTAAGTTCCAACTCGTCAGAAGTTCGATCATCAAAGATCGGTGGCTTTGAAAAAACAACAATGGAAAAATCAGCATCATGAACAACTGAAGCAATGAACAACTCATGACAGCCACGATAAAAAATCTCAAGATCATCAGTAGATGCATCCTCATGATCTGATGATCATATAGAGGTAGAGATGGAAAATGAGAAAATTCACCCTCTATGTTTTTAGAAAGGTAAGATGAAAGGTTGAGAAGATTAAGGGTAGAAGATTCATTCTCTCCCCATTTAGATGAAAAACTTTCATCCCACAAATCCTGTGAATTATTGGAAGTAGTAACCCTATCAAAAATTTAATTCTCACATGATTCAACCAGAATGTAAAACTCGTGGAAAATGTCAGGATGATGTGGAAGAGCTGTGAAAGGAAGACAATCATCCCTCATCGCAGGTTCTTATTCGACTCTTGGATCACACACATACTCATTGTAAATGACATCACAGGTTGGATGCTCAGCAACAACTCAATCCAACACCTAATCCTTGTGAACGTCACAAGAGATATTTTAAATAGGCGAACACAAAAACTCGCAATCGGGAGGATCAGAGGGACCAAAGGATGGAGGATGCAGAGGAAAAAGTTCATCACACTCATCGAGATTGTAGTCTAAAACTGTGCAGGGGTTCTGCATATGAGATATGGGAAGAGATGGTGACAGATCAACTAACATATTCTGAATATTTCCCACCTTACCCTACAAAATTAGAGTTGTTTGATGAGAAGCAGATGGAGGGTCACTTGGGACAGAAACCTTGTCCATCGCATATTTGGAAGCTTTAGCACTGTGGTATGCTGGGAGTGATTTCAAATATTCTAAATCATGCAGACATAGTGAAATTTGAACAAAATGTATAAATATCCCAGTCAAGAAATCCCAATCAAC
Organism: Pinus albicaulis; assembly: GCA_034641835.2. Classification (NCBI taxonomy): domain Eukaryota; kingdom Viridiplantae; phylum Streptophyta; class Pinopsida; order Pinales; family Pinaceae; genus Pinus; species Pinus albicaulis. The sequence goes on along the minus strand of CM076577.1, from coordinate 1,281,771,113 downwards.
TTCATCTTCTGGAAATTTAAAACAAAGATGCATAAAACAATTGTGAAAATGATGTAGCAATTCATCGGGTGATTTTTGCAATTATGAATTTTTATTGCACAGATGTTCTTATTTATACCTATCAAAAGCATGGAACCGTTCTACGACAAAATTTTTGAAAGAGTGAATGGAGGCATCAGTAAATTTTTGACACCATTTCCTTACGTGCCCTACTAATGTGAGAATGAACAACCAACAATCAACATCCTCAAGGGGGATGTTGTGCTCTATGAAAAAATGAAGAAAATGATTGGTATCTTCAAACAAGGTTGTTTCACCCTCGCCATCAAATTTAAGATGTCATAATTTATCAATGATATTCAGTGGCACCTGTAATTTTATATATCTGGAAAAAGATGCCAGGAGTTTGATTTTGGAATAAGTCATGAAATGAGTGTGGAAATTCAAGATAGACTTCAAGGGCTCAGCTTTTCATCTAAACCTCCTTCTAGCGCCATAAATTTTGACGGTGCTTGACCCACCAACATTGAGGGGATATCCCCAATACAAAGTCCCAACTATACTTCACACTGTTTGGAGTAGGAGTCCCAACAGTGGGGTGTTTAATTATATTCCTTGGATTTCAAAGCACATACATTGGTACATGGTTTCTTTGGTTAAAGCGAGTGTGTGCCCCTACAAATAGTCAATATTATGCATAAGTGGTTCCAACACGTGAAGGGAAAAGGAAGTACACCCCTTGGAATCCTGTAATAGTACATAGCTTGAAAGTAACACAAGACCTTAAAGACATCACACAAACTAATAAGCAGAATAGTCCACAAGTTAAAGGTGATGGATTAATACATAAACTCATATTCAACAAGATACATACAAAGGAAAATCACATAGTTCATAATCATGTGCATAAGTTAGATAACATACAACGCAAATATAAAAAGAGTAGTCTTACTACATTTACAATATACGCTTGAAGGTGTGTCGACTCTTATTTTATTATAAGTGAAAGTTCCATTCATACATACAACATTTACGAACCACTTACCCCAATAGTGGAACATGAATTCAACAACATCTTCTCCTCCCAAATAATTATACTCCCTTTACACTACAATAAAGTTAAGGCTGACACAAAATCCCAAGCCCTTTCTAAGCCTAAGCCTAGCCATAAGCTTGGCTCCCAAAATCCCTCTACAAGAGTTATGAGGATATATTTATAACAATGGCCAGTGACTCTTGGCATGCCCCCTTTGTGACTCTTGGACTCCCCTCATGACTCTTCACATTCTTAATAAAATAACTCATTACATTACATGTGACTCTTCGCATTCCAACATGGAGACTTGTTATTTGACTTATACAATAATTACAAAATAATATACATTTTCCACTCGTGCCCATATATGAAAAAATAAGGTAGAGCCAACTTGACATCCTAACAAGACAGAACACTATGATGTTGGAGTTTGGTTGAAATAAAGATGGGAAACTTCGACTTGATTTCTCTTGGTCACATACTCATTCTAAGCTTCGTATTGTGCGATGGTCTCCCCAAACTACATGATGGTGTCAGGATGGAAGCGAACTCTTGCCTCCATAGCATTTGTGTACAAGTTCTTGGAACTAGTTTGAACCTCTTGCTCAATTAGGAGAAACATTGTTCTAATTTGAACATGGCCACTGATGTTGTTCTGCATATTTTGTTGATTCAACTCCAAATCCTCCTTGGTGGTAATCTTCTTTAGCTACTCCAAATACTCATCAATCTCATGTCGCACCTAATGCTAGTGATTAACTTCAGTGAATGAACCGACTAATGGGATCTTGTGGGTTCTCACTATTAGTCATCAATAATTTTTTGCCTTGTTGATGACTAAATGAATATCCCAAGATTTCTAGAAACAAATTTCATGAAAATTGTGAGTTCTAGAAAGCTCATTGCCTTCATTTTCCTTAAGATAATTTTTCACTATTTCATCATTCCATCATGTCAGGCTCTCCTTACCAATCCCGGAAAACCCATTAGGGGCTCATGCCACTCATTTTGTCTGTATCTTGTCACCTTTGACCCAAATCCTCTGTTTTTTTTTTTTCCCAAAATCCCCCACTGCTACCTAAGGCCACCAATCAAACAACTTTTTTGTATCTCCCCATAATACCCCAAGCATTGATGGTATCAAACTATCTTTGTAGGCTCTTTAGATAAATCAAGTACATTGGATTTTGGATCTTCAATACATTAGTTTATCATAAACTCTATCTTACACTTGATGATCCCAAATTCTAGGTCTCAGTCCAAAATCCAAGTCCAAGAAAGCTTCCACTAGGTCACCTAGGGTTTCACAAAGTCATAGGGTGGATTTGGTACCCTACAAACTCTGTTTTTCCTGTATGAATAAACTGCATTCAAAGAAGAAAGGAAAAAGTGAATTTATCCAACGCTGATCAAATATGTCACTCAAGAAGGCCTTTTTGCCTAAAGCACAAATCTTGCAGGAGGACAACTACCCCTTGCTCACATTTCTGCAAAATGATCAAATGGCCATCAGCCTGGCAAAAGGTAAGCTAATGAGAAAATCATCATAAGAAGACCATTCATAGCAAAGAAGAAAACAACAAACATATGTTTAAAGAGAATCAAGGTTTGTGAATGCTTTGGCCAATCAAGGAATCAGTACTAGGGTTACAAGGTCAAAGGTCACCTCAACTCCCTCAAGTGCACATTGAAGATTTTTAGAAATAATTAATGAATTTTGATAAGTGTTTGAGAACTTAGAAGACAACACTATTTACTTTTTTCTAACAGCCCTAAAACCTAGGAGTTCATGAAGATGGACAAAAATGGTCAAATGATGACAAAGGGCCTCCTTCATAACAGCATATAGCATGTCAAGGGTTTCAAGCTACCCTCTAGGGTTTGGAAAAGAAGCATTGATTCCACCTCACCAAAGGTAAAAAAAGGCAAAGAGTATCAGCACAAAGGCATAAGTTTTCAAAAGGTAAAATCAGAGGTCTTAAAAAGGTCAAAGGAGGCAAGCATGAGGTAAAATTTCCCAAGGAGTTAATTATGACAAGCATAAGTTCATTGTTGATAAAATGAGGTGTTAAACTCCAAAAATACAGTGATCAAAGGAAAAAAAGTTGTGTAGGCACCTGCAAGAATAGAAGTGGCCAATGGAAAGACATAAAAATAGTTTAATTTTCTCACCTTCCCTACTAGAGATACATCATTTTCAAAGTGGTCCAAGGAACAAATATACCACTAGTTTAAAGCAAAGCAGTAAAACCCCAACAAAGGTCTCCTTATCAAAATTATATTCTGCAAGAGATAGATTAGCCATAAATGACACTTCTGCAGAAATGTCAAGGATGGCTACCTACAGGAAAATTGGTAAGGACAAACAAACCTGATATTTTCTCACCATGGTGGCACACATGAAAACTAAAGTGGTTGTTGATGCTTGTTGCTAGGGTTTTCACACTAAGAGGTTTTCCACTGATTCACAGTGAGATACATGACAGAATGTTAATCAAAGGCAAAAAAACCAAAAATGATCACATGTCTGTTGTTTACAAGGGTTAAGAATCATGAAAAGGTTCAGGTTTACAAATGAGGGTAAAGAGCACAGTTTGAGCCAGTTGAAGGGTTTGTGAGTACAAAGGAGAACATCAAGATTCTCCAGCAAAGAAAAAATCCATTTTTCTTATTTCAAACTGCCACCTACAGGACCAAAAAGGGCCAAAAAGACAGTGAAAAAGTAAAGAGAAAGCAAACTTTAGAAAGTGGGTTTTCTCTCATGAAATTATTTTTCAAAAAGGCTATAAAGGTCTCCTTGACCTCTTCCGCACCTCATTTGTCATTGCAAAATAAGAGAGAGTCATTGAAAGCATTTTTTTTGGGTTTCTGCAACTGTGGTTAAATTTTTCGGGCGCTATGCACTTGGTCGTCAGCACTATGCATAGAGGAGGCAGCCGCAGTGTTAAATTACACTGCATTGGGCATCGAGAGGGTGGCGCTACACACCGGCCAAGGCACTACGCAGAGGCTCAGACCAGCCCTACTGCCTGCCATTTCACATGGCGTTGCGCTCTGACAGGGCCTGATAGGCCCGTTTCACCGCCTGACTCACCCATAGAAGGCCTCCAGCATTGCGCACAGGCCTGCCAGTGCCTGACCCAACCCGGCGCTACGCACAGAGGACCCAACCTGAACGGTCAGTCAGGTGGTGCTACGCACCAGTGATTTTTGGTCAAATTTGCTCAAAAATTGCCTAAATTCAAATTTTTTGCCTCTAAATCTCCTGCATCAGTCAAGTAAGGTTGGTGGTCTTTCTTCCTTGCCTTCCAAGTGGTCTTTTTCATAATCAAGGAGAATTTTAAAAACCTAATGTGACCAAACCGTAATCTTCATAAAACCAAATTTGACCATCTAGGGCAGGTTTTACAAATTGGGGGAGTTTTCATTAGCCTAAAGACACTCAAATACAAGCAAGCCTCCTCCTAAAACTCTAAAACTATCCTAGACCTACTTCATTTTGCCCTAATTAGCTAAAATATTCCCTCACATCACTCTTTTTCCCTCCCTAGACCTAAAAACTCTTGCCAAGATAAATCCATCTTGTTCAAAAACACAATTAGTTACCATGTCTGAGGAAGAAATCAGTCCCAGCAGTAATGAGGGCCAAAGGCCTGTTAAGCGCAAACACAAGGGAGGAAGGACTAATAGGTTTGATCCTCTAGATACCTTCCAAATTACCTCTTCTCCCATGATCCTTGCATGTTTTTAGGATGTTGGATGCTATCAATTTTGTGAGAATGTTAAACAAGTCCAAAGCCACTCACTTTTGACTAGGTTGTTTGTTCTCAACATACAAAACCACCAAGTCAACCTAGCAGGAGTAAATTTTGAACTCTCATCTAAATCCATTGCTAAAGCCACAAGTATACCAGATATTGGTGAGAGATGGTTCAAGCTAAATAAGTTGGCCTTGAGCTACTATGAGCCCTTCCTCAAACCTATTTTTCAACAAGGCTGCAAGGTTGTTTCCCCCTTCTCCCACCTGCTAGAAATATATTCCCTGTTAATGAAGCAGATCATCAAGTACTTCACTTGTGAGGGGAGGTACTCTAGGGTTTATTCATATCACATAAGGCTTCTGATGCACTTCACCAAGGTAAAATTGCTAATCCTACCATACTATCTCTTCCGGAGCATTGACAAGATGGCTTCAGTGGTCAAGAAAAGGAGTTATGCCCACCAAATGCAAAGCCTTTTCCACCACTCCTTGATTAAGATGATTGTTTTGCACCAGCTAGATTAGCAGGGAATCCCTTGGGAAGTTTTTATCTCACATGATGTATTTTCCAATCCCCAAGCCTTCATTCAGCAAAATTTCCCCTCCACCTCACACTCACTTACCTCCACTCCTCCTATGCCTTCTACACAAGAAAACCTACCTCTTTCCTCTTCTCCTGATGCATCAAGTGAAGATGATGATAGTGGTAATGACGAACAAGGAGGTGACAGTAGCTCTGATGAACAAGAAGATGGTAGTGAAAGGGATGAAAACAATGAGGTAGAGACAAAATTAAATGGTGAAAGGGAAGAAAATAGTGAGGCAGAGAAAAAATTAAATGAAGAACAAGGAGATGACAACAACAATGAGGAAAAATATGAGGGTGATGGAAATGATCAAGACAGTCAAGAAACATAGTCTAATGAAGAAGAGGAAGGTGATGATGACAAGGAAGAGGAAGATGAACATGACAGCCATGAAGGTAAAAATAGTGAACACTTGGAGCAAGACAATGATGGTAGTGATGACAATGAATCACTCCCAAGTGCAGAAAAAGGTATTATTGATGAGAAAGATGAGGACCAAGAGGATTATGAAGAAAATAATGAGTATAATAGTCATCAAGAAAGTGCACAATACATCCAAGAGATAAATGTGCAGGGAATGACAAAGAAAAATACTTTAATGACGAACAGAGCCAAAGTAAAGCAAGTAAATAAGGTAATGATTCATTTGAAGGCCAAAGTGACAGTGTAGAAAACAGTGAGGAAGATAATGATGACGATGAGGCTAAAGATCAAGAAATCAGTGACCTAATGGGGCATAAGGTGATTCATGGAAGCCATGTAAAAAATGAGAAAGTTGGTGACAATAACAAGGGTAAAGGAAGTGATGGAAACACCTCCAAAACCATCATCACCTCTCTCGCATGCACATACCATAGAGGAAAAAGAGATGTGTTTGTTGCCTCAAAAAGGAAAAGGGCCATCTCTCCTCCAGCTATCAAGCCCAAGGACAAAGGCAAGGAAAAGATGGAAAAAGGTGAGTATCAGGTAAAGGTAAGGAGAAGAAAAATAATCAAGAAGACTTCTCAAGAGCCTCAATTCATTGATCTAGACAATGACAATGAGGACAAAGAGATGACCACAATATTGCTACTCTTAGACAAAGATGCATAGCTTAGGGACTGGGAAAGAGGGTTTGAGATGGCACAATGTGCATTCACTATTACAAAGAGGAGCATAATCATTTGAAGGAGGTAAAGAGAGGCCTTTCTCTACGAAAGAAAATGACCAAGAATTATGCAAGGAAAAACATGCTTGCTTGTGCCAAACTGAAGGAGGCCCTCATGAAGCTAGAAAACCTAAAAAGGGAAAAGGAGCATGATATCCTTGGAGTTTTGGCTGAGGCTTCTCAACAGGTGTCCAAGACCTCTTGAGGGACATCTCCACCCATTTTGGGCCAAATTGAAGAAAATTTTGTTTTTTCAAATTTTGAGGTCTCTGTGCGCAGCACCCTGGGCACTATGCACAAATTTGGTGCATCCTCAACTTGCAAAATTTGAATTTTTTCATTCCTCTCATCACGAGCAGTATTCTCACCAAATTTCAAAACATTTGGAGCATTTTTGACCCCCCAAAAGGTCAAGAAACATCAAAATGTTGACCTTTCTACCTCATTTTTAGACCAGGTGCTACGCACATAGAGGTGTTGGGAAAATTTGTTTTTGAACAGGTAAATGAAACCTACTTAGCACAAATCAATTATTTATGGAAATTATACTCATCATTCTTTCCAACGAGCCATCACGGAACCAAATCCAATATAGGGAAGGGGTCCAAAACTTAGCCACAAGAGACCCTATTTTCTGCTGAAGTGGCGCTACGCATAGAGGCTGCCTAGTGTGTTTTGGACCAAAAGTCAACAAAACACACTCATTTATTGAAAATAGATATTTTTGAGTTTTTTTAGGTAAATTACTCTAGAATTAGGTGCAAATAGTTATTTTTGCATTTATTTCTTAGGATATTATGTGCCTCGGGCCTTGCATGGTCTCTTGGCCATAAATGACATTTATCGTTATATTTGACATTTTCCTACCACATTTATGGTTTTAGTCCTCCTTTGCTCCATAAATAGAGAATGAGGCCCCTATGTATTTTGTTGGCATTTGATGAGCTTTGAGAGCAATATACATGGTTTTATGAGCTTGGAGAATAAATTGGAGTTGTGGAGTTGATGAATGGCTTGTTTGGCTTGATGATGGAGAAGCTTGTTTGCAGGATTCCTTAGCTTGGTGAATGGTGATGTCTTCCTAATATTTCTATTGTTTTCCTTTTTGTCATTATGTTTCATTTCTCTTATCTGCTATAAATCAGAAAAGTATAGGTTGAGACATGCTCTTTGAGGCACCTCAATCCTCCTGTTTGTTATAGCCTTGATGTTTTCTTCTGTTTGGTCTGCTTAAGGAATTCTTGATTGCTCCTTAGGTTCACTAAAACTTGTTTTGTTTCATGAATGGTTAGTATGTTAGTTTAAAAATATGATTCACAGTATGCCCTACTTGTTTGAAGCTTTCAAAACCCTATCCTGAAGACTTTTCTTTCAAATATTGTCTGCTAGGTTAAGTCAAAGAGGTCTCATTCGATCTTGCCCTTTGTCCATATTATTAAATTATTTCAGAGTTCTTATATATTTTTTATGATGTTTAGGATTTTCCTCTTCATAAATTGAGTTATTGTGCTATCTTGTGTGTTTTCCCCAAATTCTGAAGGTGAATTTATAAAGTTAGGAGTTCTAATGCTTCTATGTTTCACTGAAATGTTTAATTTGAATGTTTATTGGTTTAATATATTATCATAGATTAAATGGTTTTCCCTAGCTCATGTTTAGTATCTTGTGCTAATCATATTCAATACCTCCTTGTTCTTATATATTTAATAAAGGATTATTGATTTCCCTTTGCCCTATCTAATTCACAAACTTGATGTCCGTCCCACTTCACTCATAAACTTAAAGGATCATTTCACCTTGCTAAATTGGCCCTACACTGCACTCTTATTCACTATTGAGACACCCTTGACTTTTTTTTGACTCCATAGCCCAATGGCTTTGACATAATCTCACTCCTCCTATTACACTTGACCATCTTACCCATCCAAAACAATCAACAAACCCTACTCTTAACAACTAGCCTAAAATCTAAACCTTAGAGGAAAAAGAACACATCCTTTGCACCCAACAGAGAGATCCCTCTCTGATTCTAGGAAGGCTAGGTCCTAAGACTCCAAAGACTGGTTCCATGTTACCTTGTCATTTGGTATACCAATCTGCCAAATCACGGAACCCTAACACTCACCATGAAGTCCAAACTGTTGTACAACTGTGCATATGCATCTTGAATTTTTCCAATGAATGAGGAGAGATTCCTTTTGTTCTCGATCAATATCTGAACTCTTTCTTTCTCTAGCTCTGCCTGCGGTTTCATCTTCTTTACCAACATGAGTGGTGTTTCCTTGTATCTCATTGTCCAATCATGCACATCAGTGATGGTAGCTTGCACATTCTTAATAATCTTGAAAAGATCTCTTATTTGACATAGCAAGCTATGCAAGTGGACAACTACCTTATGCATGGTCACGATATCCTCTAATCTAAAAATGGGTGAATAAATTTTTATGCTTTTCAAGAACCTCCCATTGAGTTAAAAAAATTAAGATCTAGCTTATTCTTGACTATACATAATTGAACACTTGAAACAGGTGTATGTGTTTTAAACTGTTTTAATCCTTTATGTGTGAGGAATTAAACTTTTGTTTTTGCTGATATTAAGCATGTACAGAAACCATAAAATGAATCTAATAAGCATCAACACATAACAACAAATTTAATAAAGAAGTTCACCCAAATATCGTGGGCTATGTCTCCTAGAGCCTATGTCAACTAACTTTTCTCTTTGGGATTATGATGTATCAATTATTTTACAAGTTACTAACTCAACTCCAATGGTTATTTGGATTGTACCATTGGGATTAGAATACCATCATACCCCTGGAATGGTTGTAATCTCATTGAAAATAGAACTAGGCTTCCTTTGACTTGACCTCATCTATTGGTGCCCTTAAGCTTCCTTAAGCTTCTATTTGGCACAAACTCCATAGAATTTATTTTATGTCCTCGAAACATCACCTACTATCTCCATCATATATAATACTTCCAAAATAGACTAATCATTTTCTCCAAATGAGCACAGGCTCCCCAATATAGGCCTCCAAACATTATTGGCCCTGGGTTGCCTAAAACATCCCTGTGGCTTCTCGACCTTCAGAAGTATCCAAATGACTATTAAAATCCTTCCATTGGATTCATAATGTCAAAATAGTCCCAATAGACTATTCACTTACTGAAATTGGCCTCTGAATGCTCCGGTTATGCCTCCAACACCTGGTGGCAACCCCTTGCTCAAAGCAACTCGACCTTAAAAAGTTTTCAAAATCTTCTGAAAATCCTTCCATTGGATTCATAAGGCTCAAAATAGTTAGAATATACTATTGGTTTGCTGAGAATGGATACTGGTTGCTCTGGATTAGCCTCATTCTCTTGTTGGCACCTGGTGGCCCCTAGAACTTCTATGAAGCATCTCGGATTTCAAAAGTCCTATACTAGATCTTCAAACCTCACCATTAGTTCCAAAATGTCTGAAACATCCAAAAATGACTATTGGTATCCTGAGTAAGGCCTCTAGCTGCCATGGCTAAGCCTCATTCTACTGTTAGCTCCTGGTGGCACTAGTGGCCCCTAAAACTTCTTTGAAGCAAACTCACCCTCACAAATCCTATGATGGCTTTGAAACCCCTACCAATGATTCTGTAATGTCTAAGATAGTCAAAATTGATTATTCACACTCTCATAATGGTCGAATCTAGCTCAAGATATAGCATAAACAGTTTTTCCCAGTAACTCCTAAAATAGCTCCACTAAATCTGGAGCAACTGCAGTTATCTAGAGTCAAATTTGGTTTATCCACAAAAAAACGCGCATTGCCATGATTACCACCAAAATAACCATTTAGAAAACCGTTACAATAAATTTTGGTTGGGCACATTACCCCAACCCCCACGGTTAACATTAATTGTTGAGCAAAACCGTTGGAGCAACCATCGCTTCTAACCGCACAGAATTGCCATGTGACAAGGCTTATCACAAAATTATGAAGACCGGTGGCTGGTGGTTGGCGGTTAACATTTTTTTGTAACGTGACATGTGAATGTCAATATTTGTGGAGTTAAATGATGTGGTTTAACACGCACCGGTGGTTTTTGTCCCTTAGACATGGGCAACGGCCATATGGGGAGGGGCTGGCCCCTCCAACCCCCAGCGCAGATTTAAACCAATGTTAAATAAAACTTGTATGCATATAATGTTAAGACTTAAATGTGGCGTAGGCAGTAAGTTCGTGCATTCGATCCTCTGACCCTCCACCAAAATTTTAAAAGGTGGTTCAAGGGCCACGTGGCACCTTTTCATTGGCCCACAAACCAACATATAGTCCATCTACAAATAAAATGATGCCACGTGTCCTCCATTAACTGGCCTGGAAGGAATATTCCAGGGAATTTTCTAAGGAATATTCCAATAATATTCCCTAGAATTTTCTTTTTGCTGATTGTACAAATTCTCAGTCAAACTTGGTCAACTGTCAAAAATTGCAGTTTACTGGACTTTTCAAATCGCGATAACTTCTTCGTACGGTGTCGATTTTTCGAACCGTTCACAGTTTCGGAATCAAGAAGATGAGATATATCCGGTTGCTCAAATTAGATACACTTTTGAACACTTTGAAATTTAAGCTATCACTTAGGTCCTTGATCCAAATCTAATCACTTCTCCCCATTGGGAATCTTTTGGACCCCAAAAGACTGATTACATGTTCAGTAAATGAGAGTACAACACCCTCACATTTCCAGCCTCTTTACACTTTGCCTTGCTTGGCTTATTGCCTTTGAGCCCCAAACTCAAAGGTAGTCAACACTTCCCCTCTTAGATGCTCTTGTCCTTCTGTCAAGAATTGTGTCTTCCTTAATCTCACCAAGAAATTTCTGGTGAGAAATTTATAGAAGGTAGCTGAAAATCGCTTCCTTCCTTGATCATCGATCAAAGGTGGCTCAAACAAACACAATTTTCCAATAGAATACATGCATACATGACTGAAATTTGCATATGTACAAATGAATGTATGTCTTACTGAGTTAAGAAGTCAAACCACTTCCATGGCGATTTTTGTTTCTGAAAATCTTCTTCATGTGAAACATTTGTTCTCACATTACTGATGGAATCTTTGGTTCCATTTTCGCCAGTCTTTTTATCCTCTTGCTTCAAATGCTTAGGATGATAGGTTGGATGCAATGTCCAACATTGGGGAATTAAATGTCCCCTTTTCTGGCAATGTGTGCAAGTCTTTTGCACCTTCTGTGTAAGTTTCCTTCACTTCAGTTGTTTCCTATATGCCTTCAATCCCTTCCAGCATCTTGAAACATCATGGTTACACATACCACAATAGGAACAACAACTCTTTCTTCCATTCACGCATGAATATTTTCCATGCTTAACAAAAACATAATCAACTTGACTATGGGAAGAATTATACCTCAAATGTTGTTTTGCATGTCCATCTTTTTTACCTTCTTGAGGAGATGTACTTGTAGAGGTTACAGTTTTCTTTTGAAGACTAACATCAGTGTTCATGTCATGATAGCTGTCAAAACTCACATGCTCACCATAAGCTTCATGTCTACACACATCTTGTTGCAGCATAGGCTTTAAACAATGGAAATCAACTTGAAAACAAACTTGACATGTTTGTGATTTAGAACTTGCAACACAAGTTCTTCTCGGAGTTGTCTCAAATGCCTTCATGGATTTGGAGTTTTCGCCATAAGATTGAACATGCCTAGACCAAACTTCTTAGGCCTTTCCTCAACCATAATAGGATTAATCATGCCTTTTGCATGTTTTCCTAAACCCTTGCCTTCATAGCCCATTTTTAACATCAACTTGGACCCTATAAGTTTAGTTTGATTTTCAAATGAACCTACACATCTATCTGAAGAGGAATTTTAAGAAAAATTTGAGTGCATTACCTTCGCTTCAAGCATGTGTTTGGTTAAGGCATCTTGGGCTTGATGGAGTTTCATATTTCTCTTGCTTCATAGCAACCAATTGCTCACGAAGTCTAGTTCTTTCCTTGCCATCTTCATACAGAATTTTCACCCTATCCTTCAGGATGTAGAAGTCTCGCTTCATCTCTTCATCGAAGAGTATTGTAAAAAAGAATTTAGAAACCTCACTTGATGAAGTTTTCATTATTATTTAAATGAAAAAAATAACTTCAATCAAAATTCCAAAGCTTCAAAAACAATTCACAAAGCTTCTCAACAATATGGATGTAGAGTCAAGCTCTTTTCTGTAGCTTGTATCTCTTCTTCAAGCAGCCTTTTGTAAACAAACCCTCTTCTGCTTCAAGGGTTGCCTTGATTTCTTTTGGGTAAGGAGAATTCTTTCAGCCTTCTTCCTTCTTGTCCTCTTCTGGACTTAGCTAACAATAGCTCTCCTTATCCTCTAGTAAACTCAAACTTGTAAGCAATAGTCAATTTGCAAACACTTAAATTATTTTCATTGTTAAGGACATTTCAAGTCAAGCAAGAAACCTAGTGCTCTGTCAAGAAAGAAACCTAGTGCTATGATACCATTTGATATGAAAATGGGTCGATAACTTGTTATTATTTTCAAGAACCTCCCACTCAGTTAAAAAAATTAAGATCTAGCTTATTCTTGACTCTGCAGAACTGAACACTTGAAATAGGTGTATGTGTTTTAAACTATTTTAATCCTTTATGTGTGAGGGATTAAAATTTTTTTTGCTGATATTAAGCATGTATAGCAACCATAAAATGCAGCAAGTAAGCATCAAGACATAACAGCAAATTTAAAAAAGGAGTTCACCCAAATATCATGTGCTACGTCTCCTAGAGCGTATGTCAACTGACTTAGCTCTTTGGGATTATGATGTATCAATTCTTTTACAAGTTACTAACTCAACTCCAATGGTTATTTGGATTGTACCATTGGGATTATAATACCTTCATACCCATGGAATGGTTGTAATCTCACTGAAAATATAACTAGGCTTCCTTTGACTTGACCTCATATGTCGGTGCCCTTAAGCTTCCCTGAGATTCTCTTTGGAAAAAAACTCCCTAGAAGTCCTTTTCTATCCTTGAAACCTCACCTAATATGTCCATCATATATCAGACCTCAAAAATAGACTAATAATTTGCTCCAAATGAGCAAATTCTCCTCAATCTAGGCCTCCAACCACTGTTGGCCCTTGATTGCCCGAAACTTCCTTGTGGCTTCTCAACCTTCAGAAGTATCAAAATGACTCTGAAAATCCTTCCATTGGATTCATAATGTCAAAATAGTCATAATAGACTATTCACTTACTGAAATTGGCCTTCAGCTGCTCGGGTTACGCCTCCAACACCTAGTGGCACCCCCTGGCTCTAGGGTCAGTGAATGTAACCAACTCCAAAAATAGAAGAAAAGAGACATCAACGCCTTAGAAATAAGCCACTTCGAGCGGGCAACCTCCAATACATTACATAAATGAACAATTCTTGGATGATACAATTTACAAAACCTCCTTTCTATATATAGGAGTCCATGTGGCCATAATGTAATCCTAGTGGGCCACAATGTAATCCTAGCCGACCTAACAATAATAATTTAAGAGCACAATAATAACAAAATGGGGGTTACAAGGGTACAATAATAACAATAAGGGGGTTACACTAACAATAATAAGGGACTATACTAGTAATATAGGGACCTAACATGCCCCTCTCCATCAAAAAAGTGTTGTCCTCAATGCTTGAGTAGCTCTGGGTGCTTCTGTATAAAATTCTCATCCTCCCATGTAGAATCTTCAGTGGGTAAGTTCTTCCACTTGATGAGATACTCTGAAATTGATCGATTCCGTAGTTGTCGAGTTCTTGTTTCCGTGACCGCTTCCGGTTCCAATATGATTTTTCCTTCCTCATCAAGTTCTGGCAATATTGTTTGAACTGGAATATTTTCACCTATAGCCTTCTTTAAGCACGAAACATGGAAAACTGGATGTACTCGCGAAGAAGCAGGAAGCTCCAATTTGTATGCCATAGTACCAATCTTTTGCAACACCTTGTAAGGACCATAGTAATTTTGCGATAATTTATTATCCTTCTTAGCTTGCTTGAGGGACATTTTTTTGTATGGTTGTAGCCGTAAAAATACCCAATCTCCTACATCAAAAATTCTCTCGCTGCGATGTTGATCTGCCTGTTGTTTCATTCGGTTTTGTGCCAAATTCAGGTTATCCTTTAAGAGTTGGAGAACTTCTTGCTGATGCTCGATGTGATCTTCCACTGCTTGAACCTTCGAATTTTCACTTAAATATGATGTGATGGATGGTGGATGATATCCATAAAGTGCCATAAATGGGGTCATTTTTGCTGCAGTATGGAAGGAAGTGTTATACCACCATTCAGTGAGAGGTAACCACTTGACCCATTGTATTTGTTTATGAGATACAAAACAACGAAGATATCCTTCCAAACATTTATTTACTATCTCAGTTTGACCATCAGATTGAGGATGATAAGATGAGCTATGAGCTAATTGAGTACCCAAACAAGAAAATAACTCCGTCCAAAAATTTCCAGTAAAAATGGGATCTTTGTCGCTCACAATAACCCTTGGGCTTCCATGTAGCTTTTTAATTCTGTCCATAAATGTAGCAGCAACTGTACTTGCTTTAAATGGATGGGATAATGCACAAAAGTGTGCATACTTGGTAATTCTATCAACTACCACCATGATGACACTCTTTCCTTTGAACTTAGGTAAACCTGTGATAAAATCCATTGAAATCTCCTCCCAACGTTGACTTGGAATGGATAAAGGTTGTAGAAGTCCTGAGGTCTTAATTGTCTCAACTTTATTCTGCTGGAAAACCAAACATTTTGCCACAAAATTTTGAATATCAGATTTAAGGCCATCCCAAAAAAATTCTTTCTTCACCCTGTGGTAAGTTTTTAAAAATCCCGAGTGTCCTCCTAAAGGAGAAGTGTGCAATTCCAAAAGAATCTTTTGTTTTAGTTGGGAATTCTTACAAAGATATAAACGATCTTTGTACCATAAGGAATCATTTTTCCAACTAAATGTATCAGATGTACTAGGATCTTGCTGCAACTTTTGAATGAGTGTCCATACATCTTTGTCCTTCTTCCATTCATCTCTTGCTTCGGTTATCCAATCTGGTTGGATAATATAAATGGCACAAAGCAATACTTCCACCTCTTCATTCTTTCTTGAGAGTGCATCTGCAACAACATTAAGCTTTCCTTTTTTGTAGATTATTTCAAAGTCATAACCCAACATATTTGTGACCCATTTTTTCTTCTCTTCTGAAGATAGTCTTTGTTCCAAAAGTGTTTAAGACTATCATGATCAGTTTTTACCTTGAAGTGTCTTCCCATTAGGTAAGTTCGCCATTTCTTTAGTGCATGCAGTATTGCTAACATTTCCTTCTCATAAATATGTTTTTGTAAATACTTTCCTTTGATTGGACGAATTTCAAAAGCAATGGGTCTTCCTTCCTGCATTAAAACGACACCAATTCCATTTCCTGAGGCATCACATTCCACAATAAAGGTTTTTGTGAAGTCTGGCGTAGCTAAGACCGGTGCTAGGCACATTGCCTCTTTAAGATGTTCGAAGGCCTTAGTTGCTTCAGGAGTCCATGAAAATGCATCTTTCTTCAATAATGTTGTTAGAGGTGCTGCTATTCTCCCATAATTCTTAACAAACTTGCGATAATACCCTGTTAACCCAAGAAATCCTCGCAACTGCTTTATGGTTGTGGGGACTTTCCATTCCTTAATGGCTTCAATTTTGTTAGGGTCTACTTTAACACCCTCGTGAGATACAATATGACCCAGATATTCCACCTCTTGTACTCCAAAGAAACATTTGGATGTTTTTGCATATAATTGTTTCTCCTGCAATAGTTTGAGCACCCTGTCAAAATGTTCAACATGATCCTTCCAAGACCTGCTGTAGATTAGTATATCATCAAAAAATACTAGCACAAATTTTCTAAGGAAGGGTTTGAAAATGGAATTCATCAACCCTTGAAATGTAGAAGGTGCATTGGTAAGGCGAAAAGGCATGACCAAAAATTCATAATGACCCTCATGAGTTCGAAATGCTTTTTTTGGAATATCTTCAGTCTTCATTCTAATTTGATGATATCCTGAACGAAGATCCAACTTGGTAAATAAATTGCTCCATGTAATTCATCCAATAATTCATCAATCACAGGAATGGGAAATTTGTCTTTAATGGTGAGCTTATTGAGCTCCCTATAATCCGGACACATTCGCCATGATCCATCCTTCTTGTGTACCAATACTACAGGAGCAGAGAAAGAACTTTGACTAGGGTGAATTATACCTGCCTCTAACATTTCTGCAATCATACGTTCAATTTCACTCTTTTGGAAGTAAGGATATCTATAAGGCCTGATGTTTGGAGGAACACTTCCTGGAATCAAATGAATAGCATGATTATGATCACGAATAGGTGGGAGTCCTTTGGGAGTTTCAAACACCTTGGAATGATTGTCCAAGACTTGTTGGAGATCTGCAGAAATAGATGATTTTGATGTTGGAACTTCTAGTGAGCATAATTGTGCAATTATGCCTCGTTTTTCTTTATTTAGAATCTTTGTAAATATTATCTTTCCCGGCTTCCCCGCAATACCCCGTAATTCGACTTCCTTTCCTTCTGAAAAAAAAATTCAAGAAAATTTCTTGAAAATTAAAAGCTACCGTCCCCAAAGATTGTAACAATTGTACTCCTAGTACAACATCAGCACCTCCCATAGGAATGGAAAGCATTGGACTAGTCAATACATATTCCCCCATGGTTAGCTTGATATTATTGCATTTTCCAGAGAAATTTATAGTTCCTCCATTTGCAACCATCACTTGAAATTCTGGTGCTGGGTATAGGAAACAATTTAATTCCTTGGCTACCTTACAATGAATAAAATTATGGGTGCTACCTGAATCAATCAACACTATTACCTTTTTCTTCTTGATATGTCCAACTATCTTGAGAGTTTGAGGAGTGGTAATTCCTGCCAGTGCATTACATGATATGGTCGGATTCATTTCTTCCCCTTCTATGGCTGGTTCCTGGTGTATATCCTCTTCTTGTTCATTTTCTTCTTCCTCTTCATAATCTATGTAAAATAATTTCTTCTCAGCACACTTATGACCTTTAGTGTATTTTCTATCACAGCTGTAGCAAAGCCCTTTTGCTCTTTTTTCTTCCAATTTTTGTGTCAACCTTGTATGTTGTGGAAATCTAGGCGTAGCAACACTTCCTTCTTTATAGAAGTGAGTGGTAGGCTTCCTTGTCGCCATAATTTTACATTCAATTTTTCTTGCCAACCTAAATGCCTTCTCCAATGAATCAGATTCCAAAATACGAACTTCATGTTGGATGCTATCCTTTAAAGTGCTTATGAAGAGATCAATCCTGTGTTCCTCTATAATATCAATTACCCTTATATTCAATTTTTGGAAGTCCTCAATGTGCTCCCCCACTAAGCCCTTTTGTTTGATATTTATCAATTGGCTAAAGAAGGTGTTGCTCTTTGTATCCTCATAATGTGCTATCATTTCCTCCGTAAAAATTGACCAAGTGACAATTTTTTTACGGGAGAAAAGCCATCGATACCATACAAATGTATTTTTTTCTAAATGTAAAGTTGCAATGCGTACCTTTTGTGTGTTTTGCACGTTATGAAGATCAAAATATTGCTCCATCTGTAGTATCCATGTTACAGGATCCTTTCCATCAAACTTCCTCATATCCATTTTTGGAATATGGTGGTTCTTCCCGCCAACATTAGAGTTTATGAAATCACGATTAACATTTATTTTGTTCTCATCATGAGGTTCTTCTACTATCTTTTCACCATTAGGAAACTTTTCTTGTATCAACTTTGTCAAACCTTCGATGTCTGCTTTTAGATCATTCTTCATGTTTTCCATCTTAGCTTCCATGCCAGCTTCCATGCCATCCATCTTAGCTTCCACGCCTTTCTTCAAAACTTCCATTTCATTTTTTGTTGCTCTTTGCGAGAGCGAAATTTTGTGCACTTGCTCTTGTAATTTTGATAGATCATGTTGCAATTCTTCATCTTCATGAGTCATAGTAGAGCCTTCTGAAGGCTTAATGGGTGTTGAATTATTTTTATGGGGCATATTTTAGAACCCAATACTGATATCTATTCTACAATATGCCCTTGGAATCAATTCAAATTGATTCTTAAAACAAGACTTATGCAATTCGGAAAAAATGCCTACTTTCTTTCTTTTTAGGAGCTCTATATTGAAATTGGATTATATCTATGATTGAAGCACTTCAATATTTGAATTTCGGTACAAACGTAGCCCTCTAAATTATCTTTCAAATTCCACAGGTCTGACCTAATTTGGATTCTCCAAGACAAAGTTGTGTCCAATATCCCACAATGACCTAATTATGGACTGGTTCACTAGAGCGAACTTGTACGACTTTCCACATGTCACGGTTTCATACTTCATCTCTGAAATTGATAGCCAAGAAACTAAATTCCATGTACTTGTGACCACTTTTTACGGCACTCCAATCCAATGCTCAGAGAGAGAGTTATGAATCTTTTCCCGATCTCTTTGAATTAAAATTTGGAGCTTGAAAAAGCACTACCTTCCAGATCATATCTCAAAGAAAATAATGCCGAACCAAGATCCGAAAATTTTTTGAAAAGTTTCCTTGGAATTTGACCAACACACCATAAAATTATATTACGAACATTCGTGGAAAAAAATTTATAAACGAAAATTCCCACGATGACCATTTAGAACAACGAAACCTAGACCAAGAGGTAAGAAGCTCTGATACCAAATGTTGTGTAACTAGCTCCAAAAAGAGAAGAAAAGAGATATCAATGCCTTATAAATGAGCCACTTCGAGGGGGAAACCTCCAATACATTATAAATGAACAATTCTTGGATGATACAATTTACAAAACCTCCTTTCTATATATAGGAGTCCATGGGGCCATAATGTAATCCTAGTGGGCCACAATGTAATCCTAGCCGACCTAACAAAAATAATTTAAGGGCACAATAATAACAAAATGGGGGTTACAAGGGTACAATAATAACAATAAGGGGGTTACACTAACAATAATAAGGGACTATACTAGTAATATAGGGACCTAACAGTGAAAACTTCTTAGAAGAAACTCGAGCTTCAAAAGTCTTCAAAAAATTCTGAAAATCCTTCCATTGGATTCATTAGGCTCAAAATAGTCAGAATAGACTACTGGTTTGCTGAGAATGGATATTGGCTGCTCTGGATTGGCCTCATTCTCCTGATGGCACCTGGTGGCCCTGGTGACCCCTAAAACTTATCTGAAGCATATCAAACTTCATAAGTCCTCTACTAGATCTGAAAACCTCACCATTAGTTCCATAAATTCTGAAACATCCAAAAATGACTCTATTTTTCCTTCGTAAGGCCTCTAGATGCCCTGGCTAGGCCTCATTCTGTTGATGGCTCCTGGTGGCCCTAGTGGCCCCTAGAACTTCTCTGAAGAAAAATCATGCTCAGAAGTCCTCTGATGGATCTACAACCCTCACTAATGAGTCTGAAATGTGTGAAATAGTTGATATTTATTATTCACACTCTCAGAATGGTCAGATCTAGCTCAATATAAAGCATAAACAGTTTTTCCCAATAACTCCTAAAACAACCCCACTAAATCTAGAGGAACTGCAGTTAGCGGGAGTCAAATTTGGTTTATTTGCCAAAAATGGCATGCTGCCATGATTAATACTGAAATAACTATTTAGAAAACTGTTACAATAAATTTTGGTTGGGCACATGACCCCAACTCTCGCATTTAACATTAACTTTTGTGCGAAACCGTTGGAGCAATCGTCGCTTCTAATCGTGCAGAATTCCCATGTGACAAGGCTTATCACAAAATTGTGGAGACTGGCAATTTGTGGTTGGCAGTTAACATTTTGTTGTAATGTGACATGTGAACACCGATGGTTGTGGAGTTAAATTCTGTGGTTTAACCTGCTTCGGTGGGTTTTGGCCCTTAAACATGGGTGACGGCCATATGGGGAGGTGTTGGCCACTCCAACCCCCAACGTGGATCTAAACCAACGTTAAATAAAACCTATATATATATAATGTTAAGACTTACATGTGGCCTACGTAGTAAGGCGTGGGTATGCTATGTGGAGAGGTCGTGTGATCAATCCTCCAGCCCTCCACCAAAATTTTAAATGGTGGTTCAAGGGCCACGTGGTGGCCACAGGGATAGCCACATGGTGCCTTTTCATTGGCCAACAAATCAATGTACAATCCATATGAAAATAAAACGATGCCACATGTCCTCCATTGACTGGCCCATAAGGAATATTCTAGGGAATATTCTGAGGAATACTCCAAAAATATTCCATGGAATATTATTTTTGCTGACTGTACAAATGCCCAGTCAAACTTGGTCAGCTGTCGAAAATTGCAGTTTACTGGACTTTTCAAATCGCGATAACTTCTTCATACGATGTCATTTTTTCGAACCGTTCATGGCGCCAAAATTAGGAAGACGATATCTATCCAGTCACTCAGGTTTGACACATTTTTGAACTCTTTGAAATTTGAGCTATCACTTAAGTCCTTGATCCAAATCTGATCATCCTCACAAAGGTCTTGCGTAGTGTCTCCAAGTGTGGATACTTCAGCAAGTATCGTTTCTCTCATTTCTCCAAAGTAGACCTATGTGGAAGCTTCACTTTTTGTTGTTATGTGAATTTTTTCAATCTCTTATCAGGCATCCTGTAGATTTTGCACCAACTATTTTGTACCAAATTTCTATTCTCAGGCATCAAATACTGAGTGTTTGATTTTGGAACACCTGCGAAGGCTAAGTTGGCTTCAGAAATAACGTTTGGGTTCTTGCTAGTTTTCGCCACAATCACCCTTTCTCTCATGAATGCAGGAGATGCATGATCATCCGGGAAGTGCTTTCTCCATGATTGTAAAATGTTCTTATGGATTTCATCAAATGACAGATTGTATACATCCATCACTAGATCATCATCAAAGGGAAAAATCTCCCCCTTCTCGCTCGGAGCTTGCTCTATAGCTGAAGGTGGCAGAGTCTGAACGATGGCCTATGGTGTGCTGGGAATTAGTTACACATCTTCATCTTATGGCTCAGGTCCCAACTCCATGTCTGAAACTCCAATAAATTGTTTAATCTCCTGAGCAAGCTCCTATTCCTACATTTGTTCGCTCACCCCTTTTGTTGTTGGTTGATTGTATACCAACTCTTCAACCTGTATGGGTGTCTTATCTTCCATTTTGGAACCTTTCCTTCTTTATTCTTCCATCTTCTGTCTCTCCTCTTATTCTCTTCTTCTAATCTCATATTCTTCCTTTAACTCTTGTTCTGCTCTCTATGCTCTCTACACTGCTTGTTCCAAGTATTTCTTCTCTCTCTTACTTCTGTAATATTCCCAAATGGGAAAAGTAGGAATATAGTGCAAAATGTTGGAACAATATTGCAGATCATCATTTAAAAATTAAGAGGCCAATATGGAGACCTTTCATATGTTATTACAACAGAAAAATGTACATAAGAAATGGGCCATAAGATGCATAATAGGAAATACAAACCTCTAATGAACAAAATCCCTCAACATGAGGTGCTGCAATCATGTAGAAAAGATGGAAGACCCTTATAGCATTATTTTATTAGCTCTGCTACAACAAATTAATATACATCATATCTAGGGCTGATATGTGCCTCAAGGGTTTTCAGCAAAGCACTAAGTACAAGTTGTATATATGAGATCTAAGGCTACAGATCTACTGAAAAATACAGATCTGGAAAGTGTGGCTGATTTGGTATGATCATTAAAATAGCCTCCTTCAATAGATCCTCAAAGTGAAAGGCAAATCCCCTTCACTAGAAAATTAGCTCTCCAAATGGTGTGCCAAACCACCCTGCAACTCCTCCTATAGAAATAATGCAGATATGGAAGTAAACTGCATTGTAGGGATGAATAACCAGTCGGCCTGATGATGAGATCTGAAAATATGCTCAATGGCCTTCAATATTGTCCTCCCAATGGAAAGGAAGCCTCCTCCACAGAAAATAAGCAATGAGATGGCCTAGATCTAGAGATCTAATCACCATTTGCTGCAACCTGCAAAAACAACCAAACCCTCAATAGGATCTATGTTTTAGTTGAAAGAAGAAGCTTGGCCTTAAGTAATATAGTGGAAAATTTAGTGTAAGACTCCTCCAAGAGCTCCTCAATGGAAGAGGTTGGATTCCCGATCAGGAACACCCTGTGCTAAACAACACTCTATCTCATATAAATAGCAAGAGAAATATATATGTCTAAAAATACCATATATTCATAAATATAATAAACCATAAAATAATGAAAAATGGCTGCCATCCTCTTCCTTAAATAAGATATGAGCGTGCAAACCCTAATCCCCATCCAAAAATATCACTACATTCACACAAAGCATCTCCATCTAAAACTGTGTTGTCCCTCATTGATGACCACTCCTCCATGACAGTGTTGTTGATTTGGTCAAGGTTGACCCAGTCAAAGTGATCCAACCCCTTTTCACACTAAGGTGCTTAATTAAGCTGCCAAGATTTATCTCTTTTACTTTTGGCATTGATTTATTTAATTATTAGGAGAATTTTGGACCTCATTTGTCCTCTTATTCTTTAAACAAAGAAGTAAAACAAAATTGAATATTCCAATTAGTTCATGGCTAATTTATGAATATTACAATCCTCCCCTCCCAAGTGTTTCTTGTCCCCAAGAAATTGTAAGGACGGAACTGAAAATTTGGCGAACCTTAATTCCCATATGGAGCTCCAATCTCCAAGCTATCATCCATACAAAATGAATCACCCTCCAAAGTGGTAATTCATAGAAAAAATCCTCCTTTCTGCTCATGAGAGGCACCTCCCAAGTGCTCAAGTTACTCAAATGGCTCATCCCATAAGGAAACAATAGATCCATTGTAGCAATCATGGATGATCCAAAGCTTTCCCAAACATATGAAACATGAGAACCATAGATAATCTCTCTCCCAAAGGACACATCCAATCCTCCCATCCTTCCTCCAATCATTCCCATAAAAAGAATAAGTACATCATCAATGTATGGGATCAAAACCAAGTACATACAAATAGAAATATGTAAAAATGGAGGTGGGCCATAGTCCCACATGTGGAACCAGCATAGTATATCTGCTAACTGCATCAGATAATGATATGGCAAGTGGTTTCCCACCACTTACTTGCTACCCAAGTCATCTCACCATGGCTGAAAGTGTGAGATATATTTGGTGCTTTTGGAATGCACCCACAATGATACAATATCTCCATTTGTCCTCCAAGGGAGTGGCCATGTTCAGAAATGTTTGTGGCCCAAAGTTGGCCATGAATTTTATATGGAATAATAATCCTTTTTGGAGCTATGGCCTGCATAAATTATACAAGTAATAATCAAATGAATCATTAGATACACAAGCATATTCTTCAACAAAATTTCTCCTCATACAAATGGAGTGGTGCATAGATGTATCCCCTCTCATTCCAAAAGAGGAAAGAGGTGGCTGAAATAACTCCTTCATAGATTCATGTCTCTCTTCCAACTCCACATGGCTCATGCATCTTTGAAAATGCCAATATAGTTCCTCTTCAAAGCCCTTCCAAGTGTAGCTTTCCATGATAGTGTTGTAGGCCTTCATGGAATAAGTATGGCTGAAAAGAACTCTTCATAAGCCTTTCATAGAAACTTCTCCTTGAGCTTGGAAGCTCTAGATAAGAATATCCTACCATGATAATAGATGACTTCATCTTGGACTGAATAGACCACCTTATGTATTTGGTCATCAAGTATCATGCATGTGAAAATATCCTTTGAATAATCCACCAACAGTTGGGATTTCCAATATGGATCAATATTCCATAGTGACAGCGAATGATATATCATAAATAATATCTGTCATATGGCTACCCTTCTCCTTGACATCTCTCATGCCAAAGGTATATGTTGGAAGGTTGATATCCTTCCCTTGATTTTCCTCCCACAACGTAGAATCTGAAATGAGAGTCGGTAATGATGATGTTGGGAGAATGCCTCCCTCCTCCTTGAGTCTACCCAAGACTCTCAGCGTTGTATCATGGCCCCTCAATTCTCCTTCATGAGCCAAATATATCAATGTTGCATCATGTTGAGATAACTCTTTGTTCATTTCCAAATCAGGGGGTCTCCCTGGTGGAATGCCTCTATGTAATTGAACATCAATGCTTAGAGCAGGTTGTATATGTGAATGGACTAATTTTTCCCTTATTTCACTGTGCAAATCATCCTCCTGCTTCTATGCATAAATCCCCTGAAAAGGATGGGTGTGTATGTTCCCAATCACTTGATATTGGCCCTCCTTCTCATGTTCTCCTATCTCCTACAAGATCTCACAATCTAAGGTGTCTTCTTCAAATGTAGTCAACCCATGTACACCCAACATTTCCTTGGTGTCAAGAGTCTTGATCAAAAATGAATGATCTATCATAGTGTGTGTCCCCAAGATTGCATTCAATGTTGGAACACACTTCCTCCATTGTTTTGTCTCATTTCCTATCATCATAGACACATGCTACTCATGATCTTCATATATAAGATCCTTTGGAACTTCTTGCAAAGAGGCAAGAGCTCCTCTAGTTGAAGCAATTGCTTCATCTCCATATCCAAATAGAAGCAGATCTCCTCATGCTATCACAATGTTGCAGGATCTTTCCAGCTCTTCATCTTCCTCCTCATCATCAATGGATAATACCTCATCATTAAGAGATCCTTTGACTTGATCTCCTTCTGAAAAAGGAATCTCCATGTCTTCTTCTTGAGAAGAAAGTTCTTGTTGAAGTGGGGATTTTTCCCTTGGAAAAATATGTTGCAGATCTTTGACCCCCTCAACAATGTTATGAAATGGAGTTGGTTTCATGGATCTTTCCAACTCATGCAAAGGCTCTGATTTCTTGGGTTTGGTTTTCTCTCCCAAGAAAGTTTCAGATTGTTTCAAATCAAATCTTTTCACTAACCTCCTAGTGAACTTTGCATAAGTAGATATATTTACATTTTTCAATGAAGAAGATTCAAATAGCCACCAGGCATAAGCCTTACCTTCCAAATGCAGCACTGCTACTCTTATGGATTCCTCTTCTGAAACTTGATGCAGTTTTAAATATGTTTCTAGCTCCTTTACCCAAGCCTTGGTTGTGCTCTTACGTGACCCATCAAAAGTAGGTAGAAATAATCTACCCAAAGTGTGTTGCATGCACCCTCTTCTTCTATTGTAGTTGTTGGGTCTTCTCTCTTCTTTAAGTTGAAAAAACCCTTGGAATTTTAGATGTTCCTTGAATCTTGTAGACTGAGATTCATCTTCTTAGAGATAGTCACCAATAGTCTCCTCCTTTGGTGTTTCTCCTTCTGTTTCTTCTCTTCCCAAGAATGTAGGCATGGTACAACGTTGTAGATGTGATGTTGTAGCTGGATTCTTACACCCATAATATGAAAATCTGGAGCTTTCTTCATGTACAAGATCCTCTGAAAATTTTCTACATCTGTCCATCCTCATTTCTATGATGTCTTTGTTAATGCCCTGAATAGTTTGGAACAAAAGTCTTGAGAACTCCTTCCATTTCATTCCTCCTGATAATGGGGTTTTACCATTATCTTCTTTCTCTTTTGTATAATCACACTTCCATTGTCTTCTTCTTTGATACCTCTTCACTCTATCAGTAAGAGCCTATCCTTCTTCAGATGACATATTGGCTTTTCAAGATGCACATTTTGTGCCAAGATTATGCTCTGATACCATTGTAATATTCCCAAATGGGAAAATCAAGAATATAGTGCAAAATGTTGGAACAATATTGCAGATCATCATTTAAAAATTAAGAGGCCAATATTGAGACCTTTCATATGTTATTAAAACATCAAAATGTACATAAGAAATGGGCCATAAGATGCATAACAGGAAATACAAGCCTCCAATGAACAAAATCCCTCAACATGAGGTGTTGCAATCATGTAGAAAAGCTGGAAGACCCTTATAGCATTATTTTATTAGCTTTTCTATAGAAAATGACTATACATCAGATCTAGGGCTGATTTGTGCCTCAAAATATAGATCTATATCATATTTGAGCACTATACAACCTCCTCTAAAGAACCCCTCAAGGGTTTTCAGCAAAACACCAAGTACAAGTTGTAGATCTGAGATCTAAGACTACAGATCTACTAAAAAATACAGATATGGAAAGTGTGGTTGATATGATATGATAAATAAAATATCCTCCTCCAATAGATCCTCAAAGTGAAAGGCAGATCCCCTTCACTAGAAAATTAGCTCTCCAAATGGTGTGCCAAACCACCCTGCAACTCCTCCTACAAAAATAGCGTAGATATGGAAGTAAACTATGTTTGAGGGATGAATAACCAGTTGGCCTGATGCCGAGATCTGAAAATATGCTCAATGGCCTTCAATACTATCCTCCCAATGGAAAGAAAGCCTCCTCCATTGAAAATAAGCAATGAGATGGCCTAGATCTAGAGATCTAATCACCACTTGCTGCAACCTGCAAAAACAACCAAATTCTCAACAGGATCTGCATTGTAGTTGAAAGAAGAAGCTTGGCCTTAAGCCAATTAGTGGAAAATGTAGTGCAAGACTCCTCCAAGAGCTCTTCAATGGAAGTGGTGGGATTCCCGATCAAGAACACCCTGTGCTAAACAACACTCTATCTCAGCTAAATAGCAAGAGAAATATATATATCTAAACAAACCATATATTCAAAAATATAATAAACCATAACATAATGAAAAATGGCTGCCACCCTCTTCCTTAAATAAGATATGATCTTGCAAACCCTAAGCCCCATCCAAAAATATCAGTACATCCACACAAAGCATCTCCATCTAAAACTGCGTTGTCCCTCATTGATGACTACTCCTCCATGACAGTGTTGTTGATTTAGTCAAGGTTGACCCGGTCAAAGTGATCCAACCCCTTTTCACACCAAGGTTCTTAATTAAGCTACCAAGATTTATCTCTTTTACATTTGGCATTGATTTATTTCATCATTAGGAGAATTTTGGACCTCCTTTGTCCTCTTATTCTTTAAACAAAGCAGTAAAACAAAATTGAATATTCCAATTAGTTCATTGCTAACTTAGGAATATTACACCTTCTCTCTTCTCTTTGTAGCCTCAGTTCTCTCTTTTCTTCTATTTACAAAGCTTCTTTCTCAAGGATAGGATACGCTTTCATTTTCCATCTTTGCTACTCCTTTGCACTGACAACAACCTTCCTCTTTCCTTTTTCTGGTACTGGGTTGCTATCTGTTGTTGCTGCTTCTTCTGAAAATGTTACCATTTGTGGAACAAATTGAGAAATCCCAGTTGTATTGATAGGTCCATGGGGTCTAGAGGAATTATAACAGTTCTTCCATGGTTCCTCCTATGGCCACTGAAATACCCCACTGACCTAGTTGTAATATATTCATGCATAGTGGTCTTTACAAATTCTCCTTGGATCATACTGATTGTAGCTCTTTGTACTAAAATCAAATTTGGCTATGGATTTTGCTTCGGTATCTTCAAATTTTAGATTCTTAATCTCGTATAACCTTATCTGAAAAGGAAGAGTTGGCCATGGTTCCTTCTATGTCCTGTGTAGTTTTGCTAACAAATCTATAAATATGTGGTAAGATACCTCTTGCCTGACAAGTTTTTTGGTGGCATATCTTGGAAAAATATGTGGTGACTTCTTCTCATTGAATACTCTAATAAATGTGCCATCCAGAAAGGTGAACCAATCTGCAATCTTTGATATATCCTCCATCAAGGTGATTCCTCCTGAAAGATAAGCCTATGAAGCGGTATGATGAAGTGATTAGTAAGTTGCTCCATGACTCCCCGATGACTGCAATTTGAAAGTAGCTTGCAATAGATATGTGCGCATGTTTCTCTCGATGTCCATGTCTAGTTAATTCCAGGAAACTAATTGTGTGCACAGATTTCATCCAGTAAGTATGCAGACATTTAGAACCTTGCTTTCTCTCCCTTGGGAGGATCTAGGGCTCGTGCTACGTGGTCTCTTAGTTGATGAGCCAAAATATCTTACCAGTTGAACGGATTCCCCTAGTTAACTACCTATTTCAATAGGATATCCAACCCCTCAAGAAAGGTCTTTGTGTTCAGTTGGCCATATATTCTGCAATCTAGTATGACCAAGAGCTGGTAGACCTTCCTAAGTGACTTGGTATTGTACATGTGGGTGGGTGTTTGTCTAAACTTCGTTGGCTCCTTCACCCAACTCTTGATGATCTCATTCATGCTATCATAACTTTGGATGGCATAGAAAAATGATTCCATGATCTTCACTAGCTAGGGAAGATGATGCATCTGCTGAAAATCTATTGCTAGGAATGTAGCAATATTCTTCCCACTAGTGTTGCTCATGTTCATAGTTTTCTCATCAGTGTGTGATACAACCCAGCTAATCACATTCTCACATGGGAAGGCTGGATATCTGCATAAAACCTTGTAAATTCCTAATTACCTGATGCTGAGATACACCTATCGATATTCTAAGTCTACCAGAAATTCCTTTGTAAAATCATTTTTAATCTACTGCCATGTCAATTTCGATCCTTTCTCTATAAACAATTGAGTGTCTGCATATGCTGGAAAATTAACTGGAACTTGCTCAACTACTTCCCCAGTACAACTTTCATTGGTTTCTTTTAAGGAAGCTCTCTTGGGTTCCATTGTGATGGTGACTACTGGAGAGGTACTCAACAACCGTTGTACTTGTGGGATGGAAAAGACACTCACGGAAAGCAAACATCAATTTTAAGAAAAAATTATTTCAAGGCATGTTCATGCAGAAAACCATACATATGATAGGAAGGATTACACAATTTTCACTAGGAAAATGGTCTAAATGCCTGAGGGAACTGTGAATAGTGTATTCCTAGTAGTCGGGTCGAAGCTTGAGATATGAGGTTGTGCAATGCGTAGTTCAACCTGTGTAGTGAGCTAGGAGAGATCGCACATTGCACAGTCTCAGTGGAAAAGGATGTAGGTTGAGGCCTGAAATTGCGTAATGTGCAGTTAGTCCAACCTGTACTTTGCACTACACAGTTACAGAGGCAACTCTCGACTTGTGCCTCAATATTGTGCAGTTCCCAACTGGGCAAAGTGAAAAAATACCAAGGGAAAGGTAGATCTTCCAAAGGGAAGTGTGAAAAGTGAGAAAATATGAGAGATGGTGATAGTTTGAGTGCATATATGGCTAAGTGTGTTTGAAAAAATATAAATCAAGTGCAAAAAATAAATAAATGGGAAGTAAATGAGATCAGTTAAGAGAGTCATCAGAACAGCGACCATCGGTGAAAAACGAAGAGACCGATATGACACTTGTGAAAGGAAAATGATAACTTGAAAAACACTTTTACAAGCTAAAGAAATTTAAAAATCCAGCATGCATGCAAAGAAAAGAGAAAAAACAACACTCACAAGCCAAACAACAAAAAGTGACTAAAAGCAATAAGTGCAAAACTCACTCGGAAAAGTGGCGACGATAGTACCGAAGGTTCCTTGATCTCCTTGGGAATGTTAGAGCTTGAATATAGAGTGCAAGAATGAGCTCTAGGGGTATCGATTAAATAGATTTGAGAAAATTATGGTTTTTGACGCACATGTCAAAAACCGAGGAAAGACACATGGCGAAAGCTTCCAAAAGTAGCAAGTGTGCTTGCCTCGGGTTACTAAAAATAGAGCGCTAAATTTTAGAGATTATTTTTTTTTTTTTTTAAATTTTCTTCTTTTTTGGAAAAAATTTCCATGCACATCAATAGTAAGGATTGTGCAATTTCTAGGATCTGGCAACTTTCCAGCAGTGTGCACTGCGTAGTTTTTTAGCTTAGTGAGAAATTTTGCAGTTTCTAGGCTTAGCGTTGGGTTGCTTGTCATGACTGCACAATTTCTAAGCTCAAGTTTGACTACCAGTCATGACTGAGTAATTTTTATCATCAAGGATGCTTTCCATTGTGGATTGTGCAGTTTCTAGAGGCCAACCTAGAACTTTTGCACAAGGCTTAGACAGGAGGTTAGCTTGTGACTTAGAAAATATTAGTTAAGTGAAGAGAAAGTAAACATAAGCATAGAAAAAGGATAAACATCATTCAAATCACAGATACCTGATAGCAGTGCAAGATAATATCATGTGAGAAGAAGGTTAGGCTCCAAAATATAAGCATATGGAAAATTTTGGAGGGTTTTTGTAGCCGCTACAATAGAACCGGACCTATAATAAAAACTATGAGTACTAGCCCACCTCTCAAGTGTATCCAAATATCTATCGTGTTTGACTATTTCATCCCTCTCAAAAATGTGTCCTCTATGAAACTTTCTACCATATACCCCATTAGTCTTTTCTTCCTATCCATGATTGATCCTCAGTTGTCCCTACTTCTACAATTTTGAAATACTCTGTAATATTCCAAATCTGGAACAGCTCAGCAAGCCTACTGAAATAACGCACTTCTGAGAATTCTGTGCATAGAAATGAGTTTTCAGCTCCTGGATCCCTTAGATCAGCTCATCTAATATCCAAATCCAAAAGGAGAGCAAAAAAAAATCAGACGAGGTGGGTTAAACAGATCTCACACAAACTAGTCTAGCTGAAAATCATCCCAAGAGAGGGGTTGCAGCTATATGCAAAGGACTGCTTCAAAAATAACAAAGATCAACTGAAGCATAGTAGGATGCTGATATGGAGGTTCAGAAATAAGTATTATAATAGCAAATCAGATTTACATTACAACCCATACATTGTGCAAGAGAAAGAATGATATTATATAGGAAAAATCCTCAGAAATGAGGTGCTACAACCATAAGAAAAGACTGCATAACCATGACAATGTTATTTTTAGGGGCTGAAGTAGCAGTTTATTACTCTTCAGATCTAGAGAATATCTGTACATAAAAATTTAGATCTAATATAGATCTGTGTACAAGAAATGTTGATCTATACATTCCCCTTGGGGTTTTGTGCAAAACATGAAGCATAGAGAGTAGATCTGATATCTAAGGTTGCAGATCTGCAGAATGATTCAGAAATTTCTGAATAATACAATGGTTCAATAGATTAGATCTAAAACAACATGGATTGGTTGGCCAATCCATAGATCACCACAGTGATAGGGAGGATCCAATCACCGAAGATCTCTCCTCCAAAATGCAGACAAAACACCCTGCAACTTCTCCTTTGCAAATAATGCAGTCCAGGGAGAGAAACTGCATTGTAGGCTATGATAATTCTTTGGCCTGATGCCAAGGTCTAGATCTAAAGCTCAAAGGACTAATTCACTCTTCTAGGAGGTTAAAATACACACTCACTGAGAAGAGCCACTAGTATAGGCTAGATCTGAGCAGATCCAGTGTCCTCCACTGCTGCAACTCACAAGGACAACGTAACCCTCAACAGGATCAGCACTATAGGTGTAAGGTGAAGCTTGGCCCAAGCCTAATAGTGGAGAAGGTAGCACAAGTCTCCTCCAAGAGCTGCTCAAGAAAGGAGGTGGGATTCCTAAACAGGAAGGCCCAACAAGGGATGTCTAAGCAGACAATACCTTCAGAAAATAATATCTTCAACAACCCTCTCTTGTTTCTCTCCTCCTCCTTTTATAACATTGGAGTCTTGTCAAAACCCTAAACCACTTCATTATTTTAACCTCTTTCACATGTAAAACCTCCTTCTAGAACTGTGTTGTCCCTCCAAGAGGTTCAATCCATCTAGACTGTGTTGTAGATATGGTCATGGTTGACTTGGTCAAGTGATAAACCTCTTCCACACTCAAGGTGTCTTCATTTTAACTGGCTAGCTTTATTTCCATTCACATTGAAATTTCTTTATTTAGGATCCACTCTTTGAGAATAAATGATGTTGACTTAGTCAAAGTGGACTGAATCAACTTGATTTTATCCCTATTCACACATGGAGGTGTTTTATTAAGCTAGAAAGAGTGTCTACTTTTCACACTTGGAGTGTTTTTACATCCTTAGGAGACTTATGGGATTTTCTAACCATTTATTCACTGGCTAGAGCTTCTGTTAACTCTAATTTTCCATTTAGCTTTGAGGCTAAAATTTTGGAACATTACATACTCTGAAGGATCACTACATTAACTTTTTCTTTCTTTTCTTGAGCTCTAGCAAGTCTTTCCTTTGCCTCAACCAATCTGTTATTATCTTCCTTGCAACTTCTAATTTCTTCCTTCAAGCTTCTAAATGTATTTCCAAACCAGGAGAATAATATTCTCCTTACTACTCAAATGACCTTTCCCATTCCGCTGAATTCACATCAAACCTGTAATGGGAGTCATGCGAATTGTATTCCACTACTCTTCTATTCATTCTTGATCTTTTATTTCCCTGCAACATACCATGTTAGATATAACAAATAGAAGACATAATCAAAACCATACCTGAGAGTATCTCAGGGAAGGATATCACATCTACACAACTCAGTGCATATTAGTATGACACAACATCATAAGTATATAAACTCATACCTGAATATCATAACCATAACCATCTACATAGGTCAACCTAGGTTAGCATGATACATAATATTATCAAGAACTTAACTTTAATGACATCAATATGTTATTTTTTGTAGCATCAGAGGTGTTTTAGTCTCGAAAATTTGTGGAGAGGCTAAAACAAAGGATTTATCCATAACCCAAAAATCGTTTCTATAAATTCCACCTAGAAGTTCCTCAATTAAATTATTAGCCTATTTTAAAATATTTCCCAAGTCTAAACTTAGAAAAATTGTTTAATTAAGCAGTATTAATTGAGAAAGGTGTGAATCATCTATAAATTTGCATAAATTGACTAGGAAATAATATTAGCCCTCGATTTTGTTTTAATCATGGCCACTGGACGTCCAACAGAAGATTATAAAAAGCAGTCGATGGGTAGATGGAGAACATACACACAAAGATTTATTTCCTTGGTAATTTGATTTTCAAAGAGCAGCAAAAATTACCATAAGAGTTTGAGCTAGAGAAGGAAGCAGAGAGGAAGAGACAGTGTCCAGAGGAATATTTTCTAGTTCCATTGAGTCAGAAAAAGGAGGATGAGAATTTCTATAGGAGGCTAAACAAAGGAAATGCAAAGCCTCAAGTGAGAAGTTTGATTTTACTAGAGCGAACTATGTTTTCAACTTCAGAGGATGAGAAGAGTTTCTAGAGGATCGGAGAATAATTTTCCCATCCAATAATAGGTAGTACGGCTAGATGGGAATCGATTTAGGTAGCACGTGTTGTAGAAAGCACCAAAGTGATGCAAACCCTACGCAAGCCAAGTTGGACGACTAGCTTTTCATTGGTAGTCAAGTGTCAGAATTTCTCAAGAGAGGGTAATTTCCCTCACAATTATTTTTCTAGTATTTATCTTGGATAGATTCGCCATTTTGGAGACATCTATTATACTCAGAATATCATTTTTGGCGCTTAACAATATAAAACCCTCACCTACTGCACCATTTTTCCCAAGTTGGGTTTTTCCAAGGACTTTAGTCCAAAAATAAGTGTGTCAAATTGTTATGTCTGTGTGCCATTATTTTCTGAGTTTCTAGTTTTTCTTCCACATCATTTTATTTTTTGAATATTGTAATGTGATTATTTTGGTGTTGTCGTAGTAATAAATTTCTAAATTAATTAACAGTTAGAAGAAATAATATCGGTTACTCCAATACAATTTCAGAGTTGAAATTTTCACATGGTACCAGAGCAATTTTGATCAGACACGGAAGCTCAGAAGTGGAGGCAGAAATTTGTTGTTCAGAGGGAGAAGCAAGATGAATTTCTAAAGGTTGCGTAGAGACTAAGAAAGGCACTTTGAATTTTTTGGCATATTGATTTTTCAGTGCAAGTTGGCAAAATAATTTGGCTTTCCTAATTTATTGATTCTAGCACGCAAAGGGAGTATCAACTCGGTTATTTTCGCTGAGAATACTCATTTTTTGGGCATATAAGGGTTTTACAGCATCTTATAGTAGCAAAATCAGCATCGGGTGGAAGAGAAAGGCACACATAGAGGGAAATTTTTCTCACGAGATTTCGGGTTTTAGAAATCTGATTTTCATGTTGTATATTGGCAAGAGTTGTGGATAGATTTCCTCACTCTATAAGGGAGTGCGAATAGAAGATCCAACAGTCAAGAAGAGGAAAAGAGGGAGATTTTCGATTAGATTCATAGATGGCCACAACTAGGCTTAGATAACATGATAGGTTGGAGGGAGCCTCCAATTTTTTCATCTGGAAGGCTAGGATTTCCTTCCTCATGGATGAACATGGCCTGAAAACTTATGTAGATAATGTTGCAACAGTCCCTCATGATCCATATGAGCTGAAGGAATACAGGAAGGAAATGGTGAAGGTGAAGCAGTTGATCTTGGATAGAATCTAGGACCATATACTCTCATCCACATGCACAACAAGGAAAGAGTGTGGTTATGAGGCCCCAACTACACGCACAATCTTGCTTCCATGCGGTTATGACCTAAATCCTCCATTTTTGTGCATGCGGTTCCGATATCTAATTCACCTTTTCAGGATAGCCTCCAGACCACTTCCCAGAACTACCTGTAAATTTCCATAATCATATTTAAATTGATAATGATGCCAAACATTCAAACTTGAAGCAAGAAATTGACCTAGATTACCTATAACATGATAGAAATTTTGTCAAACATATGGTCAACATGTAAGTTATAGGTCATGAATGCATATATGATCATAAATATATGAACTTTATCTGAGAATCACCAACAAGGTCTAATTCCCTGTCAAGTAGCTGCAAAAATAGTTTTTATCCCATATATTCATTAACCATTCAAATATTTATCACATCATGAACAAGATCCATATCTAGAGCACATCATAAAGCCATGCTTATAACCAGCATAAAACTAGAATATTTACTATATAAAATAAGTGATCAAATCAACATAATAACAAGTACAAGTGCTTATAGACAACAAGGAAAATAAATTTTATTAATATATGAAAAATCTAACCAAGTTAAGTACTTCCATGTACGACCCTACCATAGATTAGGTTGAACCATACCTTTCTTTCAACCAAACACCATCGTGCCATATTTCAAGCATGAGTGTGGTATCTCATGGGGTAAACCAATAAATAATCTACCGACGAATCCATCTATTAAACCACATCCACCCTCAAGCTACCATGATCTCACCTAAACTAGTCATGACATCACAAGCCAAACCAAGCTACTATTATACATGATAAAATTTTGTTGGTCTTAACCTAATTAGGTTGAGTCACTTAGAGTTGAATAGGGCCTTTTGAATTCATAATTTTCAAAAAATGCACATATGTGAGGGCTCTTAATGGTCATCATTCGTATGATAGGAGTCAATGTCAAAGAAAAATCCAAAAATGTCTCATGCATGAGCAAATCTGGTCACTAGAGTGAATTTGACACTTTTACCCAAGTTCGTAGCGAAATCAGTGTAAAACAATCAGAATTCACTATGAACTTTCCTAATGATATTTTTTTCTAGCCTTACGTTTTTGTTATATTTTGAGGCATTCAATGCATGTAAGGAGGTAACTGAATCATCAAATGAGTTCAAGAAATGTCATTGGGCCATTTTTTAAGGGGGCAGCTCAACTGTGAAACTTCATGTGTATGACAACTCATCAAGGAAAAAAATCATGCAAACTCATCAATTGGACAGCTCACCATTTCAACTTGAATTATTTCAAGGTCTTAACTCCATTGTATCAATGGTCAACACCTCAGCATGTCAATTTGGTTCGATAGAGATGCTACAAGCTGAATTGAAGAAAAATGGTCTTAAAGTGATTATGCAAGATGTTTATGTTAAACATGGTAAGCCACACATTTTTGGCCACTTTTTGTCTTAAGATCACAATACATATGCAGGCTTCAAAAATAATTAATTGGAAAAGAAGAAGAAATTACAAAAAAATCTTCCAAACTAGGTGAGTTCGTAGTGTGCTCCAGGCTTGAGGCTGAGTTTTTGCTACAAACTCATTGTAGGTTTCCTTAAGCTAAAATTCCTTCAAAATATACATGGAAGAGGGTGCTAGAGGCATTTATTTAGCTTATTAGACCCAAGGAAGACCCTCCAACATTTAGAGAAGTCAAAATGGCTACAAAAATTGCTAAATGGAAAATGTTGTGAACTCTTCGCTATGAACTCTCTTGAAATTTCCTGTACATGACTGTTTTAGTAGTCAAATTCAAGTTTAATTTCTGACCAAATTAAAAATCATTTTGGAAATCTGAAGAAATTTTTTCTTCAGAACAAGCCTATCTACAAAAACCTCTCTCAGTTTTTGCAAAGCCATTAGGGTTTGGAAATTATGCACTCATATTTGAGGCCTATTTTTCAGAATTTTCACTAACCAGATTTATAAAAAAATTGTAAAATATGACTTGGAGGAGGTCCAACTCAGCGTCCACATGGCATAATGACACATCATCACTCCAGTACACTCATAAAATTAGTTGGTTTAAGTTTATAAGGGTTATTAAATAGATTTGTTGAGTTATTTAATGAAAGAAGAGTCCTTTCTGTATTCAAACTCTGCAAAACAAAAATATCCCTAGGAAGTCTCCAAGTGATGTAATCCTATTTGAAATAGGTCTCTGAGCTGGGAATTCGAAGTTAGAAAGGTGGAAAATCATTTGTATGAGTATGCACTCTATAAATGAGAGAGTTTTAGCGTTAGAAAGGGTTGATTGATGTTTACTGCAGACTACTATTGTAAGAGTTTTAATCAATAATATGCAGTGGCAACGTACTTCTCTTTACTTGAGATTCGTTGATATTCTCATGAGTATTTGTATTTTATGTTCTGCAATTTTATCTTCAATATCCTAGTGTTTGATTACTTATAATTTATGGCTTGCATGCTATAAATTCCTTCAAACACTTAGTCTTCTGTGAATGTTATCTTTTCATCAGAATATATATATATATATGCCTCAGCTTCCATGAGAGGGGTTTCACATCTCATTGAGTTGTTTACACTGACTCCATATGGACAATGGTAGTAATTTCTCCACATATTTCACTTGCATAAAATACACACTTAAAACCCAATTTCAGAGTTAGCCATCTGTTGAGCTTCATTTAGATAATATCATTCTATATCCTTGAGAGAGCCCTCTCAGGTCGGAAAGGCTAATTTTCAACTAAAATTAGGTTTGAAATAGTTACTCTAGGTTGACTATTGAAGCAGCCCATTAGTATTAAATTTAGTGATAACATTTTGGTGCATCTACCGGGAGACTAAAAATACATTTTCCCAAAATTTTATGCTCAAACAAAAATATTGAACTCTTGAAGTTAGCAATATCTCAGAAGCATTCGAGGTTGCATTCTACCTTGGTGACTCCGTACTTAAAGAATTCATAAATTTATAGCTTCATGGTGACTCCATCACTTGAAGATCAGTAGCTTGATGAAGTTCCAAGATGATTTCTATTGCAAGGAAGAATTCCAGGTATGCCCCTATGAGTCTGTCTCACATCTCTGGTTTTCCAAATCCTATCCCAAAGGTTAATTCTTTGACTTATCTTCCTATATTTAAATATTAAAATAAATATCATTCTGATCTTCACTTGGTTAGATTCCATATGCATGTGCATAA
The DNA here is from genome assembly GCA_034641835.2 of Pinus albicaulis. Lineage (NCBI taxonomy): Eukaryota > Viridiplantae > Streptophyta > Pinopsida > Pinales > Pinaceae > Pinus > Pinus albicaulis. The sequence goes on along the minus strand of CM076577.1, from coordinate 1,281,732,818 downwards.
GTTTCGATTTGAGTTTCCTGAGGATTGTCTCATGAAAATGTTTATGACCACCCTAAAGGATGAAGCTAGAATGGTATGAAGGGTTGCAACCTAGAAGCTTGTTCTCTCTAAGATATTCCATAGGACTTTCTTAGAACATTATGAGAAAACTCATTCTTCTTTATCATTGTTACAATATTGTTGTGATTTTTGTGAGGTTTTCATTCCATATCTTAAAATTCTTAGTGATAATGGAGAGTGCATGGATGAGGATATGTTAGAGGAAATTTATGATTTATCTTCTCATATTAGTTTTCATGATAATCAAGAAGGTTTCCAACAAATAAATGTGTCTTCTTTTCTTGAAGATGAAATGGATCATAAGTTTGACAACCAAGTTATATGTTATGAAATTTGCGAAATTTTGCAACATCTTTCCAAATATTTAGGTGATAAACAGGAACATAAATATGGTCAGTTACATGGCTCTTCACTTCTTTCACTTTTTGAACCTTTGAATGTTGAGAAACATGAAAATGGGCAGGAGAAAGGAGAAGCTTATGTGAAACATGTTTCTTTTTATCATCAAGAGGAGGTTGATTCCTTGACTATGCTTAAAGGTTGTCATGAGGAAGCACTAATGGAGAATAATCAACAAGTTTTTTATCTACAAGTTGTTGTCCCAAAATTTCCTGCTATAGATTTAAATCATCAAATTTTTTTGTTTGTGCATGATGATATACATTAATTTCTAATTGTAATGCATGAAAACTCATTTCTAAACATCCATGTAGCACATGATATCGTTCCTCCCATTGAATAGTTTCATGAACAGTCAGAGCCTTGTCTCAAGACTGATGTTGAAAATGAAGACATAAAACAGAGACAACCTTCAGTTATGAATGAAAATTATCCTTTGGATCATCAAGACAGGATACTTTCTAGTGTTTTCAAGGATCCTATTGCTTATTTGTTGATTTCAACAAAAGAGAATTTTTTTCACGATTATCAAGATCCTTTGGTAATCCTATTTCAGTCATCAATGAAGGTGGAGCTTCTTTCACTTATAATTTTATGTTATGGATTCATTTTTTATTCTGAGTTGCTAATAGATGGTCCACTGAATAACAGTCAAGATGAGTAGGTGTTGGATCAGCTCCTTTACTGGTTATACTGGAGGTTTCATATTGGTTGAATTGAAAGTTTGGTCTTCATTTGTTAGAGTAGGATTAGTATGTACATAAATGTAATATTCCAAAATTTGCATGCAGCAATTTGGAATATTGAATTTTTCCATTTTCACTTAGGAGATGAATAAAAGGGTGAAGAGACCCATGCATTATACAAATAAGGATAAAATCCCTCATGTTGTTTAAAGGGATCATAATGCCAGCTGTATTTTACACTCTCGTGAGTGAACAGGGATATTTTGAATGTGGACAAGGCCAAGTTTGACCAAGTCAACAACATGAATGGAGGAGGAGTGGATCAGCAAATAAAAGAGCTCAATGTGAATGAGGCTCAGCCTATATAGCTATATGTGAGCTATATTGAAGACACTTAGGTGTGAAAAGGGTTGAAGCAAGTTGAAGAGGTCAACTTTGACCAAATCAAATAGCGTAGTTTAGAGGAGTGGCTCTAATGAAGACACAACGCAATTTTGGAGGGGGATTGTTTGTGTGAAGGTGGAAACCCTATTGAGTGGGACCCAAGGTGATAAGGCTCACTTAGTTTATAAGGAAGAGGATGGCAGCCATTTGGAGTTAGCTTATGTATTAAATTTTCATGTCTGCTTAGACTTTTTCTCTCTTAACTGTTTAGCTGAGATTGTCGGTGCTGCTCAGCACTAAGGGATTCATGTTCAGGAATTACTTCTCTTCTATTTTGAGGAGCTCTTGGGAGAGATCAGATCCATCATCATTCACATCTGGCATTGTTTCCAAGCTTCATTCTATAGTTTCAGCGGAGTTTCTGCAAGAGGTTGAGCTGAGTTGCTGGGTGTTGCTAGGGAGGGTTGAGAAACCCATTGTCTGAGTTGGTTTTGCATAGGAGGGAGGTTCCCTTCCATTAGAGGATCAGTTTGGAGCATTCTTGGGCTGATATCATATCTTTGGCAGCAGGCCAACACCTTTCCATCACCTACAGCGTTATTCCACTCAGGAATTGTGTTATTTCTGCAAGGCATCTTTAGCAGTGACTCATGTGGCTCTTTCAGGGGGTTTTCTTGTGATTGGAGGATAGATTCTTCCATGGGAGAAGAAAATTGTTTAAATATACATTATATCTTCATTATTACAGCCTTGTACACTCATTTTCTTCAGTTTTCTGTGATTATTCAGTCCTACTGCTAAAAATCACATTTGTATTTCGAGTGTTTGACAAGAAACCCTTGTCGAGTTCTCTTGCATTTTGTATAAAGGAGACTTGATCTCATTTTCTGAGCATATTGTTTAATCAAATATTAGATCTATTTTTCTCATCCATTTATGTACATAAAACCTCTCTTATACTGCGCAGTCACTTTTATGCAGAAATTCATATGTTGCAGTGATTGGGGTTTTGGCCTCTTTTAGCAATCCTAGGTGTGGGAGACATGTTTAGCCCACTTAGTTTGATTTTTTTCATATATATTCTTTGATTTAGGTTGTATACTGATTGATATATAGGATCCAAGAGTTAATTTTTTTATTTTATAGCACAAGTTGCTGGAACTGCGTTTTTAGTGCAAGCTTCCTGAGCTGTCCTGATTTTGGGATATTACAGTGGTATCAGAGCAAGATCTTTGGCTCAGCCTGTGGACTTCAATCAAAAGTTCTATAAGATAAATAGAAAGGCTAGCATGATGAAGAGGATGATTTTACTCTCATCACTTTTCAGATCCAGTAAGAACCTCTCCGAGGAGGTTGAACAAGAAGAAGAGAAAAAGAGCAATGAAACTTTTGGAGAGCTTCAAGAGGAGGAAGAGCCATGCACTTCTTATGATTAGGAGAGGAGGCCAATTTTGCATAAAGCTCCATAGCATTGGAGCATATCCTTTCCTTTTGAGATGGAGGAGAAATTTCCGAAAGATGGAGGACACTGGGATCACATGATTCTAAGTGAATACCTTGTTGATTACAAATCTCAACCTAGAGCCTTCAGGGAAACTCTAGCTTTCCCTAAATTCATTCATTTGGAGGAAGAAATAAGACCTTGTGACCAAGGGAGGATCAAGGGAAATAAGTTTCTATTGTCTACTTTTGATGGGTCATCTGCAGTAAGGGTTTGGGCAAAGAAACTTGATGCATTTTTCCTACTGCATCCAGTGGCAGAGGAAGAGGCTGTAGAGATTGCAGCACTGCACCTAGAGGGAGAAGAAAATATTTGGTGGTTTAGCCATTTGAGCCATGCAAGAGTGGTTACTTTTGCCAAATTTACTCAAAGGTTGATCGGAAAATTTGGTGAAGGAAAATCAGAAGAGAAGAAGCCCTCACCACCAGTGGAAGATACTTGTACCAGCGCTGTCACAACTGTGGGGAAGCAGTCCTCAACATCTTTAGTTAGAGGAGCCAACCTATTGGGAGGAGGAGCCCTTATAGCCATAAAATATACTTAAAAATTTAATCAAGGTATGCCTAACTTTTCATCTCCTATTTTTTTAGCAAATCATATGGAGGATTGTATGCCATTGCACACTGCTCATTTGGGACAGCATGATTGCACTGCGATGTGCAACCTTGGTTTGATCAAGGAAGGACTGAGACATCATCCTAATGGGTCACTGATGGGCTACACACCACATGTGAGGGTGGGGTGTGAATTCTTGGAGGATGAGGTGAACTTTGTCCCAAACAAATTTGTACAAATCCCTATGTTCATCCTTGAATTGAGACATGAGACAGCCAAAACACCATGGAGGAGATTTACAGCATTGTCAAGGGGTAGCAGTGAGGATGCTTTGCCTTCAACTCACTTGGATCCTGATGGATTTAAGATGGTCATTGGTATGATATCTTTTCTAAGAGATCTCCAAGGAGTTGCATTTCAGCATCCCATGAACTGTAATAAGGAAAATCTGATATGGGAGGATGGTAGTCTTCTTTGGAGGAGTACCAAGATGGAGAATGGTAGGAGACATCCATCAGTGGATAAGTGGATGTGGATAGAGAACAAGGAGCTGGAGAGCTACTTGCAAATCTATGATATGGGGCAGCAAGAGGCAAAACTGCATTAGCTACTCTTGAGAGAGTTTGGCCATCATGAGACATATCCTTTTTCCAAGGGTATGCGGGAGGAAAGAACCTGCCAGGGTACTTGCATCATGGAGCAGCAAGGAGTGTGGATGCATTGTGATGACATGGTCATTATGTTTTCACCACATGGGTTGTATGATGGAGGTGTGAGAAGGCAGCAAAGACTTTTGTTGCTTTGGAGGATTGAGAGAGAGCAAGGACAGATTTTCTCTCACATTTTACATAATGTTGCAGTAGGAGGAGATGGAAACATATGGGAGGATCCTTTGAAATTGAACATGTCAAGGAATGGACTTATGAGTTGGCAGGAGCCTACTTGCATAGGCCAACAGCACTCTCACTTTGGAGCAAGAACTTGTTGATGGAGTGTTCCCAAGATCACTTCACATTTGATGCACTTGATGGATATGGAGGAGATGAGACTGATAGAGTAGTGGATGGATTCATCTATTACTAGGGTATGTTCTTCTTGACTTGGATACCCAAGCAAAAGGAGGAGGATCTTCATGCAGCATATGGTACATTCCTCTTCATAGGAGTATGTCATACCGCTATGGGGGACTCATTTATGGATCCTATCATCATCTTACTTTCATTACATGGTAAGAATTATTTTTTTGCATTTATTGATTGTCCAACACAGTATTTTCATACTCTTACCATTCTTTTGCAGTGCATTGCTCCACAAAGGGGCAAGCTTATCTTTGGGCTCCATGGACCATTTTTGGCCAGCTATTATGATGGATACAACCATCTATTTTATGATTTGGGGCAAGTGTTTGGTTACTTCTTGTATGCTCAGTTGATACATTCAGCAATTTAATATTTGCTAGTATATGTGATGACTTACACAGCTAGCCATTTGTCAAGAGACAACTTGCCATGTTATCTTCTGAAGCTGCAGTGGGGAAGACTGCACTGTGACTACTTGGGAGACTGTTGGTACCTTCCAGCACCACATGAAACCTTCAGTATTTCTTTCATTATGGTGTTGATCATGATCCTATTTGCTGATACTGTTATTTCTTTTATGAGGAGCATGATTGGGGGAGAAACACATGGGGTGGATGTGTTCTTTAGGAAGGAGGATTCCCATATTTTCTGCATTGCATGTTCTAAAGGGAACATGGGGAGAGACATGGCCACTACAGCAAACTATTTGTTTCTTTATGAGGAGGGCCATGGGATGGATGAGATTCCATATGGTGGTGACTTCTTATCCATCATGCATGAGATGGTCTAGGCCAGCTTGATTCACAACGCTGGGAGAGGGGTCTTTGGAGGTCTAGTTTCTCTCTTGCCAATTGAGAGCAACATTATTGCAGCCCAAGATCATCAAACTCTCTGCACTTACATTAAGTGGAGGATAGGACAGTGTGGGGTAGGCTACTTTGTCTACCATGTTCAAAATTTCATCCCACCTGCTTTGCAGGAGCTCCAAGTGGAGGATGATTTGCATGAGTTACCATTTCGGAGGGTGGCTCATTTTGTATGGTTGATAGCTTGCAGAGTGGAAGATTCATCTGGGGATGGTAGATCCCAATGTATATAATACCACATGCCTTAAGCAGGCCTTCAAACCACCCATTTTTGCCTCCATTGATATCTCACTGTCACATAATGATAGCTAACTGGGATGTACACTAGCTTTTTTACTTGGGAGGGGAAACTTGGAGATATATTGATGATGCAGCACCGTGATCCTTGGAGTATTTTATCTTATGAGGTTGCTACATGAGAGAAGAGGATGCTCTTCAGTCCTATCCTTGTAGTTGCTTGAGGACAAGCAACATTTGGGAGGGGAGGACTGTAATATTCCAAAATTTGCATGCAGCAATTTGGAATATTGAATTTTTCCATTTTCACTTAGGAGATGAATAAAAGGGTGAAGAGACCCATGTATTACAGAAATAAGGATAAAATACCTCATGTTGTGTAAAGGAATATAATTCCAGCTGGATTTTACACTCTCGTGTGTGAACAGGGATATTTTACATGTGGACAAGGCTAAGTTTGACCAAGTCAACAGCATGAATGGAGGAGGAGTGGATCAACAAATTAAAGAACTCAGTGTATGATGAGGCTTAGCCTAGATAGCTATATGTGAGTTGGATTGAAGACCCGTAGGTGTGAAAAGGGCTGAAGCAAGTTGAAGAGGTCAACTTTGACCAAATCAAACAGCGCAGTTTAGATGAGTGGCTCTAATGAAGACACAAAACAATTTTGGAGGGGGATTGTTTGTGTGAAGGTGGAAACCATATTGAGTGGGACCCAAGGTGAGAAGGCTCACTTATTTTATAAGGAAGAGGATGGAAGCCATTTGGAGTTAGCTTATGTATTACATTTTCATGTCTTCTTATACTTTTTCTCTCTTAGCTGTTTAGCTGAGATTGTCGGTGCTGCTCGGCACTAAGGGATTCATGTTCAGGAATTACTTCTCTTCTATTTTGAGGAGCTCTTGGGAGAGATCAGATCCATCATCATTCATATCTGGCATTGTTTCCAAGCTTCATTCTATAGTTTCAGCGGAGTTTCTGCAAGAGATTGAGCTGAGTTGCTGGGTGTTGCTAGGGAGGGTTGAGAAACCCATTGTCTGATTTGGTTTTGCACAGGAGGGAGGTTTCATTCCATTAGAGGATCAGTTTGGAGAATTCTTGGACTGATATCAGATCTTTGGCAGTAGTCCAACACCTTTCCATCACCTACAACGTTATTCCACTCAGGAATTACGTTATTTCTACAAGGCAGCTTTAGCAATGACTCATGTGGCTCTTTCGGGGGGTTTTATTGTGATTGGAGGATAGATTCTTCCATGGGAGAAGAACCTTGTTCAAATATACATTTTATCTTCATTCTTACAGCCTTTTACACTCATGTGATTTCTTTTACAGTGATTATTCATTCCTACTACTGAAAATCACATTTGTATTCCGAGTGTTTGACAAGAAACCCTTGTTGGGTTCTCTTGCATTTTGTATAAAGGAGACTTGATCTCATTTTCTGAGCATATTTTTTAGTAAAATATCATATCCATTTGTCTCAGCCATTTATGTACATAAACCCTCTCTTATACTGCACAGTCACTTTTATGCAAAAATTCATATGTTGCAGTGATTGGGGTTTTGGCCTCTTTTAGCAATCCTAGGTGTGGGAGACCTGTTTAACCCACCTATTTTGATTTATTTCATCTCTATTCTTGGATTTAGTTTGCATACTGATTGATCTACAGGATAAAAGAGTTAATTTTGTTATTTTATAGCAAAAGTTGCTGGAACTGCGTTTTTAGTGCAGGCTTCCTGAGTTGTCCCGATTTTGGGATATTACAATAAATAATCTTGTTGGGCAAGCATCTCTTTTAGCATTTAGTTTGAATATTGTAGTTGAAAGTTTCAGTTTGTACAAGTTTTTTTGCTTCAATAGCATTTCAAGGATCAAATACAGGCTGAAGAATATGACAAGTGGTTGGGAACTACCCAATGGATAAGGCACCTGGTCTGTTGGTTCTTTGTTGCACCATAGGAGTGCAACATCCCCATTGGAGCCATTGTTATCCATGATAAAAAAAAAATTTGGTCTTATGTTAATTAGGTTGAGTCACTTAGAGTTGAATAGGGTCTTTTGAATTCATAATTTTCAAAAAATGCACATATTTGAGGGGTCTTAATGGTCATCATTCATGTGATGGGAGTCAATGCCAAAGACAAATCCAAAAATATCTCATGCATGGAAAAATCTGGTCATTAGAATGAATTTGACACTTTTACCCAAGTTCATAGCGAAACCAGTGTAAAACAATCAAAATTCGCTACGAATTTGCCAAATGTTCTATTTTCCAGCTTTATGATTTTGTATCTTTTTGAGGCATTCAACGCATGTAAGGAGGTAACTAAATCATCAAATGAGTTCAAGAAATGTCATTGGGCCATTTTTTTAAGGGGGCATCTCAACTGTGAAAATTCATGCCAACTCATCAATTGGACAACTCACTAACTCAACCTAAAATATTTCAAGGTCTTAACTCTAGTGTATCAGTGGTCAACACCTCAACATGTTAGTTTGGTTCGATAGAGATGCTACAAGTTGAATTGAAGAAAAATGGTCTTAAAGTGATTATGCAAGATGTTGATGTTAAACATGGTAAGCCACACATTTTTGGTCACTTTTTGTCTTAAGCTATCATCACAAGACATATGCAGGCTTCAGCAAAGAAGAATGAATTACAAAAGATATGCAAAACTAGGTGAGTTCATAGCGTGCTCCAGGCTTGAGGCTGAGTTTTCTCTACGAATTCGTTGTAGGTTTTCTTAAGCTAAAAATCCTTCAAAAAATACATGGAAGAAGGTGCTAGAGGCATGTATTTATCTTATTATACCTAAGGAAGAACCTCCAACAGTCAGAGAAGTCAAAATGGTTGCAGAAATTTCCAAATGGAAAAGGCTACGAACTCTCCTGAAATTTCTTATGCATAATTTTTTTAGCAGTCAACTTCAAGTTTAATTTTTGACCAAATTAAAAATCATTTTGAAAATATGAAGGATTTTTTTCTTCAACTCAATCTTATCTACAAAAACCTCTCTCAATGTCTTCAAAACCATCAGGGTTTGGAAATTATGCAGTCATATTTGAGGCCTATTTTTTAGAATTTTCATTAACCAGATTTATGAAAAAAATGTAAAATTAGACTTGGAGGAGGTCCAGCTCAGCATTCACGTGGAATAATGACACATCAGCACTCTAGTACACTCCGAAAATTAGTTGGTTGTAGTTGATAAGGGTTATTAAATGGATTTTTTGAGTTATTTAATGAAAGACGAGTCTTTTTGTATTCAAACTCTGCAAAACAGAAATATCCCTAGGAAGTCTCCAAGTGATGTAATCCTATTTGAAATAGGTCTCTGAGGTGCGAATCCGAAGCTATAAAGGTGGAAAATCATTTGTATGAGTCCTCACTCTATAAATTAGAGAGTTTTAGGGTTAGAAAGGGTTGATTGATGTTTACTACAGACTACTATTCTAAGACTTTTCATCAGTAATATACAGTGGTAGCTTACTTCTCTTTACCTGAGATTCATTGATATTCTCATGAGTATTTTTATTTTATGTTCTGCAATTTTATCTTCAATATCCTAGTGTTTGATTACTTAGAATTCATGGCTTACATGCTCTAAATTCCTTCAAACACTTAGTCTAATGTGAATGTTATATTTTCATGAGAATATATATATATATATATATATATGCCTCAGCTTCCATGAGAGGAGTTTCACATGTCGTTGAGTTGTTTACACTGACTCCATATGCCCAATGGTAGTAATTTGTCCACATATTTCACCTACATAAAATACACACTTAAAACCCAATTTCATAGTTAGCATATGTTAAGATTCATTTAGATAATATCATTATATATCCTTGAGAGAACCCTCTCAGGCTGGAAAGGCTAATTTTTAGCTAAAGTAGGTTTGAAATAATTACTCTAGGTTGATTGTTGAAGCCGCCCATGAGTATTCAATTTAGTGATAACAACTTGGATGCCTCATAATCTCTTCACCATACCTTGAGGAATTTTCCTATCTCCACCAACCTGTAAAGGGCTTCCCAAAGAAAACAATCTCCACTCCCATCCCTTGGGAATTTTCCCGAGACCACCTCACATGATTCCATTAAAACCTCTTGAAAATCCAAATCTCAACCAAGAATGAATCCTACCACACCATGGTTATCTGGGAAATGGAAAGGAAAGGTTGCAACCACTGTCAAACCAAGAAAAACTCATGCCAATTACAACAAATGAACTGACTAAAAAAATCCATGTACCATGCATTAACACCTCAGCTAGGAAATCACACATGAATTCCATTACCTACAAAATCCTCATGTTGAAGTTGTTGATCCAAACTTCTCCTTGATTTACTTTGCTTGTACTTTTCCTTCCTTTTCTTTCCTTTACTTTTTTTTTCTTTCTTGATTGCTTTCTCCTCTTAGAGCTCTTTCTCTCTCTCTCTCTCAAAACTGATCCAAGTCAAAACTAAAAAAAACTTATGTATGGTTTCTCTAATGTCGTTTTATCATTGAAGTCTCCATTTTTTTCATTTTCCTTCATTTTTCCTCTAATTTCCCTTCCATGCTAATTTGTGTCTCTATGTCTTCCTTTTCTTCTATTTTCCTTTATTTTCGTAATTAAATTTCAAGTATTTCATATTTTCCTTTGCCGATGCCTTTGGAAATTTCCATATCATAAATAAATCAAAATTGATTCCCATTATAATTTTTTTAAACATTCAGCTTGGAACACGTGTCATGTGACCTTGCTCTTATTTTTCTTTTATTATCCTTTATTACATGAAACTTTAACTTGAGGTTGTTACACTAGGACGCACCATAGTTGAATGGTTCAATAAAAGTTCTCCAACATTTGCAATGCTCCAACGATAATCTCATAACAGTGTTCAATAACAGCATTCAGCTTGCAATTCCTCTTCTTGCAGCACGTATCCACTATAGGAGAGTCTATGCAAAAGGAATGTTACACAGTGCGTAGACACATTCATTTGAACATTGGGAATAGTGTAATGTCAAGATAACAAATAGAAAGAGTTTATTATGACAAGAAAACTTGCATAAGGAAGGCCCTGGCAAGGACTGTAACAATGATATGAGTGAGGTAGAGAAGTTACTGAAGGGACATATGCTTCGATACCATGTCAAGCCAAGTATATGGTAACTCTAGAACTAAATTCTTAATTAAGATAGTTTTCATTAAATACACTTATAATGGTGACCCTTGGGATTCATATTCCAAAGTATTTCCATATTCTATGTATTTTATTTACATGTTTACAAGATATTTTCCCGATCACAGAGTATTAGGTGTCAACAACTACAACTTTATATAGCATGAATTATGTAGTACAATGGTTTTCCCTTTATTTTCTTGATATTCAGTTGAACAAGGTGTAAGGATTAATTTTGTGATGGTTTTCAAACAAATGCAGTAATTGTTGTAAAGGATATGTTGCAAGGATGTTATGGTAGAAAAACTAACACACTGCAATTGGGTGTGAAAATTCATATTGTAGGTAGAATGCTTTGGTCATGGTGTGCAATGTAATCCCATGATGGAAGTTGAAAATATTATCACCTATAAATAGCCTAATATCAAGAGAAGATTCACTTAGTTATGAGACATGTCTTCTATATGAAGCAAGTTTGAAGAATAAAAAATTCTAATTGAAAAATTCATGATAAATTTCAAAGGAACTATATGCATGTGATACAAGTGGCATGATGTAATATCCAGGTAGGATAGCTGATGCCTACAAATCAAAGTGGTGTAGCAGAAGACTTGGAAGTATTCCATGTAATGCCTCCTTAGAGGGATATAGTGAATACCTTGTTTGGAAAATCTACGGTTGAGAAGTAGAGAACCCAAGAATAAGGCCACTAAAGTGATGTTGGACCCCATGACAAGAGGATCTCATTCAAGTAGATCGCTCAAGGAAGAGGATTACATGGACATTGAAATGTGAGACTTTCAGGAAGGGGAGACTTGTGAACACTCAACAGATCAAGAGTGTCAATGGGTGTGGCAGATTGCATGTAGTGAGATAAAATTCTTACCTATGGAATCTTGATGAAGCAAATGATAATCATGTAGATAAGTATTGTAGTCAAATTAATAATTTATCCATATTTTTTAAATAAAGGAAAATGTTTATGCTTAGAAAAAAAAATTATTAAACATATTCATTGATCATTATTGTAGGAATGCCACAAGTTTGAAAGTAACCAAGCTATGAAGATAGTTTCCACTACCCAAGTACTGGGAAAGAATAAATATCATGAAGAATTATATTCAAACAAAAGGGAAAGGATGTTGGTGCAGCTGAAATGAAGCAATCCATAGACCATCGTAATGAACAAAAAGCACTTGAAAAAGTGTAGTGTTACCAAATATGACACAAGAAAGGGATGTGAACACCAAGAACAGTGTTCGGAGGGGATTGTAACATCCCTAGCCCTTAACCTTGCTAATATTGCAATGGTAATTAATTATGTTATTGACCCATGTATGGGAATATAAATTTAAATGGGTAAAAAATTCAGAATAATTGTAATTATAATTTAAATATTAGTTGATGAAGTGGTGAAGCTATGATATAATACAGACCGTGTGACTCCCCTTGAGGAGGATGGTAGCCGAAAAGGGGAATTTGAGAGTTAATAGTTTCCAATGGATTATTAGCTGACCCAAATGTTCATAAGGACCAAGATTTTTGACCTTTCCCAAGATCCCAAGAAAATATCTGGAGGGAAGGTGTGTCAATCACTTCTAGCAGTTATGAGAAGAATGGTACAATGATACCATAACTTCCAACAATTATGAGTGATGCGTCCCATTTATAGGTATATTTTGAAGTTCATCATGTTATCCTCCAATCCTTAAAACTATAATTTTATCACATTAATTCACATTTTTAGTTATAATATGCTTATTAAGGAGACTAAAACGTGTTTGTCATATTGTGTGGCCTAATGTGATTGAATTGCAGGAAAAAGAGCCATTTTTTAGGCATTTACTATGCAGGGGCTTGATAGAGACAACCAAGAGAGAATATAGGGGGCATGTCCACCTCCTTAACTTTCTGATTCGGATTAGGATCACAGGATCCTCACTCACGGATCGAATTAATTAGCAGTTGAGGGACTCCAAGTCCATGTGAAGATTGAGGGTCAGATCCGCAATTCTCGAGATTATGGAGGGAATCAAACCTATTTTCAAGGGAACTGCCATCAGTTACCTTTTTGTATAAATAAACCAGCTAAAAGGCTCATTAGGATTCAATTTTTTGTTTCAGCTAAGAGTAGCTATTGAGCCTAGTTCTTGACATTTTTATTATTAACTTTCATATGAAGTATGAGACTACTATTTTTTTTTAATGAGAAGCTTGGCATTGATCTACATCTGAGTTAGTTTTAAAGGGATGAAATCCTTGGGTTTGGGCCCAACCTAGAGGATTTAGTCCCTCTTTTGTATTTGTTTATTGTTCTTGTTTCAAATCATTTCATGTCTCTCTCTTGTTTCAATAGATGTTAAGCTATAAAAAATTGTGATTGTGGGCTTGCCTATCACCTCTCTTGTGGGAAGAGTGATTGGAAATATTTACAATCTCAGCCCAAAAACATTTGTTTATGATTTCTTGGAAATGGATAGATGTTATTTGTAGTCATTTGTCATGCTTATTCTCTACAACTTAGGAGATATTTTAGTGATCAAAGTAGTGTTATAGATAGGATATATTTTAATCAAATTCAACTCATATTTTCCATGATAATTTATTTCACTATGTTATTGGTCACTTGATGCATGCATTTGGCTAGTCGAGGGGACTTTTTTGATATGCAGGGGTGGGAATACCTTTCCACATTCACCTGGAATTTTCCATCCTCCTCCAAGGAACCTCATACTAGTTCCAAACTCTATCTCCAAATACAGTCTGTCAAGGTCGTAAAGGACACCATGGGCATCAACTTGGGTGCAAGATAAACCCATGAGGGGTACTAGGCTTGGCCAAGGGGCTCCCACAAGCTTCATTAATCACTTTCTACGTTCATTCACCTTCCTACATACCGAAGACACCGTTCCCATCCTTAAAACACTCTCGTACCCTTCCTGTAGAAAAATAGGGCCTCTTATAGCATTACAAGTCCTCCTATGGCACCTCTTGTAGCATCCCTATAGTAGTGTTATTTTCAAACAGTTTTTCTCCCCACTTTGGGCATAGCCTAGTTAATTTGAATAATGGCCCCCAACTTGTGATTTGATGATTAAGGAAGACTCTAATACCACTCCAACCTCCTCCTTTCCTCACTACAACCGTCATAAAACAAAACACAGTTAGAATTAGTGTTTTTATTCATAAGCATGTTAAAAATTACATTCCTTATTTTCAAGAACATGTATTATAGATCAATGATGCATGCAAATAGGTTATTGATTTTATTACATGTGCAAAGTACCATAGCATGATTTATTTCTACAAGTATACTAACCCTTTCTCTTTCATGCAATGTTAAATAGAATTTACATTTAAATGAATTCCATTTTAACTTTCATAGTTAGAATCAGGTTCACTTATGCTTTCATAACAAGTTTTCACCATAGTTATCTGGAGGAATGGTCTCTGAACACCTTGATCTAATTTCATGACTGAGGGTGACATGAGTAGAACATAAACTATGGTGCATATAGCATTGTCACCTCTATGTTTTTACGAACCTCGGGTTGATAATTTGGTTTAAGAAGCCCTTGGGAGATGAAACACTCTTGGTGCAATACTAGGGCTCATAATTTTTTGGTGGTGTTATCACTCAAAAAATTCAAACATCATTTTGAAAAATTTAGATAGGTTCATGGGTCAAAATAGGGTCTTAGGAGTCATTTCTTGAGTTTTACCAAGGGAAGTATTAAATTTTTATAGTTTGAGCCTACCCTAGTGTTTAAATAAACTCATTTTTAAGGTCTTTCATGTCAAGTCTTTCATGATTTTAGGATTCATTTCATTTCCCAAAGTTTTTGTATCAAAACTGCCCAATTAGCCAAGAAACCACAGTTTTGTAGCGCATCACATTGAAAAAATTCACTTTGCACTACGAAAGCGTTGATAGTTTTGTAGCACAAATAGCAAAAATTACACTACAGGCACTACGAAAGCGTGGTTTTGTAACTGTATTTTCAGTTGAGTTGTCAAATGTCAGAAACCGTTGGGAAAGGGTAAGAGAGAGGTTTGTTGAGTCATGTAATGATGAAATCAAAGTACACACCCACGTTTGCAGTCATCATGGTCAGTATAGGTTATGAGTGGGCCATCATTTTCAGTTATGAAAGGACACTTGAAATTCAAATTCTTTCCTAATTAGTCATTCTCATTCCTTTTTCCTTCATTCATAATGTCTGAGCTCTGATTATTGAGCCAAACTTGTGGTTGTTTCTTACAAAGGTTTATTACATCCAAATCAAGAAAGGCTGATACATTTATTCAAGTGAGGCTAATACATTCATATCAAGCGATGTTGAAAGATTTACATCAAGCGAGGCTGAGAGGTTCTCTGAAGAATATGGAAAAGGAAAGAAAAATACATAGAGGAGGACAGTGCTTAAGGCATGAACCTGAAGACATAAAGGCAATAACTTAAGACACAACAGTGATGGAAGCATTCCGAAGAGCAAGTTTCCTACGCTTTTGTGAGAAATTGCAGGGCTATCACACACAGTTATCCAAGGAATTTGCTATAAATTTCAATGGAACAACCACTAAAGTGGGCATGCTAATTTTTTATATCACACCAGAGGTCATTGCTGCCATTACAGAGATTCCAAGAGGTCAAGAAACCTGGTTCAAAGGGTTCAAAAATTAATATGGAGCAGTGTAAAGAGTTCATGAAGCCTGAGCACATTGAGATGGATCTCAACAATGCTATCTCAAGAAGCTGCATCAAAGATAATTATTCAAAACTGTTGCTCAACATTCAGAAATATTTTACCTGTGAAGGCAGGTATCACAAGGTTTATTCATACCATTTCAAATTACTTCTACACTTCACTGGTAAGATTTCACTTGACTTACCTTTTTATCTGCATAGAAGTCTTGAAAAGATGGCTAATAAGGTGCAAGCAAAGTCTGAGGGGAGTGAGACATCATTATTTCATCATGGATTAATGAAATTATTAATTTTAGATGAACTTCAAAATATAGGCAGAGATTGGTCCTCATTCTTGTTTATTAATGGCTTTGAGTTGGAAACCCTAACTCTTGTAAGAAACTCTAAAGCTAAAGAAGTTCCATCACCACCACCAGCAGAACTAAGTCAACCTATGGTTGAAAACAAAAAATAACCTGCAAGAGTAAAGCCAAGAAAGAAAACTGAGAAAAGGCCAGAGAAAATGCAAATTCTTGATACACCAACTCTCCCACCTGCAAAATAGAAATCAAAGGTTGTCAAAGATGCAAAATAGGAAAAAGTTGTTAGCAAACAAGGGACCAAAAGAATAACGAGAAGCCAAGTAGTGGTTTTGAAAGGAAAGACAATTGCTATAGAAGACAGTCCAGTAACAAAGGGGAATCTAGAGAATATTCTTCATGCCATTGACATAGAGGAAACACCTATTTTCCAAGATGAATTTATTGGGGAAGATGAGCAGAATTTGAAAAAGGCTAAGTCTGCAAAGAGATTAGAGTTTGAGGGGGAAGATGCAGGTTTCATTTTTCAAGCAAGAAAGCCTATGACAAGGCATGCTAGGAAATTAATGGAAGGCAGCAAAAAGGTTCAAAAACCCACTAAGATAGCTAAATCACCTAAAGAGATTATTGATCTCTCATCACCCACAATGAAGGATACAATCAACAAATTAAAAAGGGGAAAAAATAAAGTGATAGAGAAAACAGAGTTTCAGTGCCTTGAAGAAAAGTTAAAGTTGGAAAATAAGGAAATCGTTGTCATGAAAAAGAGAGCTCGAAAAAACAATGTCGAGAAAGTACAGTTTAAAAGGATGAAGGCAGTGTGGAAAGGACAAGTTGATTTTGTTTCTGAAACTTTAGACAATACAGAGCAACTTGTCAAGTGGACAATTCCAGCAATAAAAGAAGCTAAGTTTGTCAGAATAATAAACACCCATATGAGAGCTACTATCAAAAGACTTAAATACCATGTGAAGGATTTACAAGAGCAACTGGAGTTAATTAATGATGAGCTACAGAGCAAAGGCATTAAAATGACAGTCATAGAAGAACCAATAGGTCAAACATTTGTAAATAAAGAAGGAATGCCTCAAGGAATCTAAAATGAAGTTGGTTTATGGTTTGTATGGTTTGTAGATGATGAGGACAGGATATATTTTGAATTTTTTGGCAACCATAGTTTTCATTTGACAAATTTATGAAAAAATACGCATACTCAGCAATTTCGTAGTGCCTCCAGGCTTAAAAAGAAGAAAAGCACTACGAAACTGTTGTAGCTACCTTTTTTGCTTATTTTGATCAGTATTTAAGGTGTTAAAGGCTGAGATAAGGGCTGAAAATGTTATGAGATATGTGTTGAAGGGTGATAAAGATGATGCAAGAGGAAAGAGTCAGAATTTTTGAGGATAAAGGCTTGTAAGGCAGTGCTACAGAGAGCGCTACGAAACTGTTGTATTTTTGTAGCACAATGTATTTTATCTTTTGGAGAAGCCTTTAAAGAGGTTTTTGAACAAATGGAGGATATGAAAGATTCATGGACTATGTCAAGCCATGATTAAACATTCAGTACCACGAATTAGAGATCAAATGATAGCCAGAATGCTCAAAGAAGAAAAAAATATCCTTTGCCTAAAAAACAAGGTATTGTTTCCTATTTTTGAGGAGGTCAACTAAGTGGTCATGAAGAAATGAATGCCATTATCTAAACTTGACCATGTGATGACATAATTTTCAATGATGTAATTTCAATTAGATAAGGTTGTTAAGGATAGTAATAAGGATTTTGAGTCCTTTTTGAAATAGGACTATTAAATAGGACAAGTGTCCTTTTGTAATAAATTTCATGTTTTATAGTTATGCAAGGTGTCAGTAGGAGAAAATTCGATGTATATATCCTAGAGGAAGATCATATGAGGAGATAACATGTCTATTAAAGGCCATGGGGTCGAATTTTTCAAGGGTTGGATATTTTTGGCAAAATGGCAGCTTATTGTAAATTGATTGTTTCAACAATACAGAGATTGGTTACTTGACCAACTTGAGATTCTGAAGGATTTTTTAGTGCTTATTTGTTCTATCTTTACCTTTTATGTATCTCTCTTGTAGTGTTTTTCATTTATATTACTCATAATTCATCCATTTGATGCTCTGAATTCCTTTATAATTGAATTGACTGTGTATTTGCATATCTCATGTGTGTGTGTCCTACTACTAAAAACTCTGACCTGCCTCAACTTCCATGTCAAGTGAACTCACTGAATCACTGAAAGTGTTGATTCCATAAGCCCAATGGCTACATATTGATATTATTTTCAACCTACATTCATCATAACCAGTTTATTTCCTAAATAAAGTTAGCCATCTATATCTTTATTCCATATCATTAACTCTTGAGAGAGCCCTCTCAGATTGAGGAGGCTAAGCCTCAGTCACACGATTGGTTTGAAATAGTTACACTGAATTTGTCTGATCAGCAGCCAATCAGGTAAAATTTTGGTGATAACATTTTGGCGTCGTTTTCGGGGACCGAAGGTGTATATTTTCCCTAGGAAGAATGACAAAGTTTCAGTTCTAAGGTCTAAGAGCAGCAGACACTTAGGCACATATTGGCTGTATTTCTGCTCTGGAAACTCCACACATCAAATAATCAATTGGAAGGTGACTCCACTGATTGAATATCAGTATCTTGATGAAGTTTCAAGATGAGTTCCATTGCAAGAATAAATTCCAGGTATGCCCCTATGAATCAGTCTCATATCCATGGTTTTCCAAATCCTATGCCAAAGGTTGAATGGTTAACTGATATTCCACTATTTAAAGATGAAAATAAAGACAATGCTACTCTTCATTTTCTTATATTTCATATGCATGTACACAGTCTTAAGGTTCATGTCAAACCAGGAGGTAACTCCTCAAATCAGAATGTGTATTAGCTGAAGAATGTACATGTATTTATACATGGAGGTGAGGCTATTGGGATTCATCTCCCAATGACTCTTTGCCTTCCTTATTTCCTAATATTATTTATTATACAATATTACATATCCACACCCAACCCTTAGGATTAGGTGTCAACATTCCCCCCTTTAATCCGAAGGGATGTTGGTGAGTCCAAGCAACGATCTGAACTTTTCAAACTTTTCTCTACCAAGTGCTTTGGTGAAGATATCAGCGGTTTGCTCATTTGTGGAACGGTGATGTAGATGGATGGTTTTGGCCTGAACATGATGTTGAATTAGATGGTATTTTGTATTGATGTGCTTTGTTCGATCATGGAACTTTGGGTTCTTGGCCAACTTTATTGCAGAAGTGTTTTCAATCATGAGTGGTGTGGAATACATTTGTTTCATCTGCAAATCTTCCAAGATTTTCCGGAGCCACACAATTTCCGTTGTTGCTTCAGCTGCTGCCACATATTCTGCCTCGGTCATGGAATCTGCTAGAACTGACTGTTTGCGTGATCTCCATGAGACAGCTCCTGATCCAAGACTCATGGTGTAACCTGTAGTAGACACCCCTGTTTCTTTGTCGCCATCAAAGTCTGAATCAGAGTATCCGATCAAGCTGAAGTCGCCTACCTGTGTGTATTTGAGTTCAAAGTTTTGAGTCCCCTTCAAGTACCTTAACACTCTTTTTGCAGCAGACCAATGTCCTTCACAAGGTTTTTTCATGAACTTTGAGAGGATTCCAACAGCAAATGAAATGTCAGGTCTGGTGGTGGTCAGGTAGATAAGACTTCCTATAAGTTGTCTATACTTAGTTGCATCCTCAAATTCCTTCCCTTCAATAGATGTGAGCTTCAAGTTTTGTTCCATTGGAATGGTTAAGGGATTACATTCATCCATGCCAGACTTGTTCAAGAGATCTCCAATGTACTTCTTTTGAGAAAGAAATATAAATTTAGGATGTTGAATTACTTCAATACCCAGATAGTAATGAACATGACCCAAATCAGTCATTTCAAAACCTTTCTTCAATTCTTTCTTCATGGATGCAATATAGCTCTCATTTTTATAGAAATAGGTAGTGATAATTGTTAAACTAGGAGGTAACTCCTCAAATCAGAATATGTATTAGTTGAAGAATGTACATGCATTTATACATGGAGTTGAGGCTATTGGGATTCATTTCCCAATGACTCTTGGCCTTCCTTATTTCCTAATATTATTTATTATACAAAATTACATATCCACACCCATCCCATAGGATTAGGTGTCAACATTCCCCCCTTTAATCCGAAGGGATGTTGGTGAGCCCAAGCATCGATCTGAAATTTTCAAACTTTTCTCTTCCAAGTGCTTTGGTGAAGATATCAGCAGTTTTCTCATTTGTGGAACAATGATGTAGATGGATGGTTTTGGCCTGAACATGATGTCGAATTATATGGTACTTTGTATTGATGTGCTTTGTTCGATCATGGAACTTTGGGTTCTTGGCCAACTTTATTGCAGAAGTGTTGTCGATCATGAGTGGTGTGGAATACATTTGTTTCATCTGCAAATCTTCCAGGATTTTTCGGAGCCACACAATTTCCTTTGTTGCTTCAGCTGCTGCCACATATTCTGCCTCAGTCATGGAATCTGCTGGAACTGACTGTTTGCGTGATCTCCATGAGACAACTCCTGATCCAAGACTCATGGTGTAACCTGTAGTAGACACCCCTATTTCTTTTTCGCCATCAAAGTCTGAATCAGAATATCTGATCAAGCTGAAGTCGGCTACCTGTGTATATTTGAGTCCAAAGTCTTGAGTCCCCTTCAAGTACCTTAACACTCTTTTTGCAACAGACTAATGTCCTTCACAAGGTTTTTGCATGAACCTTGAGAGGATTCCAACAACAAATGAAATGTCAAGTCTGGTGGTGGTCAGATAGATAAGACTTCCTATAAGCTGTCTATACTTAGTTGCATCCTCAAATTCCTTTCCTTCAATAGATGTGAGCTTCAAGTTTTGTTCCATTGGAGTGGTTAAGGGATTATAGTCATCCATGCCAAATTTGTTCAAGAGATCTCCAATGTACTTCTTTTGAGAAATAAATATAAATTTAGGATGTTGAATTACTTCAATACCTAGATAGTAATGAACATGACC
>CM076577.1:1281497729-1281711678 GCA_034641835.2 Pinus albicaulis | reverse complement strand
CCACAAGATATACAATTTTTTTTCCAACTTTCTTAACAAACAAACTTGCATCATCAAGATCAAAATGTTTGAAGTCAAGTTTCAGAAGATGCTCGGTTAATTTCTCATACCAGGCTCGTGGTGCTTGCTTGAGGCCATACAAGGATTTTATAAGCTTGCAAACTTTGTTTTCTTGACCCTTTACCACAAATCCTTCTGGTTGGGACATGTAAACTTTCTCCTTTAGATCTCCATTCAAAAAAGTTGTTTTTACATCCATCTAATGGACTTTCCATCCATTTTGAGCTGCTAGGAAAAAGAGAGTCCGGATGGTGGTCCATTTTGCTGTGGGAGCAAAAGTTTCTTCATAATCGATTCCTTCTTTTTGTGCAAAACCTTTTGCCACAAGCCTAGCCTTGTGCTTGTCAAGTGAGCCATCTGCTTTATACTTTTTCTTGTAGACCCACTTACAGCCAATTGGTTTCGTTCCCAAAGGCGGATCAACCAGCTTCCAAGGCCATTCTTTATCAAGGAATCATACTCCTTTTGCATCGCTTCTTTCCATTTATCATGAGAAGCGGCTTCTTTGAAGGAATTTGGTTCATGATCTGTAGACAAACTCAATTCACAGTTATAAGCAATATCCATATCAACAGGAGAATCAGAATTATCTACATCACCTTCGATTTGTTGAGTGGAACTTCTTGTTCCTATTTTTCCAACCTCATCAGGATGAACATCCTCCAGTGTCTTTGTCAGCCATTTGGGAGGACCTTTCTGAGATGGCCCAGGCTGGTCACTTGACTGAGTTGGGATTGATTCAAGATTCAATCTCCCAATTTTGTCGATCACATCATCCAATGTGTCATCCGTGGTTGTTTCTTCATGTGGGGGAGAGAGTGCTTCAGGACATGATTCCACAGTTTGATTCAATATCAGAATCCCCCCTTCAAGATGTGGAATCACATTATCAAATTCTTGGAAAGACTTTGCATGTGTGAATCTATCCAGGCGATCAAGTTGCCACTCAACAACCTTGTCACTCTTGGAAGATTCAAGGAATATGACATCTCTTGCTATCACAAACTTCTTATTTGCTTCATCATAGAGACGATATCCTTTGGAGGTATTGGAGTACCCCAAGAAGATACATTTTCGACTTCTAGCACCAAGTTTATTCCTTTGACCCTTGGGTATCAAGGCATAACAGGTGGACCCAAAGACCCTGAAGTGCTTTACCGAAGGAATGTGGCCATGCCACATTTCAAAAGGAGTTTTGTTTCTAATTGAACTTGAAGGACACCTATTCTTTATGTAAACAGCACATAGAACTGCATTAGCCAAAAACATCAATTTCACATTCTTGAAAAATAACATGGAGCGAACCATATTTAAAATATTTCTTTTCATTCTTTCAGCTACACCATTCTGTTGGGGATTATATGGCACAGTTGTTTGATGTTTGATTCCATGTTGATGAAGATCATTTTCAAATTTGTTTGAAGTGTATTATTTTCCATTATCAGTACGTAGAGAGCCAATATGTGTTTGTGCATCATTTTCAATCCATGCATGAAAATTCTTGAATGTTTGAAAAGCATCAGACTTGTTCTTCAATAAGTAAATCAAACACATTCTGGTGTAGTCATCAATAAATGTCATCATGTATTTATTTCCATTTGCAGAAGCAATAGGCATAGGGCCACATAAATCTGAATCAACAAGCTCAAGTTTTCTATGTGCTCTGGAGTGTGAATCATGAAATGGTTGTTTGCTATGCTTTCCAAGAATACAAGCATCACATTCCTTAGGTTTTCTAGGAATTGTAGGCAGTCCATTAACACCATTTTTCTTCAACAAATGAAGGCTTTCATAGTTTAAGTGTCCAAATCTAGCATGCCATAAAAGACTTGATGGGAATGTACCTTCATCATGATGTGAACTGAATGCAAAGTTTTGAGCATGAGCAGATGAACCTTTCAGCTTCAAGAATCTCCCTTCTTCTATTCCCTCCATGACAAGTGAGTGATTTGATGCTTTTCTGACCTCTGCAAGTTTCTCCTCAACTCGGGGAGGTATAGAACCTCATGTAGAATATGATCTGGAAGACCAGGCAACTTAAGCCTGACTGTGCCAAGCCCTAATGGCTTGAGTTTGGATTTATCTGCGAAATATACTGCTCCATCAACTTTGTCAGTGAATTCTTCAAAAAAATATTTTCTAAATGTCATGTGACATGTTGCTCTTGAATCTAGCAACCAATCATCTCTCCATGAAGTAAATGAAACATCAAATAAGTCTTCAGTTACTCCATTGTTACAATGTGCTAGAACATAATGAGCGGATTCAGGTGCTTTACCTTTGTCTTTGTCATTAGTTTTACCTTTTTCTTGATTTCTTTGCTGCTCAATTTTCTCCCAAGGTGTTCTGCATTTGGATGCATCATGTCCATCTTTATTGCAACGTGTGCAATGAAGATTGGATTTGTCAGATTGTCTGCCCCCCCTTTCTGTGAAGTTTCTTCTTCCTCTTCCTCTTCTGCCACCTCTTCCTCTAGATGAATCTGGAGCATGACTCTTTTCTCTATGTGCCAAGTATGCAGCCTCTTTGAAAGACGAAGGGACTATCCTATTCCCGAAAGCTTTCTCTCTTTCTACAAAATTTTTCTCAAGTGTATCAAAGGTGATATGCTCAAGGTTCCCACTTGCTTGCAAAGACTCAAGATAATGTGAGTAAGTCAGATATAATTCCTTAACATATGCTATGAGAGGTATGTCCATTTTTATACCAGTGCTATCAATATCATGCATGATAGATCTAACTTCTGAAGCTAAGGCAAGGGGATCATCATTCTTCATTTCAAGATTGAACAGCTTAATCATCAATTGAACATTTTCTAATTCTGAATGTGAGTCATAGAGTTCTTTTAGCTTGCTCAAGGCATCATAGGCATTTGAGAATGATGAAATATGGCGACTCACCTCTTCATTTACAGAAGCTGCAATCAAGGCATAGGCCTTGCAGTTATTGTTTTCCCAAATGGGGAGCTCCTTGTCTGAAGTGGGCTTTGCTGGTGGATTTCCTTCTTATCCTTCACATATTCCTTTCCACAGCTCATTAAAAATGAGTGTGTGTTTAATCTTCCGAGACCATTCAAGATAGTTCTCTTTGCCGGAGAGAACCACCCCAACAATAGATATGAGAGAATGCATTAGTTTGCTGGAAAAAATTCTTTTGAAGAGGAAAAATTCTGCTAGAAAATCTTCAATTCTGGAAATTTGCTCAATTAAAGGGGACAAAAACTCTTGCTAAAAATACTGAATTCTGCACACAAAAAAATATATGTATTTTTTTTTTGTATTTGAAGAAGGAAAATTTATATGTATTGAAAATGTGGAGGGGCGGTATTATGAATATGGGAAGTGGTATTATAAAGTGGTATTGTAAATAGAATGAAGGGCGGGAGCAGTATTTAATACAAACATGGAAGAGGAGGGGCGGTTCATATTACAAAGACAGCGTGTATTGTGTCAAAGACAGCGTAAACAATGGTATTAAAAGGAGGAGCGGTATTATCACATGTATTGAAGAGCGTATTATATGAGGGCGTATGACAGCGTATTGTAAATATTATATGAACAGTGGTATTATATGAGAGGTGGGGAGGGGGGCCGAAAGGCCACGGGGAGAGGAGCAACGGATATGACAGTGTGGGAATATATGCAGCGTGGGAATATCGCCTGTGGATATTATATATGCAAAGGAGTGGTGTTATAAGTGAAGGGGGGTCGTATTAAATAGACAGAGCGTGGCGGTATTTATAAAGGAGACAGCGTATAACAATTGGAGAGAGGGGCGGTATTATGGTGGTATCGCAGGTGATAATTGTTGCAACGTATAACAAATGCGTAGATGTATATGAGTCGACAGCGCTGGAAGAGAGTGGTGTATATATATGAGTGAAGTGGTATTCAAAGCAACGTGGAGGGGTATTCAAACAGTGAAATAAACAACGTATTAAAAATGGAGGGCGATATAAAACACATTCGAGTGACAGCAGTATTAATCGTATGATAGAGCGGAACGCATTACATATGGGAGAACAGTCGAGTGACAACGGTATTAATCGTATGACAAAGCGGAACGGTGTTATGATAAAAGAGACCGCGTATTATGAATGGAGGGAAGCGAATTATGAATGGAAGGCGTTGTGCAACGAGGGTAGGGGATCCAAGTGGGTGAGGGGTGTGCGCAGGTGTGCGCAGGTGTTTTTAATTTGTAAGGGGTTTATGTTGTATTTGGGAGTAGATTGTTGGGAAGGAGCAGCCCGCGTAGGAGAGGTGGGTAGGGAGAAGGTTGTAGCGTTGAGGGAGAGGGCGTTGGGGATAGAAGGTTGTAGCGTTGAGGGAGAAGGCGTTGGGGAAGACGTTGGAGAGGTGAGGGAAATGGGAGGTGCGTTGGGTAGGTGAGATTTTGAAATTGTAGGAATTTAATAACTGAATTTGCAGGTGTGTGCAGGGGCTGCAATTTGCATTATTTCAGGAACTGCAGAATTACAGAATCTTCAGGAGCTGCAGGAGCTGCAAATGTCAGAGCTGTGCAGAGATAAAAAAAATGGAGAATAACAGTATATAACATCAATTTAATGGAGCAGCAAAACTATACAGAGAAAATTACTGAGCAAAGGAATGAGGGAGTTCAGTTCCCGGAGGATTGTCTCATGAAGATGTTTATGGCCACTTTAGAAGGAAAAGCATGGTCTTGGTATGAAAGCTTTCCAAATAGTTCATTATATTCTCTTGTTGATTTCCATGTTTCATTTTATGAGATGTATGAAGAGGGTCATCCCTCTTTATTGATGGTCAAAGACTTTTGTAAACATTGTGTGAGTTCTATTGAATATTTGAAGAATTGTTATAAAGATGATGAGTTCATGGATGAGGAAATTTTAGAGGCCCTTCATGAAAATCCCTTTCATCACCAAGAAGAAAAGATATCC
The DNA here is from genome assembly GCA_034641835.2 of Pinus albicaulis. Taxonomy (NCBI): domain Eukaryota; kingdom Viridiplantae; phylum Streptophyta; class Pinopsida; order Pinales; family Pinaceae; genus Pinus; species Pinus albicaulis. Next base: position 1,281,706,700 of record CM076577.1, on the reverse strand, counting down.
TCTCTCTTGGATGAAAATGAAACCCAACAAGAGTTTATTTATGAAAATCATGTTACATCCTCTGATTTTGATGAAAAGTTGTAGCAGACTTGTCAATATTTTGATCATCGGGAGTATGAGAATCATTGCAAACAACAAGAGGAAATATTGGAAGATAGTTACTATAACTCTCAGGTAAAGGAAAAATTTGATTCTTCATGTTATTTCTCACATCATTCTACATCAAATAATTATCACACTAATGAAGAAGTGGGTGAAAATTTTTCTTTATCCTTGTCTTCTAATCTGAAATCATTTGAGTGCAAGTCAGAAGTTAAGATTCAATTTGTGGATGAAGTTGCTAATAACATTGAGAAGGACATTGAAGTTTTAGAAGATGAAATTCAAACTTATAGGCTTCATTATCAAGATCAATATTTTCAAAGGTTTTTAATGCTAGAACACAAAGAGAGTGTGTTGCTACCTTTCTCCTATGAGTTTGAGGAAGGGTACACTATTTTTGAAAATTAGTTTGAACAACAGTTTGATACCGCACAACTGAAGTCTTGTGTGGTTGATCAAATCATGTATGAGTTGTCCAAAGCTACATAATTTCATGAGAAGCATCAAACAGATCATGTCTTCTTTGATCCTATAGCTGACTACATGGAAGAGTTCTACAATCCATATTTCCAGTTATATTTTCATTATGATGAACAGATCCATTTTATGTTGCCTTGGTCATTTCAGTACCATGCTTACTATTGGTTCAAGTGCAGTCAACAGGTTCAAGTGTCAAATGAGATCAATGATTGGCTTCATTGTAAGTTTCATGTTGCTTGAATTAAAAATGGAGATTGCAGATGTTAGGCAGGTAGGAGTGTGTGAATAAGCTCAAAGTTGAATGAGCATCTTTTCAGTTGGTACAAAGTTGATTCTTCAGCAGCAACCATCAAGCTTGAGCCTAGGATAAGGACATAAGAGCTTGGAAAAGTTTTCATAAATTTCAGAATTTTTATTTCCAAGAAGATGGATGGCACTGGAACTACTGGTTCTGTGGTGTACCACGGGGGCACACCATCCCAAGTGGAGCCACTGTTATCACTCAAAAAATTCAAACACAATTTTGAAAAATTTAGATAGGTTCATGGGTCAAGATAGGGTCTTAGGAGTCATTTCTTGAGTTTGAGCAAGGGAAGTATTAAATTTTTATAGTTTGAGCCTACCCTAATGTTTAAATAAACTCATTTTTAAAATCTTTCATGTCAAGTCTTTCATCATTTTAGGATTCATTTCATTTCCCAAAGTTTTTGTATCAAAACCAGCCAATTATCTAAGAAACCACAGTTTCGTAGCACATCACGTTGAAAAAATTCACTTTGCGCTACGAAAGCGCTAATAGTTTTGTAGCACAAACAACAAAAATTACACTACAGGTGCTACGAAAGCACAATTTTGTAACTATATTTTCAGTTGAGTTGTCAAATGTCAGAAACCATTGGGAAAGGGTAAGATAGAGGTTTTTTGATTCATGTAATGATGAAATCGAAGTACACACCCACGTTTGCATTCATCATGGTTAGTATAGGTTATGAGTGGGCCATCATTTTCAGTTATGAAAGGACACTTGAAATTCAAATTCTTTCCTAGTTAGTCATTCTCATTCCTTTTTCCTTCATTCGTAATGTCTGACCTCGGAGTATCGAGCAAAACTTGTGGCTAGTTCTTACAAAAGTTTATTACATCCATATCAAGTGAGGCTAATACATTTATTCAAGTGAGGCTGATACATCCATTTCAAGTGAGGCTGAAATATTTATATCAAGCGAGGCTGAGAGGTTCTCTGAAGAATATAGCAGAGGAAATAAAAATACACAGAGGAGGACAGTGCTTAAAGCATGAACCTGAAAACATGAAGGCAATAACTAAAGACCCACCAATGATGGAAGAATTTAGCAAGTTGCCTACGGTTTTGTGAGAAATTGTAGGGCTGTCACACACAAGTATCCAAGGAATTTGCTATGAATTTCAATGGAACAGCCACTAAAGTGGGGATACTAAGTTTTTCTATTACACCAGAGGTCATTGCTATCGTTATAGAGATTCCAAGAGGTCAAGAAACCTGGTTCAAAGTGTTCAAAATTAATATGGAGCAATGTAAAGGGTTCATGAAGCTTGAGCACATTGAGATGGATCTCAAAAATGTTATCCCAAGAAGCTGCAACAAAGATAATTATTCAAAACTACTGCTCAACATTCAAAAATATTTTACCTGTGAAGGCAAGTATCACAAGGTTTATTCATACCATTTCAAATTACTTCTACACTTCACTGGTAATATTTCACTTGACTTACCGTTTTATCTGCATAGAAGTCTTGCAAAGATGGCTGATAAGGTGCAAGAAAATTCTAAGGGGAGTGAGACATCATTATTTCATCATGGCTTAATGAAATTATTAATTTTAGATGAACTTAATAATTTAGATGAACTTCAAAAGATAGGAAGATATTGGTCCTCATTCTTGTTTGTTAATGGTTTTGAGTTGGAAACCATAACTCCTGCAAGAAAATCTAAAGCTAAAGGATTTCCATCACCACCACCAGCAGAACGAAGTCAACCTATGGTTGCAAAATCAAAAGAACCTGCAAGAGTAAAGCCAAGAAACAAAACTGAGAAAAGGCCAGAGCAAATGCAAATGCTTGATACACCAACTCTCCCAACTGCAAAATATAAATCAAAGGTTGTCAAAGATGTAAAACATGAAAAAATTGTCAGCAAACAAGGGACCAAAAGAATAACTAGAAGCCAAGCAGTGGTTTTGAAAGGAAAGACAATTGCTATAGAAGACAATCCAATAACAAAGGGGAATCTAGAGGATATTCTTCATGCCATTGACATATAGGAAACACCTATTGTCCAAATTGAATTTATTGGGGAAGATGAGCAGAAATTGAAAAAGGCTAAGTCTGCAAAGAGATTAGAGTTTGAAGGGGAAGATGCAGGTTTCATTTTTCAAGCAAGAAATCCTTTGATAAAGCATGCTAGGAAATTAATGGAAGGCAGAAAAAAAGTTCAAAAACACACTGAGACAACTAAATCACCTAAATATATTATGAGAGAATATTATTGATCTCTCATCACCCACAGTAAAGGATACAATCAGCAAATTAAAGGGGAAAAGAGAAAGTGATAGAGAAAACAGAGTTTCACTGCCTTGAAGAAAAGTTAAAGTTGGAAAATCAGAAAATAATTGTCATGAAAAAGAGAGCTATAAAACATAGTGTCGAGAAAGTGCAGTTTAAAAGGATTAAGGCAGTGTGGGAAGGACAAGTTGATTCTGTTTCTGAAACTTTAGACAATACAATGCAACTTGTCAAGTGGACAATTCCAACAATAAAAGAAGCTAATTTTGTCAGAATAATAAACACCCATCTGAGAGCTACTAACAAAATACTTAAAGACCAGGTGAAGGATTCACAAGAGAAACTAGAGTTAATTCATGATGAGCTACAGAGCAAAGGCATTAAAATGACAGTCATAGAAGAACCAATAGGTCAAACATTTGTAAATAAAGAAAGAATGCCTCAAGGAAGCTAAAATGAAGTTGGTTTATGGTTTTTATGGTTTGTAGATGATGAGGATAGGTTGTATTTTGAATTTTTGGGCAACCATAGTTTTCATTTGACAAATTTATAAAAAAATCTACATACTCAGCAGTTTCGTAGCGCCTCTAGACTTAAAAAGCAGAAAAGTGCCACGAAACTGTTGTAGCTGCCTTTTTTTCTTCTTTTGATCAGTATTTAAGGTGTTAAAGGATGAGTTAAGGGCTGAAAATTTTATGATAGATGTGTTGAAGGGTGATAAAGATGATGCAAGAGGAAAGAGTCAGAATTTTTGAGGATAAAGGCTTGTAAGGCAGCGCTACAAAAAGCGCTACGAAACTGTTGTATTTTCGTAGCACAATGTATTTTATCTTTTGGAGCAGCCTTTAAAGTGGCTTTTGAATAGCTGGAGCATATGAAAGAGTCATGGAATATGTCAAGCCATGATTAAACATTAAATACCACGAATTAGAGATCAAATGATAGCCAGAATGCTCAAAGAAGAAAAAAATATCCTTTGCCTAAAAAACAGGGTATTGTTTCCTATTTTTGAGGAGGTTAGATAAGTGGTCATGAAGAAATGAATGCCATCATCCAAATTCGACCATGTGATGACATACTTGTCAATGATGTAATTTCAAGTAGATAAGGTTGTTAAGGATAGTAATAAGGAGTTTGAGTCCTTTTTGAAATAGGACTGTTAAATAGGATAGGTGTCCTTTTGTAATAAATTTCATGTTTTATAGTTATGCAAGGTGTCAGTAGGAAAAAATTTGATGTATCTAGACTAGATCCAGATCATATGAGGAGGTAACATGTCTATTAAAGGCCATGGGGTCGAATTTGTCAAGGGCTGGAGATTTTTGGCAAAATGACAGCTTATTGTAAATTGTCTGTTTCAGCAATACATATATTGGTTACTTGATCAACTTGAGATTCTGAAGGAGTTTTTAGTTCTTATTTGTTCTATCTTTACCTTTTATGTATCTCCCTTGTAGTGGTTCTCATTTATATTACTCAAAATTCATCCATGTGATGCTTTGAATTCCTTAATAAGTGAATTGACTGTGTATTTTCATATCTCATGTGTGTGTGTCCTACTACTAAAAACTCTAACCTGCCTCAACTTCCATGTCAAGTGAACTCACTGAATCACTGAAAGTGTTAACTCCATAAGCCCAATGGCTACATATTGATATTATTTTCAACCTACATTCATCATAACCAGTTTATTTCCTAAATAGAGTTAGCCATATATATCTTTATTCCATATCATTAACCCTTGAGAGAGCCCTCCCAAATTGAGGAGGCTAAGCCTCAGTCACAATATTGGTTTGAAATAGTTACATTTAAGTTGTATGATCAGCAGCCAATCAGGTACGTTTTTGGTGATAACAGGTGGTGTCGTCAGAGAGGTGTCTAAGTAACTGTTATTTCTACTGAAGCATTGTTTTTTACTATTTTTCATCAGTCTTATTGATTTGAAAAAATGAAAATTTCAAAAAATAACTTGTTCTTTCATGCCTCATAAGAGTAGGGATAACCAAGGAAAATTCTTACCAAAAACCTGCACCCCCTCACACAGCCAACCTTCATCCTTCTTTTGTGGCTATGAACTTCCCTCTTTGACTACAGGGGAGTTAGAAGACCCTCTAGGATAGCAACCTGAAATTTTTTAAGAACCTATTGGGGAAGAAGAAGAACCCATATCACCTACCCAAATCATGGTTTAAAATAGTAATAATGATATTTTCCATGTCAAAGAACCAATGGAGAGGCTAAAATGAAGAATATAAGCCCTGGTTCCCTTCCACATTTCCATAGCTTGACCTTTGAGGAACCTAACGCCTTCATGTTTGAGTTTTTTGTCTTCTATACGACCTATAATTATTCCTATGATGAGCAGGAGTTGTATTATTTTCCTTCTACCATTAAATATCCAACCTTGTGTTAGTTTATGGGTCTACCTGGAGGCAACATCACTACCTGGGTGCATCATTACCTAGGCCCAAATGCAACAAGCCTTCAATGGAAAATATCGAGACTATTATAGGTCCAAAGAAACAAAGGAGGAAATATTTAGGATGACTCTTGGACCTAATGAATCCCTAGAAAACTATGAGGAAATATTCCAACTCAATTATAGGAGGTTCAACTGCACCCTTGATCCTAAGTCAATCAAGCTAGTTCTTCTCCAAGGAATCAGGGAAGATCTGGTGGAAACCCTCAACATTCTATCTAGAGGAGATGTCTCCCAATTGTATTATGTTGGCATCAAGACTATATTCGAGAATCACTCTAAGGTTTCTAGGAAAAAGGGTAGGTATAACCAAATCCTGGTCAGTTTCTCTCCCTCCACAACATCAATCAAGCATGAGATAGGGAATATGTTGGAGCATTTCAAGAGTGAAATGTTGTTGAGATTCAACAAGATGATGAAGCTTAGTGAAAATCAGTCACCTTCACCTAAGTGGGCCCGTAGGCTATTTTTAAGTGAGTCTATTTTTAGACTATGTCTATTTTTAGACATGGTGATCATATTTCAAAAGTTGCAGGATTCTATTTCTTGATAGTTGGTCAAGTTGGAAAAATAGATGAAATTCGATTTTTATAATATTGGGCAAAGTCTATTTATAGATCGTTGATCTAAAAATAGATGTGTCGATTATTATTAGCCATTAATAATAATCAGAATCTAAACATTAGGGGAATTTTGAGGTCTAAAATGGGCCTCCTAAGGAAATAATAAAATAATAGTTAAACAAATAAAATAATACTTATGAATTTGAAATTCATTTTTTGCACCAAAATCCATGTAACCATGGTTAAATTCAATTCAAAAGTTGTACCAAAATAAAATTAATAAAAAAATTGTATTGATGTGACTATAAATAAGAATAATATTTTCAAGAAAAAATCATTATCATTACACAACTAATGCATTTGTCCTTTGTACTTAAATAACTTAAAATAAAATATAAATATAAATTCATAAATTCTTAATTATAGAATATACTATTAATTAAAATTTATATTATTTAAATTATTTAATAACATGTAATTAATATACTATTTAAAAATAATATAATATAATATATTGTTTTATGTATGAATTTTATATTACATATTTAATTGATTTGATTTATAAATAAATATTTCAAAATACACAAATATAATATTTATTGAAAAGTGTGTAAATACATGAAGATTGTGTAGGGATATGCATTGTTTCTTTCAAAAAATATGAAATAACAATAATAATATTTTATTCAAAAAGTGTGAAATGACATTTATTATGAGTGCTTTACTTTATGACTTTAAAAGTACTTAGAGGACTACCATGGTTAACCATGGGTTTTTATCCACCATTGAGAATGTAACAAGTAAGTACCTTTAACTCAAACACTACCACCTTAACCATTAAGGATGATGTCATCCCCTAAAATGTGATTAGTTCTCATAAAGTGAATTTTGATTGTACATTTTCCAAAATCAATGGGAAAATCAGTGTGTTGAAGGAATTACGCAATTCCTAGGGTTTACTGGTGGTTCATGCATGGAGGACTCAGTTAGAACTGAAGTGGCAAAGTTATGACTGAGTTGGAAGAGTAGTTCATGGAGTTGTTATTCAGTTTAACTCAGTTAATGGAGTTAAACTCAGTTGAGCTAGTTGTATCTAGCTTAAATGAGTGATACGCTAGTGAGAGTGGAGTGAATTAATTATTTAATTAATTCACAAATAATAACTCATTAATCAACTGAACAAAATGCATCAGTTAACTACAGTGCATGTCAGTTCCAATGGAGACCCAATGGAGAGATAGATGAAAGGGTGAAATGAACTATCTGTTGTGACTATAGTGACGCATTGATTGAATCACACACACATTGGAGATGCCAATGAGGATTGCGCAGTCAAGGCAAGGCCAATTAGAATTCATTCAAGGGTCTTCTTCAACAGGGATTTCATAGTGGAGGCAAGCTATCAAGTGGCAAGAAATCAGTGCATGGATTTGCAGATTTCTTCATGTTAGTGTGTGACGATTGATTGTACTGAGAGTTTGATGTACTAAGCTTTGTATGAGATTGTTACATGATCTCCATGATACATAATATATGATAGTTTGGGTTTTTAGCTTCAGGCTTTTCCGTTAAACAACTGTGTTATGTGCGATTGTTTTTATTGCTTCATGTGTTTGCAAGTGAGTTTAAATTTCTACAAAATATTAACAATGGAAGGATTCTGTATTTAGAAAGAAGATAAATATTGTTAGAACAGGAGAATCAAGATATATACATGCATATGTTATATAATTTCTACAAATGTTGCATACCTTTTCCTTGTAAATGGATATTATGCAAATTAAAAGAAAGCAAGAGGAAGAAGAAAGAGCACTGGATATGTCTTGCCCTAGATGTACTAAAATACATCCTAGGAATGAATGCCCACTAAATGTCATAGAAGTTTTCTTAGTTTGTGAAGAGAATCATGAAATATAAAAATTCCCCTCTCTGTCAAGCCTAAAGGTTGTATACCAGGGAGGAGTAGAGAATGGATCATAAAAATTGTTCTTCATTAACCAACGTAGACCCCCAGGACCTCGACCATATCAACAAGACATGTAAGGTGAACATTATCCTCACTACAACCCAAAGCATATTGCACATTTCCTGCCTTTGTACCATTCCAATAATCCACCATGGTCCACACCTCCCCCTTGGCCTTATGCCCCTCCATATCCTCCTCGGCCTATCAACCATCCTTTTCATCCATATCCACCCTAATCTTCCCAATGGGGTAAACCCTCATAAGGGTGGAGGCCTCAAACAAACCAGCCTCCTACTTTACTATCTCTGCCCCAATATCATCCATAGATAACTCATCATACCCCACCTAGGAAACCTCAAATTCCTTCTAAACCAAATCTGAACCCGAAAAATAAGCAAGCACAACAAATATACAGTGGAGAGACATCCTATCCTGCTTATGTTGTGGAAATAAAAGAGATCAACCTTAGGTATGGGAGGGTGCTCCCAAATAATCACCCTCCTTATCCACCTGAAGAGTTTGAAGAAGATAAGGAAGAGAGTTTCCCTCAAGTCAATGCACCCCCCTATCCTAAAAGGTTGGTACACCCTAACTAGAAAACCCCAGAACAAGTTCAACTTCTGGGAGAATTGAATCATTTTTGTTCAAGTTACCCCTTCTCTAGGCCATTAAAGATGTTCCCATATACAACAAGCTTATTAAGGAAAAACATTTTAAAAGGCCTGGGAGAAGAAGAAGAAATACCCCCACCATCAATGTTTTTGGACAACTATCTAATCTGACTCTTGGGAGGGTGATCTCCCCAAAATACCTAGACCTTGGTATCCTAGTAGTGGATTTTCACATCGATAGAATTATGGTCCCTAATACCTGATTGATCTTGGGGCTACAAATAATGATCTAAGGCATATTTTTTAGCTCAAAATTAAAAGTGCTCAGAAATGCTTCAAACCTAAATGCCTGGATAGAGCTCATCTCCAGGATTCCAACATAACTCATTTCATCAAATTCTGAGTTCATATGAGGGAGTTATGGTCTGTTGTCTGTTTTCTCAAACAGGAAAAAAATGAGCAGAATAGGTATAGGGATGATGTGGTAGTCCAGTCAGCTTCACAGGGAATATTCTCTAGAATCATCTAATGACACTGTGCCAAGTGTCACAACCAGATTCGCCGATGATGACTAGGAAGTGAAATTTTCTTATCGTAAGTCTAAGGGTGAATTTTGAATTTTAATAGTGCAGGTTATTATTTAAGTGGTTGAATTATTCATCCAATGGGGAAGGGCCACGTGGCATGCCATGTACCCCCCCATGGAATGGAAGATTGGTATTATTTTCTAAGTTTGGAACAGTATGGTGGTGGCGCACATATATTATATGGTGATATATTTTATATATATCCTAAGTCAAAACTATGCTATGGGGTGGAGATCATATATGGCACATACATATTATAACCTAAGGTTCGGAACCTTAACACCATGTCAGAGGCTAACTAAGGATCACATAGTTTGAAAATTTAATGGACTTTGGGTCATGTATAGCGAAGAAAAATATTGTGGTGTGAGTCGGGATCAAACCCTCGACCTCACCCGCACCATTACATCGCCTTACAACCTCGCCTAACTCATGGGTCTTTACCCATATGGAATGTCGTCGTTATTTAAACTTTCAACGTTCCTTGGATGGGGGTCCGGAGGGGGCCAGCCCCCTCCCACATGTCCGACATCTCGAAACCAGGAGCTTCCAACTGCAAATTTGACGGAGTTTAATCCATGTTAATTAGTGATTAAAACATGGTTATGCCACATTAAACCACCATTAGCGTTAAACGTGCTTTACACTTAAACAACACTTATCTTAAGATTTAAGATGCGCCTATATTTTAATTAAGTGTAGTTAATGTAATGGAATATTTGGCGGGGGTGTCTTTTTAGGTGGATTTCTAAATTTAGCCATGCTAACTGGGAAAATTTCCAAATTTAAAGGAGAAATACCAGGAATTTTTTTTTTTTCCATAACTGAGGAAATTTTCCACCAAAATGAGTTCAGAAAGAGTCATTATTGGTATATTTTGATGTTTTGGAGCCATTGGAGCAGGTTACAGAGGCAACAGGATACTGTAAACAAGCATTTTTCACAATTGAAGCTAATACAAAGGCTCACACTATGAAGTTGGATCAAGGAGATGTAGCCTAGGAGGGGTGAACTCCTTCATCAAAAACTTTTGTATTGAACTCTTTTATTTTTGCTTGCTTTTTTTTTATATGTTTTTGTTCAGCATTAAGTTTATATACTTTTGAGTTCATGATAAACACTAAATTTCAACAAGTTTTAATGAATTTTCACACATAAGCTCATATATAAACTCTTGTTTGATAAGCAAACCAAATAAATGTTATTTTAAATATGAAACTGATATTAGCACAACATTAACTAAAAATCTATTTCATATCAAATAATGTGATGACTAGGGAAACCTTGTTGAAGCTCAATCTCCAAGGGGCTTTGAGAAAGACCACCACAGTGTTGCAGCTTATAGAAAAATCCATAGTAGCTCCTAAGGGAATTATTCAGGATGTCATGGTCTCCATTGAATCCTTGGAGTACCCTCCTAATTTCCTGGTCCTCTAGCCCAAAACCAAGTTTAATGGTTATCCTATCCTTTTAGGAAGACCTTGGTTGGCCACTGTTGATTCCTATATTAGTTGTAGGGATGGAAACATGACTTTTAAGAATGGACATTTATCAAAACAACTTGTTTTGAATCCTCCTTCTCAACCTTCTATTGAAAATGATTTACCCTTATGGTTAGAGGATGAGGAAGAGTATGAATTATATCACACCACCCCCTACCCAGTTTGCACCTTGGACAGTGACATATGGGGAGGGAAACTTTATGAAGATGACATTATTGACCATATCCTACAGAATCGGCCTTCCACTCCCATATTAGTTGATGAAATTCTAAAATAATCTAAGAATAGTCCTTGGATTGACTTGTTCTTTGTTGACTCTAGCCTAGAACATGCCAAGATTGTAGAGTTTGTCCCATCCAAAACTCTAAAGATAAATCCCTCTTTCTCGGTCAAACAGGAAGAACAATTGTGCAATGTACTGAGGCAACACCTGGATGCTTTTGCTTGGGATTATAAGGAAATTAAATGTGTGCATACTTAAATTTTAACTCATCATATTTACATTAAAGAAGGATGAAAGCATGTGTGCCAATGCCACAGAAGGATGAACCCAACTCTTAAGGACATTGTGAAAGAAGAGCTGCAAAAGCTACTAGGTGCAGGGTTCATATACCCCATTTCAGATAGTGAGTGGGTTTCACCTCTTATTTTAGTCCCCACGAAGAATGGGAAGTGTAGAATATGTGTTTATTATCAAGAACTTAACAAGGCTATAAAGAAGGACCATTTTCCTTTGCCCTTCATTAACCAAGTCCTAGATCACCTTGCAAGAAAGAAATTATTCTCCTTCCTGGATGGATTTAGTGGATATAATCAAATTCATATCAGCCCTGAATATTAAGACAAGACCACATTTACATGTCCTTGTGGTTCATTTTCCTATAGATTCCTTCCATTCGGTCTTTGTTATGCCGACTAATTTTCATAGAGAAGTTATAAGTATCTTTGTTAAACTTGTTCATGACTCTGTTGATATATACATGGATGATTTCACTCCTTATGGATGTGACTTTCAGGAAGGTCTTTCTAATTTGTGAAAATTCCTGAAGAAATGTATTGAAATGAATCTCCCATGGAGCCTTGAGAAATGTAATTTTTTTATGAATGCAGGGGTTATCCTTGGCCATTCTATATCCAAGGAAGGGATACAGGTTGCCCCAAACAAGATTTCCATAATCAAAAGGGTCCCTATCCCTCAAAAACAAAGATATTATAGGAGTTTCCTTAGATTAGTTGGGTATTATAGAAGGTTCATTAAAATTATTAGTAAACTGGCTTCATCCCTATTTGGATTGCTGGCTAAAGATTCATATTTTTCTTGGACAAAAAATTTTCAAGAAGCCTTCAAAATACTAAAACAAAATTTGACCACTGCACCCATCCTTAGGGGTCACAACTGAGCGTTACCTTTACATATACACATAAATGCTTCATAAAAAGTTGTAGGTGTTGCCTTCGGAAAAGTAGAGTAAAAATTTCCTTATGCTATCTATTTCATCAGTAAGAACCTTTCTAAAGTTGAGTTAAATTACATTGTCACTCAAAAGGAACTCTTAGCTATGGTGAATTATTTAAACAAGTTTAGGAATTATATCATTGGTTATCAAACTTTAGTTCACACTCATCATGCAGCCTTTAAGTATTTAATGAATAAACTTGATGTCAATGTTAGGATAATTAGATGGTTCTTATTATTGCAGTAATTTGATTTGACTATTGTTGATAAACCATATAAAGAGAATGTGGTCGTAGATTTCTTGTCAAGACTAACCCTACTTGCAGGAAAGGAAGAAATGATAGATGATCAACTTCTAGATGAACATCTCTTTTCCATCTTGGTGCTTTCTCCTTGGTTTTTTTTATATAGCCAACTACTTCATTGCGAGGAGGTTCCCTCCTAACTTATCCTCTTAGCATGCCATGATAGACCCTCTAGGGGCCAATTTACTGATAAGACAACATCCTTCAAATTTCTATAATTAGGTTATTATTGGCCCACTTTACATCAGGATGCAAGGAGGTACACCACCAGGTGTGATCAGTTCCAGAGGATGGGTAAGCCAACACCCAAGGATGAAATTCCCTTACAACCTCAAGTGACTCTAGAGCCATTTGAAAAGTGGGGAATGGATTTCATTGGACATATTGATCCCCCATCGGGACAAAAAAGGTATATCATTGTATGCACTTGTTACTTGACCAAATGGGATAAAACAAAATCAGTAAAGCCGGAAACTGAGCAAAAGGTGGTTGAATTCCTGAGGGACAACATCTTCTACAAATTTGGTTTTCCAAGGGAATTAGTCTCTCATCAAGGAGCACAATTTACATCAATTTTAATTGAAGATATTATGAAGTAGCACCACATCAAGCATAGGACATCTACTACCTATCACCCTCAATGAAATGGTTAGGTGGAAGTCACAAACAAATCATTAGAGAGCATTCTTACCAAGGTTCTTAGCAGCAGCAAAAAATATTGTGAAGACATACTTGTGGAAGCCACTTGGGCCTACAACACCACTTGGAAGACCACCACTGGATTCACTCCCTTTGAGCTAGTCTATGGGAAGAAGAAATATTTGTCTATTGAATTTGAGTATAACACCTTGAGGATGACAGATCAGTTACACTTGGATCTCACTACAACACAATAGGAGAGGTTGCTCCAGCTCAATGATCTAGATGAATTTAGAATGCAAGCCCTCCTACACACTAAATTAATCTAGCTACAAAGGAAGATTTGTCATGATAAGCACATAACAGAAAAGAATTTTCAAGAAGGAGATTGGGCCCTGTTGTATGACTCAAAATTCAAGGATTACAAAAGAATATTAATGAAAATATGGTTGGGTGTCTATCTATTAGAAACATGTCATGAGAATGGGTTTGTCCATATCAAAAAAATTGATGAGGAAGGGATTCCTTTACTTGTCAATGGTCATAGGTTGAAGTTCTACAAGCGACCTATGTCCAAGGAATATTTTGTGAATTGATTCAACAAAGAATTAAATGTGATTTGGAGGCTCATGGCCTTCAGTCCACCAAATTTCAAAATAATAATAATAATAATGAGAGGACCTAGATGAAAACCTTCATGAGGCATCTGAGGCCAACTCTTGGGTTGAAAACCTCTCTAAGGTAGCTCAAGAGAAAAAAAGAAAAAAAAGAGAAAAAGAAAACAAAAAATAATAATAAAAGTTGAAATATCCCTAGGTGAAAACCTCCTTTGAGGTGCCTAGGGCAGGTATGTAGGTTGAAAACCTTTGCATAGGAATTTTGATTGTCAAAAAAAAAACACATGGAAGGAGTTCTTACGCTACTTTTGCTAACATTTTTTCTTTGCAGGACTCCAAATAGTAGATAGAACCATGGATACAAGATAGCATTTGCAAGTGTATCCCTCCATTTTTCCTGCCACACATTGCATTTTCGCCCTCTCCACATACCTATCTACCTCTCTCCATCATCCAACAAGCAATAAAATCAAACTTTTCCCCCTCGTTGTAATGATATAGGAGGAGCCTAAAATGCTATAGGAGGGAGATCCGCTGAAAAAAAGAGACCATAGGGTCATACATTATTTAGTTGATGTTGATAATAGGTCCACCAATGTCAATTTCATCACCCATCCATTCCATCTAGCCAAAGTTAGCTCAAATTTCCTCCTTGTCATTTAGTTAAAAAACCACATAAAACCCTTGTTTTCCATTCTTCCACCAACCACACCACTTCCTCATGATCCTAATCTTGTGCTCATACCTTTTATGATTTTCCCTCAATCTAACATAAAAAATGAGGTCCAAAAAAAGGGGGGGAGTAAATGGCTGCTACAGGAAGGAGACTCTTCTTGTAGCATCATGTACAGCACAACAGACTCCTTAAAAATTATTATTTTTCACCTATAGAGAGCATCATGGAGCCATTTCTGAAAGAAAAGAAAAAGAAAATCATCCTTAGGAAGCATTCCATCCACTCCACTAGCAGCAAATTGGACACTAGAATAAACCCTGCACACACAGCAAAGTTATCAATAAAAATACCATCAAGTTGTGAATACTTGAATAGAAACAAGAAAATAAAATCAACACTCTCAAGATCACGATGTTATGAGGTCCAGCTCCAGCATACAAGCATCTCCATAAATTTGGTCCATAGGTAGGCTCATGCATGAAAACCCTCACCTCTTCCCTATGCATATAACGCTAAAATGTGTTGATGGTCGAGAAAGGAATTTTTTTGGGTTGGAGGTGGCCAGTAAACTTGGCCACCCTCGGCTAGTAAACTCAAGTTCATTCAGTCACACATGCAACGTGGAAAATTCAAATCAAGTGAGGTGGTTATTACAAGGAGAGAGGTGAGGATCATGAGGAGCAGGGTAATGATTACAAGGAGTGGGTAAAATTATTCAAAAAATGAATATCATGTAAGAGACATGTCACCAAAGCGCTCCGAGCCTTTACCAAAAAATGGAATATTAAGTACAAGGCTCGACTCCATTTGCACTATCGCTCATTTATAGAAAAAAAAAAGTTAGAGGAAGGACAAGCTAGTGCTATCAGACTGCCTAGATCACCACTGATCTGCTTCAAACCATGTTTGTAGGTACTATAGGAGGGTCTGAACTACTACAGGAGGGCCAAGAAGAAGCTACTTCAAGAGGGAATTAAAGTGAGAAAGGGAGCCAAAGTGACCCAAATTTTTCCTCAAATCCTCATGCACGTGACATAGCTATTTCAAAAAGGATTAATTGGCCATCTCCCTCTTTAATTTATATACAATTACATGGGAAATTCTTCCTGAAGTTAGTGCCCTGTAATAGACAATCGAGCAGAATAGTTCCCTTTGGAAATTGTTTTGTAAATTCAATATAGGGATAGAAAAAGAGTTTGCTTTGACATAAATTTTAAAATCCTTCTCCCTCACTGATAAAAAGTAATTTTTGATATTGTTTCTACAACCAATATTTACTTGAGGAAACACTGAAATTTACACCTAAGTAACACCGAGAAGGAGCAGTAGAAGAAATGGGGAGAGGATTCAATATAAGAGAGTCCACTGACACAAAGAGAATTCATCAACACCCTCCTGTAGTAAAAAAAATTCTAAGACATCCATGGATGGGCTTATTTGAGCAGCTGAAAGGGTATGATGATGACATCAATCAAGAATTTTCCATGGCATTACATTCCCAAGAAGAAGATAGTGCCACTATTTTTGTTAGAGGGTTTTCCATCTCTTCATGTCCTGAGACCATAAGAAAAGTGACCACCTTACCTTTGGTAACTTGATGGAGCAATGAGGAAAAATAAGTAAGTGTCACAGCCAAAAAGAAATTTTTCATTCAAAGAGAAAAACCTATGGAGGATAATAATTGAGTCAAAAGAGAAAGCCTACCTTACCCCTAGGATGAAGTGGCCTACCACATTCTCAAATACATACCTTGTGAGGGGAGGTTCAGCATTGTATATTCCTATCATTTTAGGCTACTCCATGAACTTATACTTGTAGTATATTTACCAATCACATAGAGACTAAGTGTTCCCCGCTTCCTCCTACAATCTATCAATGAAATGATCCAGAAGGTGAGGTAAGGGAAGCATCAACACATTTCCCACCATGGCCTCATTAAGTTAATTGTGAAGGATGCTTTAAGTCAATTAAGAAACCTTGTGCTATGGATTTATTTTGTACACGTGGACAGGGAAATCTTCATTGAAACCCAAGTCATCACACATGGAGAAAAACCAACCTCTAATACTAGAGGTATGGGAGAAAAAACAAAGGAAGAAGAGGCAAGGAAAATAGAGGAAGAAGAGGCAGCAAAAATAGAGGAAGAAGAGGAAGCAGAAATAGAGAAAGAGGAAGCAGAAATTAAGGAAACAGAA
This sequence comes from Pinus albicaulis, assembly GCA_034641835.2. Classification (NCBI taxonomy): domain Eukaryota; kingdom Viridiplantae; phylum Streptophyta; class Pinopsida; order Pinales; family Pinaceae; genus Pinus; species Pinus albicaulis. The sequence goes on along the minus strand of CM076577.1, from coordinate 1,281,689,981 downwards.
GGAGAGAAAAAAAAATAGAAGAATAAGAGAACCCTACAGAGACTTCTAAACCCCAAGAGATAGAGAAGCAAGGATTTCAAACCAATCTTTATCCAAGGAATATATAACAAGAAGTCACATTGAACACAGTTGTTAAGCCTAAAATAAGGAAGCAAAGACAAGGTCCCCTATACTTCAAAACAAGGAAGAGCACTAGGATTAGGAAAGGGAAACCACTACCTCCTTCAAAAATCCCTATCACTATTGAGGAGTCACCAAGAAAAAATGAAGAAGTGGGATGTAATGAAGGAAATATTGAGGAGGTTATCTCTCCTAGGGCCAAAAGCAAGAAACTTGTGATACATGTGGGAAGGCCCACCACTAGGGAAGTCACCTATAAGAGACTCAAGACACAAATTTCCATTGGAAAAGAAGGAAAAGAAGAGATACAGGAGGACACAAAGCATCTACAGGAGAAACAAGGGATGCTACAGGAGAAAAAGGAGGTGCTACAATAAGGAGCAACCACCTCAAGAAAGGATGAAAAAATCCTCCAAGATTTCTAGGAGCTTAATCCACAGCCCAATATAGAATTCTACTACAATTTTTTTGAGGGAGCTAGTATTATATCTAAGAAGTTCGTTATCCCACTCGTCTTTGAGTTATAGAAGGAAAGAGGAAGAACCCACAGATGGATGCAAATTTCCAAATCCAAAAATGTAGAAGATTTGGGCCTCATGGAAGAAAATATCAATGAAATGGGAAAGGAATTGAGTGACCTAAAACTAAGTGAGTCAACCATGAGGGAACAACTATAGGAAGAGAACATAAGGTTAAGAGAACATTTGCAATAGAAGGAAACACAACTTGCTAATATGGCAAGTCTATCTACGGAAGCCATATAATGCAGGAAACCATCCAAATCCTATGTTATTTTCCTCAAGGAGCAGCTGCTGCAATTCTAGATAAAGACACTATCACAATATGGGTCTTTTCCCTTCCAATATTACAGGAAATAGTTCGCAAAAAGGAAAAGTATGGAGGATAGGGAAAAACTAGTTGGTTTTTATATGCACAATATCATCCTAAAAAATTGAATTTTTGGGACCCCAATTCAATATTGGGAGACATGCAACTCATGGCATTCACATCTTGGTTGGAACATGAGGAGACAAGAGTTGAAGAAGTAAAGAAGGTGATGTAAAAGGAAGAAAAGGATCCCTTATAGATCATAGTGAAATTGGTAAGCCCTACAACTTTCATTAGCAATCACAACCTCATCTCCTTTGATTATGATTTAGCACCTCAGTACATAGCAACCCAAGAGAAATCCATTCTACATTTTTAGGGCACTTTTAGGATGTTTGGAACAGAGAGTCTACAAGCTTGTCAAAGAGGGTGGCATGTCTTAGCTCACAGTTTACAAATCAGAGAGTATCATTATCTAGAAATGTTAAGGAATGTCTTGGAAATAACCCCGTTGTACAAAATGATTATGGAAATACTGAAGATAAAATGGATAAGACTCAAACTTAGTCCTCCCTTGTTGTTGGGCTTACAAGAAGGAAGACACCAGGAAGAGGAACAAAAGGTATGGACAGAAATAGAGGAAAATGTAGGTTTTTATCCACGAGAAGGCACACTCTTTGAGGTACCTTAGGATGTCAGAGAGGCCACCAGGGCCATGAATGAGCTTCATATGGATGACTAAGTTTCTTAGAGGATGAACAACACCTTCAGAAGGGGGGTAATGATGGGTCCCATTTATAGGTATATTTTGAAGTTCATCGTGTTATCCTCCATCCCGTAAAACTATCATTTTCTCACATTAATTCGCATTTTTAGTCGTAATATGCTTAGTAAGAAGACTAAAAGGTGTTTGTCATATTGTGTGGCCTAATGTGATTGAATTGCAAGAAAAAGAGGAATTTTTTAAGTATTTAATATGCATGGGATTTGTTATCCAAGATAACACTTAGGTTTGTTTTTTAAGTCAATGTGGTTAAGTTAGTTAGGGTTCTGAGTTTTCTTGAAAAATAATTACATGTACAAAGGTAATTTTGGTCATAAATTTAGTTTGTAGGGTCATTATGAATTTTAGTGGGGTGTTAAAAGAAAGGTGAAAATCAAGTCTTCTATGGGTATTGGGCATATTGGGTCTTAATTGACATTTTGACAGTTTTACGTCGTAGCAACTCTAGTTAGAAAATTCGAGGGTTTGATACAGAAGTTCATCTCACTTCGGTAGCAAATTTGCCTTCCCAAACACTTGTCTCGCTACAGGAGTTTGTTGTTGTGGCAATTATAAGGTAACGGTACAAATGTTTTAAAATGGTTATGGTCACAGTCATGTGGGTCATGATTACATGTCTTTTTTCCTTATCCATCACCCTCAAAACACGTACACCATATAAATCCATCACAAATTTGTTCCCTTTTCACTTTTAATTTCTCTATTGTCATAACTCAGTCTCTTTCTCATTCGAAATGTTCTTGTTGTCCATAGATCGGTCTTGTTGTCTTGTGAGATGGCCTAGCTTTCTTTAGGGTAGGTATTCTAGTGTCAAGAGCTGGTATCTTGTCTTTTAGATATTTGTAGGTGTCAAGAAGCAGCTCTCTGCGTGTTGAAGTAATATAAGCTTAGAGGAAGAAATATAAATGAGGGTCAAGTAAGAGATTAAGAAAATACTAGAAGAGGACCCTGTACCTCACTCAAGAATTTTCCAGCCGTAGGGTGCCACTGCTTTCGTAGAAATTATATACATTAAGCATGCATATGTCCTAGATTCCCTTGATCTCACAATATTTAACTTCTTGCAAAATACAGAATCATTCCACTGTTAATCTTTTGCGGAAAATTAATTGCACACACATGTGAAGCATAAATAAAAACAATCACACATAACACAGTTGTTTAACGGGAAAGCTTGAAGCTGAAAACCCCAACTATCATATATTATGTATCATGGAGATCATGTAACAATCTCATACAAAGCTTAGTACATCAAGCTCTCAGTACAATCAATTGTCACACACTAACATAGAAGAAATATGCAAATCCATGCACCAATCTCAACCCTCCTGCTAGCCTGTCTCCACTGCACAATCCAAGCTGATTACAAAGACCAATTCGTTGCAATCCCACTCTCCTTGACTGCATGATTATCATTGGAAACTCAAATGTATATATAGATGCAATTCATGCATCACTATGGTCACAATAGATAGTCTATCTCACCCTTTCACCCATCTCTGCACTGGGTCTCCACTGGATCTGACATGCACTGTAGTTAACTATTGTATTGTTCAGTTGATTAATGAGTTATTATTTGTGGATTAATTAACTAATTAATTCACTCCACTCTCACTAGTGTATCATTCAATTAGATTAGATACAACTAGCTCAATTGAGTCTAACTGAGTTAAACTGAATACAACTCCATGAACCGGTTCTTCCAACTCGCCATAACTTTTCCACTTCCCCCCGCCTCTAATCGATTCCTCCATGCATGAACTCGCAAGAAACCCTCAGAATTTGGCAGAATTCTTCCAAATTTACCGATTTGAAAATCTCGCATACTGAAATTAAGTGCTCCAAGAGAATAAGTTGGGCTTTAGAGTCTCGACATATTATTCTCTCTAATAATAATCGATGCATCTATTTTTAGATCAAAAGATCTAGAAATAGATTTCGCCTAATATTCTAAAAATAGAATTTCATCTATTTTTCCAACTAGACCAACCATCCACAAATAGAACTTCAAGAACTTCGAAATATGATCACCATGTCTAAAAATAGACATAGTCTAAAAATAGACTTGCACCAAAATAGCTTTCCATGTGGGCCCACTTAGTGACAATTTTCACTAAGCTTCATCATCTGTTGAATCTCAAATAGCTTCGTCGGGCCGCAGTGGTTGCCATGGAAAATTTGCCAAAAAAATTATGTTAACTTCATAGGGACAGAGTCTAAAGTGGCCATGCTGAACATTGCAGTGTCCCATGACACCATTTATAATTCTAAATAAATCCCTAGGTCTAGAAAAATGTGGTTTAAAGTGTAGAAGTTTCAGTTGTAGAATTGTGATGAGTTTCTTAAAGAAGAGAATAGAGGAATTGATATGACCAAAGGAATTCCTAGAACTTGCCTCAAAGAATATTATTCTAAAATCCTAATGGCCATCCAAAAGTACTTCACTTGTGAAGGCAGGTTCAACATGGTCTACCAATACCATTTCAAATTTATTCTTCATTTCATAGGTAAACAACCCCTTGACATTCCTTTTTACCTGTTTAGAAGTTTGGGAAAGATGGATGGCAAGGCCCAAGCCAGGCCTGATGCTAGTAACACTTCTATTTTCCATTATGGTCTTATTAAATTGTTGGTTGTTGAAGAATTGAATAGGTTGAACAAATATTGGATCACCTTTCTATTTCTAAGTGGCTATGAGTTAGATACTGCCACCCCTAGGAAAACTCCAAAGTCCAACTCCATAACCCCTAGGGAGGAGAAGTAGCCTGATTGAGCCTGTAGTTGAACCTAAAGTAGAGATAGAGCCTATATTTGAACATGTAGCAGAACTTGTGGCAATAGAAAAAACTTCTACAAGCACCAAGACAAAAATTTCTACAAGCACCAAGAGGAGGATGACTAGAAGCCAAAGAAAAGGGAAGGGTAAGCTATCAGATATCCTAGAAGAAATTGAGATTGAATAAAACCCAATTGTACAGCATGTAGAGGTCATAGAGGCATAAACCAAAAAGAAGAACAAGAGAGCCAAGAAATTGGATTTCAATCAAGAAGATTCAAATTTTATTTTCAAACCTAGGAAGCATGTCACAAGATCAAAGCAACCAATTGAAAAGATGCCAGAGGTACCTTCAGAAAAAATAGAGCCAGGAAAGAAGAGGAATGGCAAGGAGCTTATACAAGAAAAAATTGAAGTGAAGGTTTTACAAGAATAGTTAAGAGATGCCAGAAATGAGGTGATAGAATCTAAATTACTTTTTGAGGAATTGAAGGAGGATATATCAAAGCAACTTGATTTCTATAATAAGGTTGCAGAGGAATCTAAAAATATGTTAAAGGGAACATTGCCTTTGCATATAATGATGAAACACTTGTGCAAGAGGAACACTTGGTTACAACCAGACAGGAAAATGTTGGAGGGGAAAGACAAATCCTTAGAGACTCAGATTGAAATGGTCCAATCTAAGCTTTTGAAGAAAGGTCTTAAGATTATTCCTGAAATAGATGGCACTCCTTGAACATGTTAACATCCTTAATTTTTTCCTATGCTATATTTAACCAATATTTTTAGAAGTATACAGGCTTGTATAGGCTATTAGAAATGACATGGAGGTTGAAGAAATCATGAAAGGGAAAAATCTTAGAAAGTTGATAGTTTCGTAGCAACTCCCCATATTGAAGGTGAATATTCGCTACAAAATTGTTGTAGCTTTTCATGGAGGAAAATACAAGTTTAAACTTCAGAAATGGGAGTGATAAAGGCATGTGTTTAGCTAATAAACGTCAAAGAAGACCCTAGAACTGTCATAAAAGTTAAATGGGTAGCAAAAGAGTGTTTTTTGCATTTGCTACCAAATTTTTCTGCCAAACTGCCTATACTTTGTTGTTTCCTGCGTAATGAAGATTTGTTTTTTTGGTAAGAATATAGCAAGGTATTGGATGGAAAACAGGTCAAAGGTGTCCAAATCATCAGCCTATGAATTCCTATTTTTCAGTGAAACAAATCAACAAGTCAACAGGTTAGCATACACGTGGCAAGAGCAGAACATTCCAACACTCCAGCACATTAACAATTTGTTGCATTCGATGAAGGTTACCAACAGAATTTTCTGAATAATTAAATGATAGGAGACTCCTTTTTGTTTTCAAATTATGTTGAAACAGAAATATCCCTACAAATACTCCATGAGTTGTAATTCAATTAGAATTAGGTCTCTTATGTTGTGCATCGATTCTAGCTCAGGTGGCAGACTTTTGTAATGGGAACCTTACTCTATATATATGTAACTTTTTCACTGCGAGGGGGTTGATGGATGATATGAGAGAACCACCCTTTTAATATTTTTCTTCAATTAATACGCATTTGCAGCAGACTATCTTTTGACTTGAGATTATGTTTTGGCACATATTTTTTACCTCCATGTTTCATGTATTGTTATCAGTTTCATAGAAATTTGATTACTTGGAATTCATGTTATATGCTCCAAATTCCTTCATTTGCTATGCTTTTTACTATAAATGTTTATCTCACACCAATTCATAGCCAAAATTGCCTCAGCTTCCATCAAAGTAGTTTGCTTGTAATTGGTTTTTCTTAGCTGACTCCATGCCCAATGGTGGTTGTCATCATACTCTTTCACTGACAAAAAAATCACATAACAAGTACAGAATTAGCCTTCTAATATTTTGAGCTTTATACTGAGAATATTATAGGTATTTTGAGAGATCTCTCTCAGAATGGAAGGGCTAACTTCTAGTTAAAATTTGGTTTGAAATAGTTATGCTGGGTTGGAGGTTGACACATCCCAATCTATTCTAGCCTAATGATAATAGGCTTGATGGAGAAAACCAAGAGAGAATATAGGGGGCTTGTCCACCTCCTTAACTCTCTAACTCGGTTTAGGATCACAAGATCCTCACTCATGGCCCGAATTCACTAGCAGCGAAGGGACTCCAAGTCCATGTGAAGATTAAGGAGGGCCAGATCCATAATTCTCGAGATCTTGGGGGGAATCACTCCCATTTTCAAGGGAGATGCCATCAATGACCTTTTTGTACAAATAAATCAACTGAAAGGATCATTAGAATTCAATTTTTTTTTTCAGCTAAGAGTAGTTATTGAACCTAGTGCTTGACATTGTTATTCTTAACTTTCATATGATGTATGAGACTACTATTTTTTGTTAATGAGAAGATTTCCATTGATTTTCATCTGAGTCAGTTTTAGAGTGTTGAAACCCTTGGTTTTGGGCCCAACCCAGAGGCTTTAGTCCCTCTTATGTATTTATTTAAAGTTCTTGTTTCAAAGAATTTCATGTCTATCTCTTGTTTCAGTAGAATTTAAGCTATAAAAACTTGTGATTTTTGGCTTTCCTATCACCTCTCTTGTGGGAAGAGTGATTGGAAAGATTTACAATCTCAGCCAAAAAATATTTTCTATGATTTCTTGGAAATAGATAGATGTTAGTTGTAATCTTTTTTCATGCTTAATCTCTACAACTTACGAGATAGTTCAGTGATCAGAGTATTATTGTAGATAGGATAGATTTTAATCAAATTCAACTCATCTTTTCCATTATAATTTATTTCACTGTGTTATTGGTCACTTGATGCATGTATTTGGCTAGTTGTAGGGACTGCATTTATTTGCGGGGGTGGGCATATCTTTCCAAATTCACCTGGACTTTCCATCCTCCTCCAAGGTACCTCACACTACTTCCAACCTCTGTCTCCAAATTCACTCTATCAATGCAATAAAGGACACTGTGGGCATCAAGTTGGTGCAAGATAGACCCCCCAAGGGTATTAGGCTTTTCCAAGGGGCTCCCACAACCTTCTTTCATCACCTTCTACCTTCATCCACCTTCCTCCATCTCTAAGACAACATCCCCATCCTTAAAATTCTCTCGGACCCCCTCCTGTAGAAAAATAGGATCTCTTGTAGCATTACAGGTCCTCTTGTAGCACCTCTTGTAGCAACCATGTAGTAGTGTTCTTTTCAACCAGTTTTTCTCCCCACTTTGGACATAGCATAGTTAAGTTGAATAATGGCCCCCAAATTGTGATTTGATGATTAGGGAAGACTCTAAGACCACTCTAACCTCCTCTTTTCCTCGCTACAACTATCAGACATCAAAACAAAGTTAGAATTAGTGTTTTTATTCATAAGAATGTTAAAAAATAGATTCTTTATTTTCAAGATAATGTAGAATAGATTAATGACGAATACAAATAGGTTACTGATTTGATTACATGTGCAAAGTAGAGTAGCATAAAGTATTTTTTCAAGTAGACTATTCCTTTCTCTTTCATGCAATGTTTATTAGCATTTACATTTGAATGAATGGCATTTTCACTTTCATAGTTAGAATAGTAGATTCAATTATGCTTTCATAAGAAGTTTTCACCATAGTTACTTGGAGGAATGCTCTCTAAACACCTTGATCTGATTTCATGACTAAGGGTGACATGAGTAGAACCTAACCTACTTTGCATATATCACTGCCACCTCTAAGTTTGTACGAACCCTGGGTTGATAATTTGAGTTGAGAAGCCCTTGGAAGTTGCAACACTCTTGGTGTGATACTAGGGCTCATCAATGAGAGGAATTGGACAATGATACCATAAATTCCCAATGTATGGGTAAACATGACATGTAATCCCATCAAGTGAAGAAATAAAAGGAAGATGAAAATGAAAGACAAGAAAATATAGAGAAAGAAAAAGAAGAGCATAGTGAAGTGGGTGTGTAAAATGAGAGAATGAAGATTCCTCGTGAGATAGGAAGCACTTGTGGAGGATTCGATGAGAATGAGAGTGCAATAAAAAGGAAAGATAGAGAAGGAAAGGTGTATTATTTATTCAAGAGTGAAGAAGGGAGATAGGAGGAGGTTTTTGTATGAACCAAGAAGAAAACCAAGTGAGTAAGGTAAAATGGATTGGAAACAACTTTTTGATGTTAAGCATTAAGACACCAGAGAGAGGCACTAACAGACTCTTGACTAAGTGAAGGAATTTCCTTGTGTTGTACAGGCCCAATAGTGGCCACCTTGTAAACGAGATTAGGCCATGGCTCTATATAATGAAGGACTCCATATTGACCTTTGAGTGGATGAAGGAGATTCATCTTGATCCTTACACCAATAGTAGCCTAGGAGATGTTTCCCTAGGCTGCTTACAATGTAGAGAAACTAAATAAAACTTTGGGCTTAGTGTGATCTTAAGGGAATTAATGAGTTAATTTGATGGAGAATTGCCTTCATGACTCCACCATATATTTTTTAGTAGTACTTACCTCATGGATTCTTTGTTTGCCTCGCAGGTGGTCAGCTGCAAGAAATATTGCAGTTTATTTAAGCCTATGGTGGCGTGGAATGAAGTTAACCCTTCTTCAGTTGTAGGTTGCACTTGATCAAATTAGATAAATTTTCTTGTGGACTAAAATATGTAATGTAAACCAAAATGAATGAAATGGGATCTAGTTTGTAGAATGTGTACCTCTGATCATTTATGCTAAGTGCATTGTAAGGCCTGTATGATGCTCATTTGTGTTATAAAATGGTAAAGTTTTCAATTATTCATAAATGAGAGGGTAGATTTAATTGTAATGGTTATGATGATTTTTTAATGTTCATGTACCTTCTTATATATATTTATGAGCACTTATTAAGTATGGTTAAGAATTCAAGAATATGATCGATAGATTTGTAGACTTGGTTATTTCCTATGTTCCTAGTAGGTGCAGATCTTGATCTAATAAGAATTTTTGCTTCATAGATAATGGGAGTCAACCCCTCAATCCCTTGGATAACCATGGTATTGGTTGGTTGGTTGGGGAGAGCAGCCAATGATTTTTAATTAGTGAGATTTATTTGTCTTAGATAGACCCAATAAGCTACATGTTGTTGTAGAGATTAAAAGGGTCTTATAGATAATCTAGGCTTAGAGTTAATGGAAATGGTCTTGGTAGTAAGGTGAGGGTCCAAATGAGAGGTGTCTTCATGGTGGAGAAGGATCTATACTATGTGTCTCCTAGGAAACTTCAACACCATGTCAAATCTCTTCTAACTCCCAACAATGGGCTAAATGTCCCCTCTGTGAACATGGCCTATCAAAAAAGAAATTTAGGGTTTAACCTATGTATTTCAGGTCATAAAGAAATTTGTGGAGATAGCTCTTCACATAGCATTATATAGAAATTTGGGGATCAAAAGGCCTCAACCTTGGCCTCTGGTCATATGGTTGATGTAAGGCTATGACTAAAAGCTACTTGGAAGGGGGTATATTAGATACCAAGCCGCCAAAGAGTTAGAAAGCACAACATTTAGAAAAGCATCGATATGGTGTGGCTCTAGTCGACGAATCGACACTTGATGAAAAATCCTTGTTGACCTAATGCATCAACAAATGACACTAAAGTATTGAAATATTGGAAATCATGAGGAGTGACATCATGATGACATCAAAATTGATGATATGGTAGTGCTAGGTGGAGGACATATGTTACCCAAAATAAGCCTTTTGGCATCCTAGCTAGGCAGAAATACAAGTGACACATGGCACACATCAACAATGCCACATTGAAGGGGAAACATCATCATCTGCTATATGTCAAGATGTGATCAGATGGTGGAGAATAGGGTGGAATTTTGAGCTATCATTTCAACATATCAACATAGCGGGATTTTCATGTGGGATGGGCCTTGAAAAAACATTGATATCCTGGTATTCCAATATACATGTCAACAATGCCACATGGTCAAAGGATGTGTCAGACTGCAATTAGATGGAAATAATATGAAGTGGTAGGTTACGTTGGCCACTAGCCCATCGACATATTAGGGATTGTGGAATATTGTCATTGGAGGAGATTTCACTGAAGTCCTGATATTTTGCATAAGGATATCGACTATAATGGTATATTGGCCATATCATCCTATCAACTATACGAAAGCATTAATGGATTTCAACCCAATAATTAGTGGACATATCACCATATCAACCATATTAGGTATACCAACATATAAAACTACCAAAACCCTAGAGATTTAGACAAGGCACATTTAATGGGAACCGCCAATATGGCAAGGGATCCTGCATGCCAAGATGTTAGTAGACATGAATTAGTGCATGGGTGACGCATGGCAAACAGTTGTCTTGTGTCATCCACGTGGGTTATATGGATGATGATGTAGCTTTAAAAGAGGTAAGTCTTCAAATGGGCATAATTTTTCTCTTGGAGCTCGAAATGAGATGAACTTTATGTAGAAATTGTGTTGCAGATTTGCAACTGCTCGTGAAATTTTATTCAAAATCGCAAGACACAAACCTACTCTACTTCTCTGCAGGAAGTAATTCACAATCTAAAACAATAATTTCAGACATGCAATAAGAAATAACACACATGCACATAGTATTTTATTTTTTATTTTCTGAGGAAAGCAATCTTCTAATAACCCCAATGTCTACTTCCATTAATCTTATGAATAGAGATGTATTACAATTTCTTTGCTCAACTGAGCACACCTACAAGTGAATAACCTATCTCTCTACTCACTGAGAAGCTCTGATCCAAACTTAGTCAATTTTTGCCTCTGTTTGAGCCCCTATTTCCTTGCGTTGTTCATTGATAAATTAGGCCCCTATTTTTTAGGAATTTCTCCAAAATGGATTGTGCAATTCCTTGGGTTGATCATCTGACTACATGCAACACATGTACACTCAAGACTAGTCTACAATTGATGTTACACTGCTTTGGAATCTCCACCAAGTATGGGGAACTCGAATTCTTTGCATGCACTAGCTATTTTGGGTTGATTGATCAATTATCTAGATGATCACTAGGTTTCACTGAAGTCCCACTGCACAACTGACCCTCCACTAGTTCCTCCAATAGTTAGAACTAGTTTAACTGAAAACAACCTGAGATAACTGACCCTGATTGCTACAAATTAGCAATCACACATGCTTAACTGAACTCAAACTCCTCCAACTCGAATTTACTGAGCTAACTGAGTGACAAGAGCCATGCCACCTCAATTAACTACATCAAAGTTGTCTGCTAATGTGGAAATTTGAATTTTCTTAATTTAATCAAGGCAAAATCAAATTGAAAATTTCCTGTTGCATTTTTCAACATTTTATGTCATTGGAAAGCCCTTGATGAGCATAAGAAGATGGTGGTATCAAAAATATTACTTGAGATGGAAGAAAGAGGAAATTTGATAACCCCATCCTCATAATTATGCCCAAGAACCCTAATACCACATTAGGGGGTTGGGTGTTTTACAGATAAGTTCTTGAATAATAACCATAACTATGGTAAGAAAGAAGATTTTTCTCATAACAACAACAAAAGTAGAAAAAACTACCAAACGGAAAAACATGTCTAGAGCAATTATTGCTCTATGGTATTCCTCATTAGTTAGAAGAACTTGCCAACATAAATGCAACTTGAAGGGGTAATTTATTGATATAGAAGCATCCACAGCTAATCAAGTGTTGAAAACAATACTTGTTTAAAGCGGTGAGTTATGTTAAATCCCTAACTATAACCCTTATTCATTATCATCACATTAATTATAGCTATGTTGGTTTATTGTTAATCTCTTTTTTCATCATCTACATATACATAAAAAATACTAATTTAAAAAATCGCCTTTATCTTATGTTGTGTGTTTGATATCTTGTAATGGGATGCTGTGAAAATATTTTTTACCTTCAAATTATCAAAGAACAAAATGAGGAGAGTGCCTCAACTATAGCTGCTGCCGGAGACAAGCTGTGATACAAAGATTGTGCACATCGAGAATCTTAATTTTTTTGCCATCATTTATGTCTCTTGTTAAATGTTCTTGGACTCATACCTACTTACAGTTTATCTAGACATGCATTACTGAATAAGCTGATGAATGATCTTGGTGTCTATGAGGAAGGCTAGAAGAAAATTGATCTCATGTAACTCCAAAGAGATAAAACGAAGAAATTATTTAAACACTACTAAATTGAAATGATTCATACACTACTCTCCAGCTTCCAGTAAATTATATAGTGACATTGATATAAATCAGCTTTGGCTTCACCTTCCTGGGTTATAACATCAAGGCATATTTAATTGCCCATTCAAAATAGACAATATGCTATATGTACAAATAAATTGCATGGAATTCAAACTTGGGTGTTTTCCATTGCTGAATAAATGCTCAATTAGTTGAGCTACAGTTATCCATCAACCATTTACAGGAAACACAACATAAAATGGTGTGCATTTCCAGAAGATCAAGCATCCATAAATATTTCCCATATTACTCTTCAATGATTTACAAAATATAAATACTATTTCCACTTCTCAACAATCAATTTCATTCAGTCTGCTTTTCCAGACTGAATGGAGAATCATATGAAAGATGTCATATCTCTGAGGAGAATTCCTATGCCACAAGAAATGCATTCTAACTTTACTAAGTCTTAAATGCATGGACATGTACCTTCTCTCTGAAATTCCCAGAAGAATGGTCTTCAAATTTGGTATGTCCTTCTCTGCAACTGTTATTGAAAAGGATTCCCAGTTGAGTACCTCGCTGAAGGGAAGAAAAAAATGGTCTGCTATTATCACAGGGACGCAGTCATAGTAAATTGCCTCCACCAGCCTTGGACTGCTTACTTCATAGCCCATGGGACAAAGGCAATATTTACTGTCCTTCATGTGATTTATGTAGGATTTTTCCTTTGCAATTTCTGGAGGTAAGTTCTCATAGATCTTCATGCTGGGGTCCTTGTCTTTCCAGTATTTGAATAGAACTGGCCTTACCCTGCCATGACTACCGCCAGCGAAAAATGCAAAAATGGACCGCTTTCTTACAGGAAACCCCCCAAGACCACGAGGTGGCTGCTGTAAACCAATAAGGTTGGTTTCAGGAAGAGCACCATCCTTGCCTGATACAAAGTAGCCCTCAGATAGGTCGGCATTGCAAAGAACTTTTATAGCATTCAATCTGAGTTCAGGATGCTCTTTTGTTGTGTAAGGCCCCTGCAAGCAAGTTTTTTCTTTGTTCAGCATACAAAACAAATCCTTTTAACATAATAAGGTAGAGATTGTTTTGAAGAGAATAATTTTATCTACCATGTAAGATATAGAGACAAAACAAATCAACTTTTATAGTTTTATATTAAAGAATTTTGAAACATTATAAAAAATAACTACAACATTTCAAAATTGAGGCTTCTGTGATTTGAATTGTGTTGAGCTTCCTCTTCCAGATCCAACCCATAGATAATTTTTGTGTTGACAATTAGAACCAGTTAGTGTGATTCATCTTCAGGACAGATGAAAGATGAACCACACTTCCTCATTCTAAATTTGGGCACAAAAATTACCAATGTGATAGATCTGGAAGAAGAAGTTGAAGAAGTTAAATAACTACAACAGTTAAGACATTTTTAAAATAAAATTATTGCAATGGTTGTGACATATTTGAGATAATTGAAATGGAATTTATTAATGTGATTTCTTTCATTTACAGTGTCTTCATATGCTCACATAGGTTCCAGTAGATATAAATAAAACATTTCTATCCTATTAATAGAAATCTTAGTAACATCATAGATAACTGGCACTCACCCAATCATGGCATGCAACAAAAAAGTGATCTCGCCCATGAGTTCTGTTCCAAAAAGGGTACTTGGAAGCAATCGTGTTCACATAGTCTCTTATATACAGTGACATTTGTGGCATGTTATGCTGTTCTGGTGCAGGAATTCCTCTTCTCATCTCATACACACTGTAGGGCATGTAATATACGTGAGCTTTCCTGAAGTCCTTTGTAACAAACTGTTTATTCTCTTCCATCTGTTTCATAAACCATCCTTCTGATGCATATATGAAAGCCATGGGACCCTCATGAAAATAGGGTTTCTCTCCATCAGGATAGACATATACCTTCAATACCTTCTCCATCATTTCATAGCTCCTGCAATTGGCCTCACTTGTTAAGAGCTGCACCTCAGACAAGTTTCATATATGATTGAATAATGATATATGGACTATGAAAACAAAAACAAAAAAAATAATTGAACTATCCAATCTCTAAAACATCTTTAAGGTAGTTGCTTACTTGATTGATCCCTAATTACAGACAAAGTTGTCACACTCGAACTCAGCAAAGAATCGACTGGGACTCGGCAAAACATTGTGACTTGGGAAAAAGTCAATTAAGACTTGGAAAAGACATCAAATGCTAACCCAAAAAAATATCAAAATATTATCAGGTGATTCTGGATGTTTAGCAAGTCTTGGCGAATCTATAGTGAGTGGTGAGTTTAGGGCCAAGTATGAGGTGAGTACTCATCCCAGCTAAGACTCAGCAAAGCTTGAGAAGACTCATAAACTTTGGCTGAGTCAAACAACTATGATTACAGCAAAACAAAACTAGCTTCCAAAGGGGTATCCTTAAGCACCATGCAGATTCATAGTGATTGCTGCTTGGAAATGCGCAGAACCATATAAAGTTAGGTTTTCATTCAAGGTTCCAAACTTGTCCCTGGCCATGCACAGTTCTAACTTGCCTCATGCATAACTCTGCCTCGTTCCAGGCAGTGAGCAATAAGTGACAAGTTCCAACCTATTCCACGTTTTGTTCTGCCCATTTTCAGGAAGCAAACACTAAAGTCTTGAATGGTAAATAATGATTGACTCTTACAAAGAGCAACCTATCATTTTTACACAGAATAAACTAGTATAAGTACCATGTAGAGTTTCTGTGGCATTTGATATTTGGCACTTAGCAGTTATATGGGGTACTCAAATTATCTTTTATTAGTTGGAATCTGACGGATGAAGAATTATTGAAATTATAGTTTATATGGTTTAAATTGTAATTTTGAGCATCCAAGTAAATTCAAAGCTTAAGAATTATTCTAAAATTGCAATTTACCAAAATCGTAGTTTTAAATTGAAGTGAATTGTTCAACCAAGTTTTGATCAAATTACTAAAGAAAACCATTACTTCCGCAATGACGTGATATAAGATATCCTCATATCCCACACTAATTATAAGTCTAAAATTACAATTTACCAAAACCACAGTTTTAAATTAAGTGAAGTGTTGAACCAAATTTTGATCAAATTACTAAAGAAAAGCCATTACTTCTGTGATGGCTTCTGTAATGGGGTGATAAGATGGCGCCATTTCCCACACTAATTATACGGATCATGTAACCTTTCTGACACAACCTTGACATCACAGGAAGGGCAGTTGAACAGATACATGTTTACAAGGTTCCGGGTAGAACACTTGTTACATCAAGTAAACTACGAAGACCAATACACTGCCCACATTCTCTCATATTCCAAAACATCCTTGCATACTTGACTGAACCCCACTTATTCTGTTCAATTTGAAAATCATTAAGAGAAAACTATCCTAAAATTAGCAGAGATTTTATAGCGTTTATTGCATTACCTTTTGAAACGAGACACATTATGATAAACCGAGCCGTATAACTCTGGATTGTCGAGAACAGGGGCTGCATTTTCGATTGCATATTTCGCTGAGAGCAGCTGTTGCTCGATTGTTATTACCCATTCTTCCTTCTGCACAACCGTTCCAAAAATCTACAATATCAGAATGCAGGCCAGATAAGCCTAATCTTACAGTTCAGATTCAACTGATTATGATGTGTCCTACATCTAACATGGTGCAGACCCGGGCCTTCTGGATATCCAGGCATGAAACCCAAAGACACCATAAAGAGAAAAGCAACCGAAAATCCGAAAATAGTACGGAGGCCTATCAATCAAATATTCATTAAATGCAGTAAATGTCGTGCTCAGGAATAATGCAAAAATTGACTTGATATATGCTGAGAGCTCAGAAGTCCACTTCCTTAAAAAACAAGAGACAATATTAATCTGCATTAGTACTAATAATAGGAAGGAGAATATCAACTGTAAATAGAGAAGGGTCTAGTAAAACCTCTTGGCCAAATGTTAGTCTTAATTGTGTAGCATCCACCATTTATAATGTGGTGAAGTGGACTTAAAATAATTTAGAAGGGATAGATCTTCTAATCATAAAAACAAGTCCAAAAAACTATTATCAGAAGGGCTGCTCCTTGCAGAGCATGCCAACATTTAGCACACTAACTCCAAAGGGCAAACCCTCCTCTCTTTGAGGAAACTGAACTCGTGTAAGGGTATAACAGTGCCCAGATCTCACCAACAAGGTTCACTTCTAAAAGGGAAGTACTACTGTGAAATGAAATCCCACATAAGGATATGCCACCATACTGGAAATGCCACTGTACTGAAATAGAGGCAATGTCCAGAGTTTCTTGATAGCTGAGCAAAGTAACTTATGCTCTCCACAAAGAGAAAACCAACTGAGACGCCCAAATATAAGATAACCACCTAGAAATAAAATATTACAACTGTGAAGTACATAAAATGTCATGCTGATGTAAGGCAGAGCACTGGCTTAAAATATGCTGAGAGCTTTAATAGAAGTCTTCTTTCTTAAAACCCTGTAACAATATTTATCTCCATAGTACTAATAATAGGAAGGACCTTATAGTTATTAGCTGTAAATAGAGAAGGGTTTAATATTAAAACTCTTACCAAGATGAGCATCCACCAGCGATCAATTGGAAAAAGGAAATGTAGAGTGCTCAAATCTCTTGGTACTAGATTCAAGAGTTTTAATGGTGTAGCAACTATAAGCTATCATTTATTAAAAAGTGAAAGAGAGTCTTAAGAATTTTAGGCAGCTCAAAAGTCTTAATTGTATAGCATCTATCACTCATCACTTTTCAAAAGGGGACAAGCCATCCCCTGGAATGAATTATTACCTTCTAGGAATGGAACCCAAATTAGGTTACTAGACTGCCTTACTTCAACCAAGCCAATCAACTTATCTCTAAAAAGAGTATAGATGCGGAACAAAATCCTAACATAGGGATCTGCAACTGTAAGGCAATTGCCAGCAATTTGCAGCAAGTTATGCAGCATTTAGTGCAGTATATGCATAGATATAGAGAGTGGGATATCTAAGCATATATAACCAATGATATATATATGCAAATACATTGCATAGATGCTGCATTGTTCAATGCATACTGATTGTATTGGTAAGCTATACACAATTGCAGATGAAATCTCAACATAATGATAAGCCATTGTAAGGCAACTGTCAGTAATGTCCCAAACTATGACATTATTTTAATATATAGACAGACACATGTTTAAGAATATCTACTCATATATAACCAATGGTGTAAACTTGCACGCACAGTGTCACAATGCTGCATGCTCACTGCATTGGGCTTTCCTAGATGCAATATCATACACATAACAATGGCAAGTCAATGCCGATTGTGGTAGATAATCAGAGAGATGTCAATGTAAAGTAACAGCCAGCAATGTGCAACAAGATATTTGACATTTATGGTAATATATATGCATAGATATAAGCCATGGGATATCTGGGCATATACAACCAACTGTATATATTTACATAGAACCCGTCATAAATGCTGTACTACTGGGTACAACCCACATATGGGTTGCATTCAGGAAACAGTATTCAAGAAACATCACAGGGATAACAATGACAAGTTGGACAAAATCTTAACATAGAAATATATCACTGTAAACAAAATTTCAACATAGGAATATATAACCACCGCAAGGAAACCGAGCTGTACAGCACTCATTACCATATATGCATAGATATAGACTGAGAGCTATTTTGGCATATACAACCAATGGTACATAGACTGCCATTAAGGCTGCATTGCATTGTGCAAATGGCTTGCATTAGACAAGATCATACAGATAGTGATGAAAAGCAAAAATACAGTTGTAGGATATACCAACAAAGAAATGTGACATTGCAACGCAAATTATGTGGCATTTATTGCAGTGGCTGCACAATTATAGGACGTGGGATATCTGGGCTATATAACTAATGGTTTATATATCTCCACATTTAGTTATTTGAGTTTAGCTTAGGTGGAATTGTTGTCATCCTCTCTATACAGGTTCAAGTTTTATAAGTCTCATAGTTTGACAGGTTATAGCTCTGGAATGGAATAACTATATCGGGCTCTAAAGTGACTCTATATTGTAAGTTCAAGTCTAATAGTTTGACATGTTATAGCTCTGAGATGAAGTAACTATGTTTATATTTTTAAGTGACTATACTGTGGGCTGACCAGATATTAGCAAATGGGTCTATACTGTGGGCTGACCAGATAGAGTGTACATACTGTAGACTGACTAAGTATCAACAACCTCTGAAAACACAATGCATATGACTTGTTTAGAAATATCATCATACATATAAAAATGATATATAAAAAATAACATGTAATGCATATTATACTTAAAAACCAGAGTGAGGGAGAATGATCTAACATAACCAGGACAGTTATTATAGCTCGATTCTCTTTCATTCTAAGCCCATTCTTACCTTTGTGGTGGTAGTACTGTTGGCTCCACTGGTCACACTCTCATTCAGCTTGAGATCATGGGCATCAAGCGAGTTGTTGGCCGAAGCAATACTGATCACACTCTGATTTTTCATCTCAATTTGGAAACTTCCAGCCGGAGCTAATGCAAATATACCCCTCAAGCTCCAATTAATTTTACTGGGATGTTCATGATCGACAACTCCATGCCTAGACTGTGGTGAGATAGCAGCAGGAGGAGGACTACCAGAGTAATTGCTTCCAGCAGGAGCTAATGCAAATGTACCCCTCGAACTCAAATTATTTATACTGTGAGATTCATGATCGACAACACCATACCTAGATTGTGGTGAGATAGCTGCAGCAGGAAGAGTAGTAGAGTAATTGCCTGTTCCAGCACCATTGAAACGATCGAAGGAAAACCGAATACCAGTGGAATACCCGGTTGTCCATGCTTCAACTAGAGCACATATTGCAATAACCCCTGCAAGGACTACAACTAATTTTTTAAGCTCTTCCTTCCATATTTTAGTTCCAAGTATCCCACCCCTCTCCATCAATGTTTTTCTCCTACTATCACCACTATTTCCATGCAGGATATCAAATTTCCCAGTCTCAAATGGACCATCACACCCACAGTTGAAGAAAGGAGATGAATATAGTTATATACCAGACCAACAGAAAAACGTGTCAAAGTTCATGATCCATGCACACCCTACACATATGCATGGAACAAGAATGTACAGTGTGATTCATGTGAAGACAGGGGAATTGTGTTTAAATAATTAACACAATTATATTTATTAATTGGGTTGATATATGTTCTTAGATCTAAGATTTTTGTGATTTATAATTTGGATAAATGTTTTTTAGTGGACTAATCACAATATGTAATGATTTATGAGGTAAAAGTTAGTTAGTATGTAAAGATTTATGAGGTAAAAGTTAGTTAGTTTGGGTGGGATTTTTAGTTTGAGTGGGAGAGTTGAGAATGAAAGCTATTTTAGGTGGATTGATCTTCTTCCATTCAGGGTAATTTTACTCCTAACCCACCCCTATTTAAATTCGGCATAATCACAAAAAACATAATTAATACAGAAGTTAATGTTGTTAATATTTGTGAATGGATATTATTTTTTTTCCTTTAAAATATTATTTGTCATTTATAATTTGATGTTACTCCTTGTTATTATATTATTTATTTGTTATTTGACAATGATGTGGTTATAATAAATTTAGGTGTGGATTTTTCAGGTTTAATTTCTCTAAAATCCCACAGGAAGTGACCTAGGGGTTTTTCAAGATGCTGAATCTATATATTCAATCAAAAAAACCTGTTTAAATAACACAAATCAAGAATTCACCTTAAATCACCTGAAACTCCAAAAAATCGCACTAAATACAACTCCTAAATAAACATGAAAAAATAAATCTAGATTTAAAAACACAAAATAATTAATAATTAAATAATAAAATTATATTACCATTTTTAATTATAATTATAAAATAAAAATTTAAATTTAAAAAGTATTAATTTATCACCCTTCAAGGAGGACCCATTGCATATCAAGCTTTGCAACAGTGGATATTTATTGCCATTATTGTGTGACCTTTGCTCTAACTTTGTACAGCTCATCCGGTAACTAACCGTGGATAGTCACGAGGAAGCTCTTTACTCCGATGTGTGTTTATTTACATGTTCTACCAGAAAGGGCATTTGGTTCTTTGATTTTGATTTTTCATAATTTAGGATAAGGTCATCGATCATATGAGTAATCACTATAATATGCGATTATGTGTGCCATTATTTATCTAATTAATAATGATCTAATGTTTGAGTTTAAATTATTTATCTAATTAACAATGATCTAATGTTTGAGTTTAAATGGATGGGTTTGTATTTTTGAGACTCATTCATTTTCTAATGTGAAAGGTGAGCAGAAGAAATATATATGCTATATTTTTTTTTCACGATATTGTTTTGGTTAATTTTAATTAGAAATTCATAAAATTTTTGAAAAACTTGAATTTAGATTACATATATAATAATAATTGTTATTATTATTTAAAAAGTTATATAAAATTAATTAGAGATTATTCATTTTACATTAACATCTAATTTAATTTTCAAAATATTTATCACACTATCAATTTTTTTGATCTTTTAATTTTATGACTATTTGGAAACACTTCACTCACTTCCTTGAGCATATAAATAAAATGTTCAAAAATTTTGATTACTTTCTTAACTTTTAAAATGTTGTAAACTATATAAATCTTATCAAGATTATCTCCATAAATCATATAAACCATATATCATAGCAATCATATATTATAAAACATTATCATATGATTTCAAAATTATCATCATACAAACCATATAAAACTTGTAAACCATATAAATCTCATCATCATTATCACCATAAATCATATAAACTATAAATCATAAAAGCTATATAGATATTATTAAAATACATAAGTAAATATTGAAAATTAACATCATATAAACCATATTAAATTTTTGTAAATAATATAAAACATATCACCATTATTAAATGTGATTAAAATCCCGGATGCGGGTGTACAGATGGAATCCTAATGAGATGGGACAGAGGCGTGGCGAGTCATGCCGACACCTGCTCGTCCAGTACGCAAAGTTAATTTGCCCTCCGCGCGACAGCCTGCAGCATTTATACACTGCTCCTACCGAGGTCATGGGATCAGAAAATTTCAGCTTTCACTTGATCTCCTCAGCGACAGCTCCGGCCTTCGAGTGCTCTGGCTCGATTCACATCAAAGGAGCAGTTATGAAGGTTGATCTCCTATGCGTGAGAAGGATGGATATGGTGCGAGTGGGCACTGAGCATTCAAAGGATTGGTACCATACGCGCCGGGTTATATGTCACCTGGCCTCGGCTTTCATTCTCGTCTGCATTGGTGTCGTTGGTTGGTATTTTCATCGCTGGGAGAGGGTCTGTCGGTTGGAGTTGTGTTATGTGCAGAGTGTAGCTCTGACTCCCCAGTTCCCCGAGGGTCTCCTTCCAATCTCTGGCCTCCCTCTGCAGTCTTTTACCTCTGTCTTTGCTGCTCTCTGGTATCTGCCGACTCTCACTATGCCTCGGCTGCGACACCGTATGCGGAGCCGAAGAGGAGGCTCCAGGGGACGCCCCTCCAGGGGTCACTCCAGCGCATCCTCAATCTCGCCTTCCTCGTCCAGTGGCCCAGGCACTGGCCACTACCCCCGGACTCGTAGTGGAAGGGGGCGCATTCATGGCATCTATCAGAACCGGAGCTCCCAAGCGCCGCGTCCTCAGGCCACCTCAGTCCCCACCTCAGGCTCTGCGCGTTTCATCTTTGACAGTGCCCTCACCCGACCTCGGATCACAGCTATCTTCTTGGTGGTATTTCTTGAGGAACACCAGCCTGGCGAGCCCAGCTCACAGCCTGCGGTTCCTGCTGCGGAAATCGGCCAGTTCTCGAATATCAACTTGGAAAGTGGTCGAGCTTCGATGCAGCCTTCGTTGTTCCCTGCAAGCTCTGTTCAGGCTGAAGACAGGGCCCCAGCTGAACTAGGTCCCTCGGCCTCTGAAGAAGTGCTCGCCCGTGATATGCAAGCCTTTGGATGGTGCCGGATAGTGGAGGAGTCTCCCGACGATTAATGGGTTTGTTGCTTGTTTGTTCTTCTGTTCCTGCTGCCCAAACTATTGGGTCTATCTCTGTTCTGTTGGTTGTGGAATTTTTTTGGCGTCTTTTTGTACATTTCTGGCTCAAAGTAAACTCTGAAATATCTCACTATGTTCCCCTGCGTGGGCTATGGCAATTCTCTCTGCTTCTTCTTGAAAACTCTGCCTCTAAGGCAGTAGTCTCTAACTTCGGTCTCGTTGTAATATTATCCCTTTGTTAATAGATCAATTTTACTTAGAAAAAAAAAATGTGATTAAAAAAAGTAGTCTAACTTATAGAAGAAATGACATTTTTCACGACTATTTTTCTGATTAATTTTAATCAAAATCTGATAGAGATTTTCAAAAACTTGAATTTAAATTGTTTAATTTGCATAATTCAAGTGCCTTAGGGGAATCCAATTATGTATTCAAAAATGTATTTTAAATAACAAAAGAATCTTGAAATTTTATTGCCGAATTTTGTTGAATTCGGATGAAAAGACTATTTCGTCTATCTCTTAAAAAAATATAGATATTAAGTTAGACTAAGTCTTAAAAATATAGATGTTATTAAAATAAATAGTAAATGTTGAAAATTGCTATTAAAATATTAATAAAATAATAAGGAAGAAATATTAATAAAATATTAGTTAAATAAGAGAGAAAAAATATTTAAAAATAAAATAAAATGATTAAAACAATTTATAATATTGAATATATGATAAAGAATATATATATGTATGGTGAAAAAATGATATAGAAATCATTAAAATAAATAAAAGATAAAAAATTAATATTAAATAGGGTAAAATTTATGGATATTATAAAAGTAAATAAATAAAATTTAAAAGTTATTATTAATATATTAATGAAATGGTCACTAAAGGTATTATTAAAATATTAGTTAAATAGTAATTGAAAAATTAAAATTATTAAAAGAGTAAATTAAAATGATTATAAATTTATAAATTAAAAAAAATGTGAAATATTAGAAAAAATAGTTAAGAAAAGTGATAGATAATTTTTAAAAATAGCAATATAATAAAAAGAGGAAGAATTTGTTTAGTTTTTATATTTTAATGATGGGCAAAGTGCTCACACACAAAATATATAGAAACTTTTTAAAAATGTAAATACAATTTAATTTCCAAAAACACTTAATCAATATAAGTGTGAAAATTAATATAATTAATTTAAATCTTAGGTTTTTGTGATTCATATTGTTAAGGAGAATGTCTTTAGGATTAATCATATCATTATATAATTTAATTTACAAAACCACTTAATTTAAGTGTGAAAATATTCACCCATAAAATTTAGATATAAATTTATTATAAAACAAAATTAATATAATTAATGTTAGATCTTAGTTTTTAGTTTTTTGTGATTCATGTTCTTAAAGAGAATATCTTTAGGATTAATCACATTATTAGGATTTGGCTTTTAATGATGTGATTTATCATAATGAAATTCTCTTTATTAAATATAATTAATCTAAATTTATTTTCAAATTTATAGTGAAATGATAAATGCATTAAAAATTTTAAAATTTGTATATTAAAGTATATTTTCGTATTTATTATACTTGGGTCTGAGGTGAATTTTTGCCGTGAAAATTTTGTGGTGAATTTTCACCATTAGTACTTGGGTTTCTGGATTAATACTTGGGTCTGCGGTGAATTTTCTGGATTAATACTTGGGGCTACGGTGAAATTCTGTGGTGAATTTTCTGGATTAATACTTGGGTTTGAGGTGAAATTTTTGGCGTGAATTTTCTCCATTAATACTTGGGTTTCTCGATTAATACTTGGGTTTGTGGTGAATTTTCTAGATTAATACTTGGGTCTGCGGTGAATTTCTGCAGTGAAATTTTTCTCCATTGAATTTTCTCCATTACTACTTGGGTCTGCGGTGATTTTTTTCTCGATAAATTTTCGGACCTGAGCACTTAAGGTCTACTGTTCAGTTTGCTGATATTCAGGTGCACACATTCCTTATCTTTTTCTAATACATATCTGCTCATATATTCTCAAGTATGAATAATTCACCACAGCTACCAAAGATTACCAAAAATAGACCTAGCACAGTTACTCTACAGAGCCTTTACTAGTATATAGAGTCTTTAGAGAAAAATAGAGAAGAAAGAGAATTCAAGCTACAGATCGAGTTAGAAGCCATGCTAGAAAAAAAATTCACATCTCTTGAAGATAAGATCCAAAAAAAAAATAGAAAATAAAATAGAACTATTGGAGAATAAAATGGAGGCAATGGAAACTAGGTTGCAGGTCATAGAAAAACAAAACCAAGATACTAACCAAACATCCCATCAAGGAGATGCTGATAATATAGAGAGTCTTAAAATGAAGGACATAATTAAAGAACTAGAAGAAAAAGTTAACAACAATCTCACCCTAAATAGTGGGGCAGGTAAATTAGATATCAAACCAATTAAAGATGAAATGAAAAAATTGATCGAATTAGACCATGAGCGTAATAAAAGGGCCTTGAACCTTATAATATTCGGTTTGAAAGAGGAGGTAGACGAGGATACTTTAGCCATAGCCCAGATAGAATTACATAATAGATTACAAATTGAAACCGCGTGCCTCACAGAAGCAACAAGGTTAGGGAAATTAACTGAGAATAAAGGAAGGCTGATCCGAATAATGATCCGAATAAAGGTGAGCTCTACTGACCATAAGTATGACATACTTAGTAAAACCTCAAGTCTAAAAGGAATGGGAATATTTATAAATGAAGATCTCATTCCAAAAGATCAAGCAGAATTAAAAAAGGAGGTTCAAAAGGTAAAAGAAGCTAGGAAGGAAGGAAAATGCGCAATAATCAGAAATAGAAAAGCCGTTATTCGAGATAGAAACCAAAAAGATAGTAATAAATAGCAATTCAACATGCTTCGAATATTTCTTGGAACTGTCGAGGCTTTCCATGGAACAAAGGCCCCAAGCTAAGTTGGATCTCAAATGATGTTGATATTATATTGTTTGTTGAAACTTGGGAGCACGAACAATCTAAGGTCCCTAACATAGATGGCTTTGCACTATGGTCTACCTGGAACAAGCGATCCTCCAGTAGAGGCATTGGGGGCATAGCTTGCTACATTAAGAAGAACATCTCCCCCCATGCTAGGATTTATAAAAACGACCCTTACAACCAATATAGTTGGATTGAGATTACTGACATTAATGATAAAAAGACCTACATAGCAATCTGTTATTTTTCCCCATTAATTCTAACTTCTATAAGAAAAAGAATCTAGATAAAAATAGTCCTTACAATGGTTTAGAGAATGATATTTCTAGCCTAAAGAATGAAGGTAATATCCTTTTAATGGGTGACTTTAATGCTCGAACGTCAAGCAACCAAGTTATTCTTCTAAGCAATCATTCCAACCCCAATCCTCTTTGGTTAGACGAAGAAATTACTCTGGCTAGCCAGTACAAAAGTAGCTCTGAAGACCTCGGGGATAATTTGTTTAGGTCGGAGCTAGTTAAGCTCTGTAGTGCTCAAGATCTCATAATTTGCAATGGTCTAAAGAAGTAACCCAATTCTAGCAAGATGACCTGCATCCATGGGCTTGGCAGGAGCGTGGTAGACTATGTTATTTTCGATCTCCCTTTATACAACGAAATAATAAATTTTGACATCTTAGACGACCATGAGTCTAACTCTGATCATAGGCCTTTACTCATAACTCTCAATTTTGTCATGCATAGAGATCCCATAGAAGATAATCCTTATAGTCAAAAGAACTTAATCTTTGATAGAAATAAAAAAGATCTCTTTCTAAATGAATTAAAAACTAATTTGCTTCCTTTATCTAGTATAGAGAACATAGATGACCTCTATCATAATTTTACTACAACCCTCTCATATTCTATTAACAAGTTCTCAATTGAAGTCTCAAGTAATAAAATAAATAGCAAAACCAACCCATGGTATGACAAAGATTGTAAAAGTGAGAGGAAAGAAATTAAGGAAGCTGTTGACGAATCTCTCAAAATTAACAAGATAAAAATCTACAAATCCATAACTAAAAGGAAAAAAAGGCAATCTATTCGTAAAAGACAAGAGAATCTCTTACACCTCTTTAAGGTGGCTCCTAAGAAATTCTAGAGGCAGATTCTAACTAGGAAAACTAAAGATAATAATAAAAATGCTTTACATGATTGAGATTCCTATCTTAAAAAGCTTTATGAATCTCCAAATGCCAGGGATTTTGAAACCCTACTCACAACGAAAGAATTTTTCTCATTAGAAGACATTGATTTTGGGGTTAAATGCCTGGAAAATGGGAAAGCTAAAGACATTGAAGGTTACCAGGCAGAAATCTTAAAAATTGGAGGTCTTGTCCTCATCCCCCACATCCACAAGCTTTTCAACCAAGCAGTCAAGCAAGGGTTCCCTAAACCTTGGACTTAGAGCCTCATTATCCCTATTTTTAAAAGTGGGGATACAAATAACCCCTCTAATTATCGAACAATATGATTAGCCCTCTCTTAGCCAAGTTATATGGTATTATTTTGGAAAAGAAGTTGAGCATTTGGCTTGATAGTGAAGGTAAGCGAGCTAAAGGCCAAGTGGGTTTTAGAAGGAAACACTCAACAATGAACCACCTTGTTACGCTTAGGATCATTGTGGAGGAATGCCACAATGATAAATCCAATCCCTTCTATTGCTTTGTGGACTTTAGAAAGGCTTTCGATACAGTTCCTAGAAATAACCTATGGAATAGATTAGAAGAGCTAAATGTTCCTTTTGAGCTAAGAGTGGCCGCTATAAGGTTATACGAGAATGTAATTGCCAAGTTAAATAGCAATGAGGGGTGGTCGAAAGATATTAAGTGTAATATCGGAGTTAAACAAGGTTTCCCCCTCTACCCTACCGTATTTGGCATTTACATCGACAAGCAAGAAGGTTGTTTAGAAGAATCAGGATGTGCTGGCACGATCTTAGCTGGGATAGTTATCGTCCTTCTTCTCTATGCTAACGATATTGTTCTTCTCGCAAGGTGCCGATCTGATCTTGATAAGCTGTTAGGAGATTCTGACACATAGGAAATAGTTAAGAATAACTTAGTCTAGTGTAGAGTTAGGTAAAGTGTGTTTCTTTACCATGTACATTTGTAACTTATAATCCAACGGTCACGATTTATAGTGATCCGACGGTTATCTCTCACCTCAGTATTAACGAAACTTGATTTGTGGCTTAACACCCGATTGGTCCATGATCTCTATTTAAAGAGCATGGAGGGTCATTTTTCCGGTAACCATTTATGAGAGAAACATATGTAAATTTTCTTTTTATATTAATAAATTTCCTGAAGTGGCCGCGTTGGCTCAGGCCATGGACCGTTTCCCTCTTTGAGGGTTTTAACCACATGATTATATTGGTGTATTGATTTGTGATCTGTTTGTGAGCGGTGACCTTTGGTTCTTGATCTACGGAAGTTCCCTGTAAATTCCTACATGGTATCAAAGATATTTTGAGGGTTGCATCCGTTGTTAATCAAAATCCGAAGTTGGTTTGACTGCTTGTTAGGATATTTCGACACATAGGAAATAAGCTCCTTTTGTGTCACCTTTGTAAATCCTTCAATCCTATCCCAAGTTGTTCTTAAGGGGGGATGTTAGGATATTCCGACACATAGGAAATAGTTAAGAATAACTTAGTCTAGTGTAGAGTTAGGTAAAGTGTGTTTTTTTACCATGTACATTTGTAACTTATAATCCAATGGTCACGATTTGTAGTGATTCGACGGTTATCTCTCACCTTGGTATTAACGACACTTGATCTGTGACTTAACACTCGATTGGTCCATGATCTCTATTTAAAGAGCATGGAAGGTCATTTGTCCGGTAACCGTTTATGAGAGAAACATATGTAACTTTTCTTTTTATATTAATAAAATGCCTGAAGTGGCCGCGTTGGCTCATGCCGTGGAATGTTTCCCTCTTTGAGGGTTTTAACCACATGATTATATTGGTGTACTGATTTGTGATCTGTTTGTGAGCGGTGAACTTTGGTTCTTGATCTACAGAACTTACCCTGTAAATTCCTACATGGTATTAGAGCTATTTTGAGGGCCGTGTCCGTTGTTGATCAAAATCCGAAGCCAGTTTGACTGCATGCGAATGCCGTTTTGTAGATCTAATATTTCTGAACATTTTTGGGCTTGGAGGACTACTCAGTTGTGTCCGAAGCATATGTTACAGTCATGAATGCCTTTTGTTTCATGCGAAAAGGTTTCCAACTTCCCAAGTTATGACAGTTTAGATCTGGAGGTATAAAGCATCTATTTTACAGTTATATTTGTTAATAGTTATGCTTATTTCGGTTCCCTATTTTTATTTTCAATTTTTAGGTTTTATTTATTTGCCGGATCTATACCCTCTTCTCTGTGTATGCTCTTTGTTATGCACTGTGTGCGATCTCGGCAAATCAGAAACAGGAAAAAGGGATTTTTTTTGCTACGTATGCTCTTTCCCCGCGTCTTTGTGCAATCTCGGGAAATAAAAAATAGTGAAAAAAGTGATAGTTTCCAGTAAGGCTAACCGAGAATCTATAATTCTGTCGTAAGGCTCTGCATTTTATTTTATTTCTCGATTTTTGGTGTTTTTTTGTGCAGGAAAAGGCACACACACTGAAGAGTAAAAAAAAAAAAAAAAACCTTCCTCCTTTCATACAATAACGTGATCTTTTTACTATCTCACTTGGTGAGGGATTAGTTTATGAGAATAGAGGTCTTGGGTTCAAGTCTCCTTCTCAAGATTCTTTTGTAAAAAAATTTTGTTCAAAGGGGCGGAATTGTTTTTTAAAAAGGCGCACTTCATCTCGTTCCTGTAACTATTCCGCATCTACAACTCAATTTTTTCAAAGGGCATAACTTCTTCATCCAGAAGCCGTTTTTCGAGCCGTTTTTTTTTAAACGGCCTAATTTTTCAAGATCTTTCCATTGGAGCAGTTAGTTTCAACTTTTCTCAACTTATTGTATTTTTATTTTTTATTTTAAATGGAAAGTGCATGCCCGGTTATTCTTAACAGCACCAATTATTTCCAATGGCTACCTCACATGGTAGATATACTTAGAAGTAAAGGGCTTTATAGAATAGCCACAGGATAAGAAGCTAAACCTTCTGATGATGATAAAGTCGCTAAATGGGAAAATAAACAAGATCAAGCACGAGGGTTGATAGGAATGTCCATTGCTCAAGATCTTCGATTTCATATCCTTGACATTGACACCCCTAATGAAGCCCTGGAAAAGCTAAAAACTGTTTTTGGCATTCAAAATCAAATCAGGGCCCACCAGCTTGAAAATGAGTTGCTTACTTTGGACCCCAATAATTTCTCCTCCATTGAAGATTTTTTGTCCAAATTCAAGACCCTCAGAATTCTTTTAGAAGGTTGTAAGATCAAGAAGGACGATGGTAGCCTCATATATTGCATTCTTGCTAAGCTTGGCCCTGCATACTCTGTTTTTGTTTCCGCCTTCCATTCCACCAGAGAAGCCATCATTTCTTCAGGAACCACCTACAAGAATCCCTCTTTTGATGCCTTTTGTGATTCTTTGATAAGAGAACAAGAAAAAATTTTACACCTTGGTCTTATCACTGCTGGAAATACTTCTAAGAAAGCCTTAGCAGCCCAACAACAACCATATCAAAAGAATCCCAAGAAGCAGTATCCTAAAAAATATGGTCCTAAACCAAACAAGGGCCCTAAGAAATTTCAGCCGCAAACTGAAAAATCAAATCACCAAAATAATAAGGCAAATCAAAACAAAGGGAAGAAGACTAATAGACATTGCAACTTTTGCAATCAAGATGGCCATATAGAGTCCAAATGTTTTAAGAAGATGGAAGCCTTAGAAGCAGCAATGAAGAAGCACAACATCAATTTGGAGCACTCTTCACCTTCGTCTTCGAGCATGGCACTTTCTGCTTGTGGTTATCAGGCATCAAGATCTGGTTATGCATTAAATGTATCTTCTTCTTCTCCTTCTCATGAGCGGCTCATTGATTCTGGAGCTTCTTACCACATGGCTAAAAATAAATCCATGTTTTCTTCTTTAAATGATTGTAACACTAGACATATTTATGTTGGTGATGATAGATCTCTTAGTGTTGTAGGATCTAGAACCATTCATCTAGATAATGGTCAGTTTAATGATGTACTATGTGTTCCTACCTTGTCATGCAACCTTCAATCTGTTTATCAGATAACTCATCCAGGTGAAGGGAAAATCGTAGAATTCTCACCTCATGATGCTGTAATCAAGGACCTCAAATATCCTAACAATATTTTAGCTACTGGCATTGCTGATGATTCCACAAGGTTGTATAATTTTGACAACTTTGGGTCATCATCTCTTCCCTCTGTTTTAGTTGCTCATAATGATAATGTCAGCAAACTTTGGCATGAGCGATTTGGTCACTTAAACTATCGCTCTCTTCAAACTCTATGTAAGTAAAATATGGTGACGGGCCTTCCTATGGTATCTTGCCGAGATGATGTTTGCTCCGAATGTGTACTCGGAAAACATCATCGGGATATTTTTGACAAACGTGCCTCTTGGCACTCTTCAGCCCCTTTGTAGCTTGTGCACAATGATTTATGTGGTCCACTTCCTGTTGTTTCTTTCTCTGGTTGCAAGTACTTCTTAACTTTCATTGATGATTTTTCTAGACACACTTGGGTATATTTCTTAAAACTCAAGAGTGAAGTTTTTAACATGTTCTTGGCCTTTAAGTCCTTTGTTGAGAAACAATCTGGACATCAAATTCTTAAGTTAAGATCAGACAATGGTGAATAATATGTTAACAACAAATTTATCAACTTCTGCACTGAGCATGGCATTCAATTGAAACATATTGTTCCATATACTCCACAACTAAATGGTTTAGCTGAAAGGAAGAATCGCACCTTAAAAGAAATGGCTAATTGTATGCTTCAATCTAAAGGACATGGTCTCAATTTTTGGGCAGAAGCCATTAACTATGCAAATTACATAGTAAATCACACTCCTACTAAGGTTTTAAAGAATATAGCTCCAGAAGAAGCTTTGAGCTCAATCAAACCATATGTAAGTGATCCAGGTGGATATCGGTGGCCTCCCACCTATTCCATTTGGACCCGCAGCATCAATTCTTTCAGTTTTTCAAATTTTCTTGATGTATTTTGGTCACTATTTATATGTTTTCGGTTCCATAAATTTATATTGCTGTACATTATTAATCCGTGGATATTGGTGTAGTCACCCATCGAGTCCATTTGAACCCCCACCATCATTATTTCATTTGTAAGTTTCGGCACAACTTACTATTTTTAGCAGTTTTTCAGGTCTTAAACTTCCGGAGCCGTTTTGAGGCCCTAAACGACGTTTTTTGGGAAAATGGAGAGCAACATGGGTCCATGGACCGATGTTGCTCGTTCAAAAATTGAAGTCCTCGGACAGATCTTTCTAACGAGCTATTGAGCGCGTCAAAAGGAGATCGGATGCCAAAGTTACGTCCCCGGGAAGTTGAACCACCAATTTACCCAAACGGGGCCCACAGTTTTGGCGCTTCATCTCCTACGGTTAGGGTTTTGGACGTTTCGGATTCTTCATTGTTTCTCAACAATAAATAGGCCCTTGAGCCTCATTGTAAGATAGTTCAGGGGGCTGGAAGCTTACACATCTCTTCTCAGAGATAAGCGCGACCAGTGCCCTAGCTCGCCACATCTCTATCATGTCTGCATTGTAACACAGTTCAGGGGCTGGTAGCTGCCACATCTCTTCTCAGGGATACGCTGCCAGTACCCTAGCTCATCTATTTCCATTATGTCTGTAATAGGCCAATGAGCCTCAATGTAACACAGTTTAGAGGCCTGCGTACAATACATCTCTTCTCAAAGATACGCTACCAGCGCCCTAGCTTATTTCCATTATGTTTGTAAGCTTATTGCAGTCATTCTTTTATTAATAAAATGAAGCATTATTTCCGCTGCATCTTTATATCTATGGTTATATCTGTATTTTGTTGCGTTCCTGCATAAAATCCGGATCAGTAAGTCACTTTCGTGTTTTTGGAAGTGATGCTTGGGCCCATATTCCAAATGTGAAACATAAAGCCTTAGAACCTAAGAGTGAAAAATGTATTTTTGTTGGATATTCTGAAGATTTCAAAGGATATAGACTTCTTCAACCAAAATGCAAAAATATTATAATTAGAAGAGATGTAAAATTTGATGAAAATATATCGGCCTGCGAGCCTAGTTCGGCAAGTGTGCCACCTTTGGCCTGCGAGCCTGATTCGGCATATGTGCCACCTCTCTCTCTCTTCTATTTTTAATAGTATTCCTTCTAGTTCAAATGATGACAGCGAGGATGGAAATCCTCCTCCACCTCTTGTTATTATTCCTTATACTCCACAGCTTCCAAGATGGGTCCGATCTACTCGGGATGCAGCAGGTTCTCTTGCGAGTGACCCTGCCGATCGACGACGTACATGTTCTCAGTTCGAAAGAGCTTCTTCCTTATTGGCTCAAGTTCTAGAAAAACTTGATCCAGAAACCTTTGAAGAAGCCTCCGGTCATCCCGATTGGGATGAAGCTATGAATGAAGAGAATCATTCCTTATTGGCAAACGATACTTGGGATCTTGTTCCTCTTCCAAAAGGAAGAAAACTTGTCAGATGCAGATGGGTTTACAAAACCAAGTTTGGACCAGATGGAAAAGTGGATAGACATAAAACTCATCTTGTTGCTAAAAGATTTTCACAAGTTGAAGGAATTGACTATATTGAAACCTTCTCCCCTGTTGCCAAAATGAATTCTATTCGCCTTGTTCTTTCCCTTACTGCCTCATTTAAATGGGAAGTCCATCAAATGGATGTTAAATCTGCCTTCTTACATGGAGATTTTCATGAAGAAATCTACATGGAACAACCCCCTGGCTTTATCCAAAAAGACTCCAGCCTTGTTTGTCGCCTTAGGAAGTCTCTCTATGGTATCAAACAAGCTCCTCGGGCTTGGTATGTCAAAATAGATAGATTTCTCTTAGATAATGGCTTTTCTAGGTGTCATTCTGACAACACTATCTACACCAAGAAAGTGGGTAATTCCTTCACCATCCTTGTTCTTTATGTTGATGATCTTATCCTTACTAGTAGTGATCCAAACTGTTGACACCTAATCCTATGGATGGGTGTGCACATTTATTTTTGTATATTATTTGTTATTAGGAAATAAGGAAGGCCAAGAGTCATTGGGAGCTGAATCCCAATAGCCTCACCTCCCATATATATAAGCATGTACATTCTTCAGCTAATACACATTGCAGTTTTGAGGAGTTACCTCCTGGTTTGACATGGTATCAAAGCCAGCCCCACATTTGGCATTTCTGCCCTGTGGTGTAACTCCCTACCCTTTGCTCAGTCAATTTTATTAATTGTTTTCTGCTGCTCCTAATTGCTAGACTGTTATTCTGCATTTTTTTTTCTCCCTATTTAGCACTGACATTTGCAGGCTCTGTCAATCTACAAATTGCAGGCTCTGCCAGTCCAGCAGTCCTACAACTGTCTTCTGCAGATTCAAGTTCAAATTTTTTTTAAGTAACGCCCTTTTTGGGCCATTCCCTCACCTTAACTCCCACCCCCTCGCCATTCCACTCCCCCACTCCCTGCGCCTACCCTCTGCAACAGGCAGCCGGCCCTCACCTCTGCTATACGCTCACTCCAGCATTCAGTTCACTGCTATACGCTCACTCCGGTCTCATACAGTTTCATTTCCTGTGGTATTATAATACTAACGCTCTCTGCGCCATATAAACCCTCGTCCCATATCTCTCTGTATTCATCCCAGCTTTGTACTTTTAAAGCTGTATTTATAATGAGCTCCTATTCATCCGAGTTTTGTATTTTTAATCCTGTTTTTTATGATGAGCGAGCTCCCTTTTTGTGATGTAGAGCTGGTCCATTTCACCAACACGGGTTTTTGAGCGACAATAAAGCATTCTGGTTGTTTCTTTAAATGCCTTCAAGCATGAGAGACTAATGATGGCGGCTTTGTCTGAGATTTTAAGACAGCTTGTGAAGTTCCCTACGCTGTACCACTTCTCTTCCCTAAGCTCTACCACTCAACCTCACAGCATTTGCACTCGCCTTTTGCCACGGCCTTTGGCCTCCCATTCTCGTTTTTTTTTACTGTTTTAAAAATCAGTTTCTATACAGCTGCCCCTCCGCTCCATAACCTACGCTACCCACCTGCTATCCCACACCCCCCTTATTCGACCACTCTCCCATCTGCAACGCCTTCCTTATCACTCCCTCTACCCACGTGTCCATCCTCACAGCGCACTCACCTCCTTACGCAGCATCTGCCCCTTCCATACGGCAACTTCCTCCATAACTAATACGCTCCCTCACATACTCGACCACCCTCCCCTTTTAATTAACCACCACTCCCTTATTTTAAATTCGGTTTTATATACCACTCCCCACTTAATCCCTCCCCCTCCATTTTTAAATATTTTCCGCCCCAAAAAAAATACATTTTTTTTTATGCAGAATCAGTCTATAGCATAGAGAGTTTTTTAAATTTCAGTCTTCAGCAAAAGTTTTCTGAGCAGATTTAGTTTCCAGAAAGAGTTTTTAAACTCAGAAAATTTTTTCCAGCAAGAGTTTTTGCCCCTTTATTTGAAATATTTCAAGAGTTTGAAGTTTTTATAGCAGAATTTGTTTCCTCTTCAGAAGATTTTTTTCCAGCAGTTTAATGCATTCTCTCATCTCTATTGTTGGGATAGTTCTCTCTGGCAAAGAGAACTATCTTGAATGGTCTCGGAAGATTAAACACACACTCATTTTTAATGAGCTGTGGAGAGGAATCTGTGAAGGACAAGCAGAAAATCCACCAGAGAAGCCCACTTCAGACAAAGAGCTTGCCATCTGGGAAAACAAGAACTGCAAGGCCTATGCCTTGATTGCAACTTCAGTAAGTGAAGAGGTGAGTCGCCATATTTCATCATTCTCAAATGCCTTTGAAGCCTTGAAGAAACTAAAAGAACTCTATGACTCACACTCAGAATTAGAAAATGTTCAATTGATGGTTAAGCTGTTCAGTCTTGAAATGAAGAATGATGATTCCCTTGCTTTAGCTTCAGAAATAAGATCTATAATGCATGACATTCAAAACACTGGTGTAAAAATGGACATACCTCTCATAGCATATGTTAAGGCATTAGATCCGACTTACTCACATTATCTTGAGTCTTTGCAAGCAAGTGGAAACCTTGAACAAATCACCTTTGATAAACTTGAGCAGAAGTTTGCAGAAAGAGAGAAAGCTTTTGGGAAGATGACAGTCCCTTCATCTTCCAAAGAGGCTGCATATTTGGCACATAGAGAAAAGAATCATGCTCCAGATTCATCCAGAGGAAGAGGTGGCAGAAGAGGAAGAGGAAGAAGGAACTTCACAGAAAGGGGGGGCAGACAAGCTGACAAATCCCATCTTCATTGCACACGGTGCAATAGAGATGGACATGATGCACCCAAATGAAAAACACCATGGAACAAAATTGAGCAGCACAGAAATAAAGACAAAGGTAAAACCAATGACAAAGACAAAGGTAAAGCACCTGAATCCGCTCACTATGTTCTAGCACATTGTAACAATGGAGTAACTGAAAACCTCTTTGATGTTTCATTTACTTCATGGAGAGATGATTGGTTGCTAGATTCAGGAGCAACATGTCACATGACATTTAGAAAAGATTTTTTGAAGAATTCACTGACAAAGTTGATGGAGCAGTATATTTCGCAGATAAATCCAAACTCAAGCCATCAGGGCTTGGCACAGTCAGGCTTAAACTGCCTGGTCTTCCTGATCATATCCTACATGAGGTTCTATACCTCCAGGAGTTGAAGAGAAACTTGCTGTCCCTGATCGAAATCCGGCAGCAAGGACACTCAGTTCACTTGTTTGATGGCAAGGCAGAGGTCAGATCAGCATCAGATCACTCACTTGTCATGGAGGGAATAGAAGAAGGGAGACTCTTGAAGCTGAAAGGTTCATCTGCCCATGCTCAAAACTTTGCATTCAGTTCATATCTTGATGAAGGTACATTTCCATCAAGTCTTTTATGGCATGCTAGATTTGGACACTTAAATTATGACAGCCTTCGTTTGTTGAAGAAAAATGGTGTTGATGGACTGCCTACAATTCCTAGAAAACCTAAAGAATGTGATGCATGTATTCTAGGAAAGCATAGCAAACAGCCATTTCATGATTCACACTCAAGAGCACATAGGAAACTTGAACTTGTTCATTCAGATTTATGTGGCCCTATGCCTATTGCTTCTGAAAATGGAAACAAATACATGATGACATTTATTGATGACTACACCAGAATGTGTTGGATTTACTTACTGAAGAATAAGTCTGATGCTTTTCAAACTTTCAAGAATTTTCATGCATGGATTGAAAATGATGCACAAACACATATTGGCTCTCTACGTACTGATAATGGAAAATAATACACTTCAAACGAATTTGAAAATTATCTTCGTCAACATGGAATCAAACATCAAACAATTGTGCCATATAATCCACAACAGAACGGTGTAGCTGAAAGAATGAACAGAACTATTTTAAATATGGTTCGCTCCATGTTATTTTTCAAGAATGTGAAATTGATGTTTTGGGCTGATGCAGTTCTATGTGTTGTTTACATAAAGAATAGGTGTCCTTCAAATTCAATTAGAAACAAAACTCCTTTTGAAATGTGGCATGGCCACATTCCTTCGGTAAAGCATTTCAGGGTCTTTGGGTCCACCTGTTATGCCTTGATACCCAAGGGTCAAAGGAACAAACTTGGTGCTAGAAGCAGAAAATGTATCTTCTTGGGGTACTCCAATGCCTCCAAAGGATATCGTCTCTATGATGAAGCAAATAAGAAGTTTGTGATAGCAAGAGATGTCATATTTCTTGAATCATCCAAGAGTGACAAGGTTTTTGAGCGGCAACTTGATCGCCTGGATAGATTCACACATGCAAAGTCTTTCAAAGAATTTGATAATGTGATTCCACACCTTGAAGGGGGGATTCCGATATTGAATCAAACTGTGGAATCATTCCCTGAACCACACTCTCCCCCACATGAAGAAACAACCACGGATGACACATTGGATGATGTGATTGACAGAATTGGGAGATTGAATCTTGAATCAATCCCAACTCGGTCAAATGACCAGCCTGGGCCATCTCAGAAAGGTCCTCCCAAATGGCTGACAAAGACACTGGAGAATGTTCATCCTGATGAGGTTGGAAAAACAGGAACAAGAAGTTCCACTCAACAAATCGAAGGTGATGTAGATAATTCTGATTCCCTTGTTGATATGGATATTGCTTATAACTGTGAATTGAGTTTGTCTACAGATCATGAACCAACTTCCTTCAAAGAAGCCGCTTCTCATGATGAATGGAAATAAGCGATGCAGAAGGAGTATGATGCCTTGATAAAGAATGGCACTTGGAAGCTGGTTGATCCACCTTTGGGAACAAAACCAATTGGCTGTAAGTGGGTCTACAAGAACAAGTACAAAGCAGACGACTCACTTGACAAGCACAAGGCCAGGCTTGTGGCAAAAGGATTCGCACAGAAGGAAGGAATCGATTATGAAGAAACGTTTGCTCCCACAGCAAAATGGACCACCATCCGGACTCTCTTTGCCTTAGCAGCTCAGAGTGGATGGAAAGTTCATCAGATGGATGTAAAAACAACGTTCTTGAATGGAGATCTGAAAGAGAAAGTTTATATGTCCCAGCCAGAAGGATTTGTGATAAAGGGTCAAGAACACAAAGTTTGCAAACTTGTGAAATCCTTGTATGGCCTCAAGCAAGCACCACGAGCCTGGTATGAGAAGTTGTCCGAGCATCTTCTGAAACTTGATTTCAAACACTTTGATCTTGATGATGCAACTTTGTTTGTTAAGAAAGTTGGAAAAACAGTTGTATATCTTGTGGTATATGTAGATGATCTTTTGATAACAGGAAACAATAAGAGCTATATTGCATCCATGAAGAAAGAGTTGAAGAAAGGTTTTGAAATGACTGATTTGGGTCATGTTCATTACTATTTGGGTATTGAAGTAATTCAACATCCTAAATTCATCTTTCTTTCTCAGTAGAAGTACATTGGAGATCTCTTGAACAAATTTGGCATGGATGATTGTAAACCCTTAGGCACTCCAATGGAACAAAACTTGAAGCTCACATCTGTTGAAGGGAAG
The DNA here is from genome assembly GCA_034641835.2 of Pinus albicaulis. Taxonomy (NCBI): domain Eukaryota; kingdom Viridiplantae; phylum Streptophyta; class Pinopsida; order Pinales; family Pinaceae; genus Pinus; species Pinus albicaulis. Next base: position 1,281,650,838 of record CM076577.1, on the reverse strand, counting down.
GAATTTGAGGATGCAACTAAGTATAGACAGCTTGTAGGAAGTCTTATCTATCTGACCACCACCAGACCTGACATCTCATTTGATGTTGGAATCCTCTCAAGGTTCATGTAGAAACCTTGTGAAGGACATTGGTCTGCTGCAAAAAGAGTACTAAGGTACTTGAAGGGGACTCAAGACTTTGGACTCAAATATACACAGGTAGGCGACTTCATCTTGGCCGGATACTCTGATTCAGACTTTGATGGCGACAAAGAAATAGGGGTGTCTACTACAGGTTACACCATGAGTCTTGGATCAGGAGCTGTCTCATGGAGATCACGCAAACAGTCAGTTCCAGCAGATTCCACGACCGAGGCAGAATATGTGGCAGCGGCTGAAGCAACAAAGGAAATTGTGTGGCTCCGAAAAATCCTGGAAGATTTGCAGATGAAACAAATGTATTCCACTCCACTCATGATCGACAACACTTCTGCAATAAAGTTGGCCAAGAACCCAAAGTTCCATGATCGAACAAAGCACATCAATACAAAGTACCATCTCATTCGACATCATGTTCAGGCCAAAACCATCCATCTACATCATTGTTCCACAAATGAGCAAACTGGTGACATCTTCACCAAAGCACTTGGAAGAGAGAAGTTTGAAAAGTTCAGATCGATGCTTGGACTCACCAACATCCCTTCGGATTAAAGGGGGGAATGTTGACACCTAATCCTATGGATGGGTGTGCACATTTATTTTTGTATATTATTTGTTATTAGGAAATAAGGAAGGCCAAGAGTCATTGGGAGCTGAATCCCAATAGCCTCACCTCCCATCTATATAAGCATGTACATTCTTCAGCTAATACACATTGCAGTTTTGAGGAGTTACCTCCTGGTTTGACACAAACCATATAAACCATGTGAAGTCTAGCCTCAAAAAGAAGTTTGAAATGACAGACTTAGGACACTTTCATTATTTCCTTGGTCTTCAAGTCTTGCAATCCAAGGAAGGCATTACCCTCTCTCGGTCCAAGTATGCCTGTGATCTTCTACACCACTTTCACATGGAAGAATGTAAGCTAGCCCCTTCTCCCTTTCAGTCTGGAGTTAAGCTTTTAGTCAACTGTACTACCCCTAAAGTTGATGCTACCTTATATCATCAACTTGTTGGTAAACTTCTGTATCTAACCCACACCCGTCATGACATTTCCTTTGTCGTTGGTCTTGTCGCTCGGTTTATGCACCAACCTCATGAAAGTCACTAGAAAGAAGCTAAAAGAATACTTCAATATATTCGAGGTACAGTTTAGTTCGGGATTCATTACAGTGCAGGAGCATCTCCATTGTTGATTGGTTTCACTGATTTTGATTGGGCTAGTGACCCTGATGATCGAAAGTCTACTGCAGGATATGTGTTCACTCTTAGTTTAGGACCTATTACCTGGTCTTGTAAGAAACAAAGTTCCATCTCTCTTTCTTCAAAAGAAGCAGAGTATCGTGGTGCAGTTGAAGCCAACAAGGAAGCCATGTGGCTTCGTCAAATCCTGTCTGAATTTGGTCTTCATCAGCAGCATCCATCTACACTTTGGTGTGATAATCAGAGTGCCATTCAGCTATGTAAAGATCCAGTTCAACATCATCGTATGAAACACATTGAACTCCACATACACTTCATCAGAAATCTCATTCATGATCGTGTTCTTGAAGTGCAGTATTGTCCAACCAGTGATCAAGTAGACGATATCTTTACGAAGGTTCTCACAGAAGCGAAGTTTACTAAACTTCGATCCATGCTTGGAGTTCAGGAAAGTTGTCATTAAGGGTGGATAGGCTCTAATGCCTCCTTCCTTCTCCTATTGTGTCACTTTTTTAAATCCTTCAATCTTATCCCAATTTGTTCTTAAGGGGGGATGTTAGGATATTTCGACACATAGGAAATAGGCTCCTTTTGTGTCACCTTTGTAAATCCTTCAATCCTATCCCAAGTTGTTCTTAAGGGGGGATGTTAGGATATTCCGACACATGGGAAATAGTTAAGAATAACTTAGTCTAGTGTAGAGTTAGGTAAAGTGTGTTTCTTTACCATGTACATTTGTAACTTATAATTTGACGGTCACGATTTGTAGTGATCCGACGGTTATCTCTCACCTCGGTATTAACGACATTTCATCCGTGGCTTACCACCTGATTGGTCCATGATCTCTATTTAAAGAGCATGGAGGGTCATTTGTCCGGTAATTTTTTATGAGAGAAACATATGTAACTTTTCTTTTTATGTTAATAAATTGCCTGAAGTGGCCGCGTTGGCTCAGGCCGTGGACTGTTTCTCTCTTTGAGGATTTTAACCACATGATTATACTGGTGTACTGATTTGTGATATGTTTGTGAGCAGTGACCTTTGGTTCTTGATCTACGGAACTTACCCTGTAAATTCCTACATAAGAAAATTAGACTTCTTAAGGATTTCTGCTCTACCATGGGTATGTTTGTTGACACTGACAAAACAAAATTTATGATTATCAAATCCAAGAAGGACACTTATGCTAATTTTGTGTATGACAATAGTAACTTGGAGGAAGTGTCTTCTTACAAGTACCTAGGAATTGATATTCATCACAAGCTCAACTAGAACTATAGCATTCAGAAAAGGATTAATGCGAGGTGGAAAGTTTATTTTGGTCTTGAAAATAATTGTAAAATGGCAAACCTCGTAATGTGGGATAGAAAGAAGTTCCTCTTTGAAACTTTAGCCACTCCTATTATCTTATATGGTTGTGAGTTTTGGGGTTGCAACATCTCTAGAGAATCCTGGAGAAATATTGAGCAAATCCAAAAGCGTTTTATAACATACAATATTAAAATTAAAAGCAATACACCCTATCCTATTCTCCTTATAGAAGTGGGTCTTTCCCCTATTGAGGGCCTAGCTATGACTAGGCTTCTGTTGTACAAGCACAAACTCAATAGCATAGGAGACCATAGACTTTCTAAGCTAGCTTTAAATTCCAGCCAAAACCACCTAAGGCTTAAACGAGGTTGATATAAAGACACCAGGGCTTGGTTAAACCATTGGGAGATCGACAAGAATGTTTCATTGCAAAACATCAATAACATTAAAAAAATTGTTACTTCTAAGTTCAAAGAAAAAATGTGGTGTGAGAAAGATCTAGCAACTAAAATAAAATTAATGTATTATAAGGAGATCATCAACCCCACCTTAGAAGATCAAAAGTATCTCTATGTTTTAACTAGCTCAAAGAAAAAAATTAATATAGCCAAGATTAGAACGAATTCTCATGAGCTCCATATTCAAACAGGTCGTTGGAAAGTTCCTAAAAAACCATGGATGGAAAGGATCTGTCATCTCTATGAGAATATGAACATCGAGGATGAAAATCACTTCCTCTTAGAGTGTCCTGCGTACAACCACATTAGAGCTCAATTTCATAATCTTTGTTGCAATACTGACCTTCCTAGCCTTTTAAGATGTCAAAATTATAGTGAGCTTGGGAGGCTTCTCTCCAAGCTTTTTGAGCGTAGGAATAAAAGTACAACCACATTAGAGCTCAATTTCATAATATTTGTTGCAATACTGACCTTCCTAGCCTTTTAAGATGTCAAAATTATAGTGAGCTCGGGAGGCTTCTCTCCAAGCTTTTTGAGCATAGGAATAAAATCTTAAATAAAATTAAATAACTCTTTTCTTTAGGTTCGATAGACCAAAGATTGGTCTCAGTGGACATTGACCATCATCATCATCATATTGTTAGTATTTAATTAATTTAAATTTATTTTAAAAGAGGATAATTTTTTTAGTTTATATTTTTAATTATTAAAATGAATAATAATGGTAATAACTTTTAATTTTATATTTTGGAAATAAAATATAATATGATTTTAATGTTTAAATTTTAATTTTTATGGATATATATTTTCATTAATTATGTTTTGAAATCTTTCTCGCTAGGGTGCCCAATCACCAGGACAAGTGGGAGGGGGGCAGTTAAGGACCACCCGGTCCCTAGCCACATGCCCACCGACTCACCACCCTCCCACGCGTGAGTGGTAAAGAGCCTCAGGGCAAGCATTCTCACGATAGGTAAGTTTATTATTAAGTGCAGGATGGATGTCGTTCAAAGAATTTGGTTTCCGCAGGTGATGGTGAAGGTCAATGTTGTGGTATGTGCAGAAGAGAATCCGCTAGCCCTCAAGCCTTGGCTTGAGCTCTGCCGACCTGAGACGAGGAGGGTAACAAGTCTGTCGGGCAGTGGTGGTGAGAGTTTGGTAGCCGGGAGGCATCCTGACAATGGCATGGGAACGCGCACGCTGCACCAAGAGGTGGATGAGGGTGGTGGAGGTGAATTCGGAGTGGAGAATTCGTCTTTGGACGAGAGATTCAAGTATTTAGCCTGGCCGCCTGCTCAAAAACTTCGGACCGCACAAAAACAATTCATTCGTGGCCCAGTCCCTGGGTGGTTATGCCTTGGGCTCACGGAGCAGTCCGACTCTCCTGCAATACAAATCTGCGGCTAGTGGAGCTTTTTCACCTCCTTGGATGACAGTGTGGAGACTAGTGGCGGCCGTGTGTCCCTCGTCTACGGGGCTCGGGACGTGGTCAATGACAAGCATAACCGAGGGTGCAGGGGTGGAGCATGGGTTTCACGGTTGAGGGAATTAGAGCGAATTGGCGCTGCAGCCTAACACAGCGAGAAAAAGAGGAGGGTTCCTGTATGCCGAGAGAACGTGGTCGTGCTCGGCGTGGTGGTTTTGGATGAGGCATGGAGAATTGCGAGGTACCAGGAGACCCAAGCTCCCACTCGAAGTCTACGGAGAGCCCACATTCAGCAGCGGCCATCGAAGTTTCTCCAGCCCAATCTCCAGGCCAGATTGAGGCTTCGACCACCCTTGAAGCCATTTTCGCTCAGCTCTTGCAGATCCAGCTCAATCTGGACACCCTGCAAGAACAAAGGTATGATGATCGAAACGAATTAGTGGCCTACATCAATGTTGTTCAAAACTTGTAGACGAAAACCCTTGAGGCTCTGGAGAGTCTACGTTGTTTACTGAAGCACTCCTAAGACCACCTTTGATCCCTGGAGACCCAAGTGGATCACATGAACTACCACAAGCACCATCAAGATCATCTCTTCGTGGCTCCTCCGCTTGCCCCCCTGCACCCACCCCCATGATGATAGTTTCGATATTTTTTTTTGTAATTTTGTGCGGCAAATAACCAAGTGCTTCGAATGACTTGGCAAGCACCCAAGTTTTACAAGCAATGCATGCCTTCTAGGTTGACTGAATGTAATCAAGCCACGGTGGCTCCTATTGTAAATTTTGTTTCTAATATGATAATATAATGCAGACTTTGACTGACAAAAAAAAAAGTGTTTGAAATCTAATTAAAATTGGTGAGAATTTGTGAGAAAGGAAGGTTTGCGTTATTAAATCACTAAATATCTCAAAAATATTTGAGGATTCTAAATTTATTTATGCGTTCAGAAATATATTTTAAATAATTAATAATAATTTTTAAATTTGAAAAAAATAATAAACTTCAAATAATTACACTTTATTGTAAAAAATATAAAGTTGGTGATGATGATGATGCTAATTAACACCTACTAAGACCAATATGGTCTATCATACCTTAAGAAAGTAAGAGATTGATTGAGACTCTTTAATATTTATTTCTATGATAAAAAAGAAGGGAGAGAAACATTTCTAGATCACTATAGTCGTGTTAACTTAACAAGTCAAGAAGGTTGGAAGTATGGTAAAAGTATTGCAAATGAGAATGGATGTGAGCAAAAGTCAAGTCATCCAAGAGAATTAATTCTTATTTTTGCAATGTTCATTTTCTTCATAGCACTTGTCAAGACAGAAATATAATTTTGGTTAACAAGGTTAGAGTTGGTCACCTCCTTATAATATCTTTGCTTCTTTTTCCCCTCTAAATCTTTATTATCCCATAACTTATAAAAAAATAATAAATTAAAATATTAATTATTATTATAATAATTATATTTATAATTTTACAATAAATATTTATAAATTCATTTACTTATTATTTTATTTCGTTTTGGTTTTCTCATTTTCAATATATCTCTTAAAAAAAATTCTACCATATTAACCTTTGTGTATAAAAAATTGCATAAATATTAAAAAAAAAATGTTGTCACCAAAAACGATATTTTTAATAATTTTTCAAGCTTTCAAAAAAAATAATCCTTCTATCACATTTTGAGGAATTTTCACCCTATGGAAAAAATGGAATAAAATATGACCCATCACCCTAAGTTATTCTTTGCCCATAAGTCTTTCTAGTTTAAAATATGCCTAGCTTAATTAAGAAAATTATTAAGTTATCACCATTCAAGGAGGACCCATTGGCATATCAGCCTTTGCAACGTTGGACATTGTGACCACAAGGGGATATTTGTAGCCATTGGTTCGTTGATTTTGTTTTTTCATAATTGAGGATAAGGTCATCGATCAGATGAATAATCACTATAAATTTTTACAACGCGTGCGATTTGTGCCATTATTTATCTAATTAATAACGATGGGTTTGTATTTTTGAAACTCATTCATCTTCGAATGTGAAAGGCCAGTGGAATATATATATATATAGAGTTATTTAAAAATAATAATAAAGGATAATAGAAATTATTAGAATAAATAAAAAATTATTTATCTTATATTTACATTCAATTTAATTTTTAAAATATTTGTTTATATTTGTTTATATATATATATATATATATTTGGGAACACTTGATTCACTTCTTTTTGAACATATAAATAAAATGTTAAAAAAAATTGATTACTTTCTTACCTTTTTATAAACCACATAAATCTTATCATCATTATCACCATAAATAATATAAATCATAATTCATAGCAACCATATATTAAAAAACATTAACATATGATAATGTTGAAAATTATCATCATATAAACCATACAAACCATATAAAACTTGTAAACCATATAAATCATAACATCATTATCACCATAAATCATATAAATATTATTAAAATAAATAAGTAAATGTTATCGTCATATAAACCATATAAACCATTTTAATTTTTTGTAACAATATAAATCGTATCATCATTATTAAACGTGATTAAAAAATAAGATATTATTAAAACAAATAAGTAAATGTTAAAAATTATTAGTAAAATGGTAGGGAAGAAGTATTATTAGAATATTAGTTAAGTGACACTGAGAGAGAGAAAATATTAAAAGAAATTAAATTAAAATGATCAAAAAAAATTTATAATATTTAATATATTGTTGAAATTGGCAACAAGAAGGGCTTCTAATTTAATTTTCCCTTAATTAAATTAGAAGTAAATTGTAATTCCACATCACATGACAACTTGTATGAGTTAACTAAGTCATGAAGACTTACTTAGCTCAGTGAATTCGAGTTAGGGGTAAAAATGGAGGGATGCAGAATTCACTCTAAGTTTTAGTGGGTCTAGTTGCAGTTTATTTTGAGTTGTAATTGTTTAACTCAATTATTTTAGTTAAAATAAGTTTAACTAGTTCTAACTAATGGATGAGCTAGTGAGAGGTCCAGCGAATTAAATATGATTTAATTCATAGGTAGTTTTCAATCAAATAACTGATAATTTGCTATAAATAGTTGTTGCACGCCAGTTCTAAGAATGACCCAGTTGAGATTGGAGTTAAAGGGAAGTACTTTATCAGTTGTATAATTAGAGAATTGTACAGGTCATGCATGAGGTCATCACGATGCCTTGAATGCATTGCGCAATCAATTGATGGGAATTTCCTAATTAATAGGAGCTCAATTCCCTCAGGAATGCGCGAGCAAGGCTGGTAAGACAGGGGCAAGGAATTAGTTAAGTATTGGACCAAACCTGTTTAGATTAGAGTGAGATAGTCAAAGATAGTGCAGAGAGCTCTCAAGCCTGAGAGAAGCATTATATTATTCCATATTCTTGACTTTATGCAATATACATATAGCAGGGTTTTTAACTGAGGCTTTCCCCAAATACAACTTTTTGTTGTGCGATTGAAATTCTTTCTCTTTCTTGTTCATGTGATTATGTGATCGTAATTGGTTTCCGCAATTTGTAGAATAGATTCAAATATTTTGTTTTAGCATATTACAAGATCAGTTGAATCTATGTGGATTTTCTACATGGTATCAGAGTAGGAAACACTATAGAAGAGAAGAACCAGATTTTGTTTGAACAGGTGAATAGAATTTGTAGATTTATTCTTCAGGACCAACAACAGATCAGGATGTCTTTCTCTGGATTGAGACTCGAATATTCCCTTGAGGGTAATTCTAATTACATAGCTTGGAAGGACATGATGAAGGAATTTTAGGAGGACAATCGACTGAAGGAATTCATAGACAATGATATTCCTAGGCTTGCAGCAGTAGATTCTCAAAATCTTGATGCATGGAAGAAGAATGTAGCAAAGGCGAGAAGGATTATGTTAGGAGTTCGAGATCATATTGTCTCAAACCTCCATGGAAATACAACTCCATATGCTATATGTAAGGCCTTAATAAATCTGTTTCAGAATAGCAACGACCATAGGAAGTTGGCGCTTAAGAACAAGCTTAGAAAGATCAAGATGGAAAAGGGTGACACGATACCAAAATACTTGACGAAGTTCACTCAATGTCGAGATGAGCTTGGAAGTGTTGGTGTGGTAGTTTCCTAAGATGATTTGGTGAGCCTAACACTTCTAGGGCTTCCCAAGAGCTAACAAAACCACCAGGATTCAGTGAATGGGAGGGAGAAGCTACAATAGTGGGAGTGATTGTGGTCTTAATTGGTACAAAAATAGATTTGGAAAAACACCAAAGATGGATCCTCATCAAATATTGATGATGAGGAGAATTGTGCCTTAGCTAGAAATGCGAAGAAAGGGAAAGGGAAGGCGTCCCATTCCAAATCAGATTCCAATCAGGAAGGAAAGAAGTGAGACTTGTCAGAGGTAAAATGTTTTCACTATCATGAGCTTGGACACTATAATACAAAGTGTCTGCACAAGAAGACCGACAAGAAGCACTCAAGAGGAGCAGCAGGTGAAGCACTTTCTTCATAGTTCAAGTTGGATTTCACCCTCATCGCATGCATGGTGTCATCGGTGATGGGTTCTATGTGGTACTTGGATAGTGGAGCTTCATTCCATATGACCAGAAACAAATAATTCTTCAATAACTTGGATGATAAGGATCTATAGATGCACATCGAGATGGGAGATGACGGGAGGTATTGCGTTACTGACATAGATACTGTTACCTTTCAGAGGGAGTCTAGAACTATTATCACATTAAAAGGTGTCATGTATGTTCCTGGTTTAAAGAATAATTTGGTTTTTATTTCTATGTTGGAATATTATGACTATGATATGATATTTAGCAAAGGAAATGCATCCTTCGTCACAAAGCCACGAGACAGGTGAAGAAGATTTGGGTTTGAGTAAAGAACCGCTGCAAATTGGATGTAGAAGATTGTGTTTCCTTGAGCATGAAAGAAGAGAAGGTGGAGAGCCGAGACATCGGTGAGTTATGGCACAAAAGGTTGGTCCATCTACACCATGGCCCTTTAAGGTCATGCGACAAATTTCTACAGGACTTCCCAAGGATGCACTTGAGTAGCGATATACATGCAAGGGTTCTACATTGGGGAAATACACCAAAGCCACCTTTCACGATAAGGAAAGTTGAGCAAAGACGATCCTTGAGAGAGTTCACTCATATGTCTATGGATTGTTCTTGACAACCTCCACATAAAAACACAAGTATTATGTGATTTTTGTAGATGATTTTTCACACAAGTGTTGGATTTTCTTCATGCAGAAGAAAGATAAGACATTCTCAAATTTTTGTGAGTTCAAAGCACCTGTCGAGAGAGATACAGGGAAGAAGGTGAAGGCTCTCAGAAGAGACAATGGTGGGGAATATGTCTCGAATGAATTCAAGAACTTATGTGCTTCAAAATGAATTCGACGGGAATTGATAGCACCTCATAACCCACAATAGAATGTGGTTGCATAAAGGAAGAAGAGAACTATTGTGGGAGAAACATAAGCGATGTTGCATGATCAAGGCCTACCGTTGCATATGTGGGGGGAAGCATGCAACACAAAAGTATTTGTGTAGAACAGAAGTCCTCATCGAATACTTGGGATGAGTACACCAGATGAATATTTTTCAGGTAAGAGACCAAATGTGTCACGTTCAATAATTTTTGGTTCATCAACTTATTTCCATGTAACCAAAGATGTCAAGAAGAAGTTAGAGCCAACAAGTGAGTTGGGAATATTTTTGGGGTACATTGATACAACTAACAATTATCGAGTGTACTTTCCAGCACACAGGATGACAGTGGGTAGAAGAGATGTGAAATTCGATGAAGAGAAGGCCATGTGAATTTCCCTTGAGAGGGAGCTTCAATTGCATGCAATTAAGGAGCTCTTGGCTCCAAAAGAAGAACCTTTAGATGTGGAGCAGCCACAAGCAGAGAAACAGAGAGTGGAAGCACCCACTCATGTAGAGACATCCCGATATGGAAGGAAGCGCACCATAGAGGTTGACAGGTTGGTGCTTGATGCTGGAGAGAATGTGGGAGCACCCACATCACAGCGCAGGCAGAGAAGGTCCCCAGAGCAATACACTGGCTACGTGGCTCTTATGAGTGAGAGTGTAGAGATAGATCCATCCTCTTTCGAGGAAGCAGTGCAACAACCAATTTGGGTCGATGCCATGGTTGAGGATTATGACTCCATTATCAGAAAAAGTGCATGGGAAGTTGTCCCAATACTTAACGGGAAGTCAGTTATAGGATCTAGGTGGATCTACAAGGTGAATCAGGCAGCATATGGGAGTGTGGAGAAACACAAGGCCAAATTTGTGGCCAAAGGGTTATCTCAGGTGGAGGGGATTGATTATGATGAAACATTTTCACTAGTCGCAAGGTACTCATCCATCAGATCCATCCTTGCACTTTCAACGCAGATGGGATGGCAGATACATCAGATGGATTTAACTACAACCTTCCTCAACGGAGTGATTAAGAAAGAGGTTTACATTGAGAAGTTGGAAATTTTTGAGACCTTCGATAGAGAGTCACATGTGTGCATACACAAGAGAGAGTTTTATGGACTGAAACAAGCACCTCGTGCTTGGTACACTAAGATCGACAGTGACTTCACCTAGTTGGGCTTCACCAAGAGTGAAGCAGATGCAAACCTTTACCAGATTGTGGTAGAAGGTAAACATTTGATCATTATACTTTATGTCGATGATTTTATACTAATAGGTGATGAGAAGCTCATCAAGTCTTGCAAAGAGGATCTTGCAAGAGAATTTGAGATGAAGGGCATGGGGTTCTTGCACTATTTCCTGGGATTGGAAATTTGGAAAAGATATGGGGAGCTATTTGTATCTCAGGGAAAGTATGCCAATGAGATTTTGAGGAAGTTCCACATTGAGGGAAACAAACCCATGAGACTCCTCTAGAAGGAAAATGGAGGAAGGAAGATGTTAATTCAGGTGAAGTAGTAGATGCTACCATCTACAAAGAGCTTGTGGGTTCACTCATGTATTTGGTGAACACACGACCATACATATGCTATGCGGTTAACCAACTTATTGAAGCTATGGTTAAGCCCATCAAGCTCTTTTGGAAGGAAGGAAAGCATGTGTTGAGATACCTCAGAGACACTACAAAGTATAGGGTATGGTACAGGAGGCCAGAGGAAATGAAGCTTCAAGGCTTCACAGATGCAGATTGGTCAGGGAGTCCATCCGACAGAAATAGCACATCAATGGGCATCTTCAGCATTGGATCAACAATAGTTTCTTGGTACACTAGGAAAGATCAGTTGCACTCAATTTAGTAGAGGCAGAGTACATGGTGGCCACTCAGGTAGCATTTGAGGCCATCTAGATGAGGAAGATACTTGTTGGTTTGTTTAGTTGACAAATTGATCCGACTCTTATTTATTGTGATAACCATAGTTGCATCAAACTCTCGTTTAATCCAGTTTTTCATGATAGGTCCAAGCATATTGATATCTGGTATCACCATCTCAAATGTTATGTGCAAAGGAGGATTATGCCATTCGAGTACATTCCCGTGGAGGAGAAGGATGCAGAATGTTGGTCAAAGTTGTCATTCATGTCAATATGGCATTGTTGAGATGGAAAATATTTTTGTGATGCATGAATAACCCTAATCCTTATAAATGAAGAATGCATAGAAGAACCCTCGTCCTTGTCCTTGATGTAGATAATAATGGCATGGATTATTTTTGAAGGTCACATTTGGAGCTCTAATGAGGAAGTCTTAGATGCCCTAATCCTAAAAGGTTGAATACCTAAAATCTATGAGGAATAAACCCTAGACATAAAATCCTAAAGGTTTCCATAAATGAAATAATGATGAAAGTTTCACAAATATTATTTTATTGATTATAAAATCACCTTATCTATGGGTGGAATTGGAATAGGATTGTATAGGAGGTCAAAAGATTGACAACGAGCTATTACATGCCCTCTAACTCTTCTTGTATTGGGAGAAAATGAATTTTTAAGATAAAATAATATATTTTATCCTAGACGACCTAAGTCGACTTGTGTAACCTCATGTTCCTTGGCCAAGGGACGTGTCTATTCATCATAAGTCAAATAAAATATATATTGGAGTTCGAACACCTCATTCTAGCCATCAAATTTCAGTGAATATTTCAGAGAGGAAGCATAAAAGGAAGGAAAGTCGAGGAGGACATTAAAATATTATTTTTGGCAATTTTTTGTATCCTTTTAGATCTTGGAATTGTGAGAGCGGTCTGTAAGAAACTACTGAACAGTCAAGGGTCTCGGACCTGTGGTGACTAACATCTTGGACCAGTATATAGTGATATCAGAGTTGTGGTAAGCTAATTGTGGAAAGGTTAGAAGCACGAACGATAACCTAAACATAAATTGTTCTATATGATAGTCAACAGGGATGTTAAGGCTCAAACCTATGTCATATTCCTAAAGTTTATTGATTGTGATAAGGCTCCTTCAAGCTCAATATTGCTACAATCTATAAACCCATGACCTGTGGTAGACGTATCTCTTGATACCACACGTCCGAGCATATGTTACAGTTTGATTAAATGAAGGTTGGACCTATAGTGCATAGGCAATCACTTATCTATTGGCTACTATGTACAATAGTAAGCTCGTACCAGGGGCAATTACATTTGTGAGGCCGAAACTTTGATAGTTACATTTTTGGAAAGCTCAAAATTGTTGACAATGTCATATGAAGGCTTGGACATGAGATAAGTCACCTTGGAGAGGGCTCGGTGCAATAATTATAACTCCAAACCTGTGATGATCTTTGTGAAGGATCAATTTTTGGGGATCATACGGTTGTAGGAGACAGACCTCGAACTCAGGGCATTGACATTTGGAGAACTCAGGCCTGAATTTTATTAGTGAAGAGGACAGTCACATAGATAACTTGATTTGTGGCTTAAACTATTCAAATTTGAGTTTTGAAGTTCATACCTCTAGTCTTAGCATTGAAGGGGTGATACAATAGAGATTAGGTATTGAAATAATGTGTTAAGGTCTGGACATAATGTTTTGCAACCTATGATGTTTTGAAGTATTATTTGAATTCCTTAAAGCGATTGAAGACCTCTTTTTGTAGCAACCTTTGAAGAATTGTTAGGGACTTGCCAAAACATCTTTGTCTACAATTGAACTTGGGATTCCTATTGAATACACCTTGAAGGATACTTGAAGATATTTCGAAGACTTGTAGAGGTTGGTCTTGGAGATATTATTGGAGAACATGATGCATTGAAGCCATCATGAGGTAACCTTGGAGATTTTGTATGGGTACCATGAAGAGTTTTGGTGACACATTTTGAGAATAAAAATTTGTCATTGATGAGCTAAGTTATTTGGATATTGTTTGAGGGAAGTGCTGAAGGTGAAGATATTGTTAAGGCTCATTGCAGAAGAAATTAGGAGCTGTGAAGGATCATTAAAATTATCTTGATGAATTGAAGTTGTGGGTTTGAGCCCTAGAGGATAGGAGTCCTCAAGAAGACCAGGTTGGAGCTTGTGCCAGAGATAGGGTTGGAGCCCTATAGGTTGGTGCCTCATAGTGACAAGGTTGGAGCCTGTGCCAGAGATAGGGTTTGAGCCCTATAGGTTGGGGCCTCATAGTGACAAGGTTGGAGCCTTGGAATATAGGGTTGGATCCCTATAGGTTGTAGCTTCGTGAAGTCCAAGTTGGTACTTGGCAAAGTACAGGTTGGAGCTTGGTGGATTGGAGATTTGTATCTTCATATAGGGTTGGAGCCCTACACTATATTGTACTTGATTTATTATAAATAATATGATTTAATTCCTCGTTATTCCTTATTAATAAAAGCATTTATTATTATTGTTCATTTTGTGTTCTAATTATATGTGATCTAACTGGTAAAATATTAATTGAAAAAAAATACTAATTCATCCCTGCTCTCAGTATTCCAACAATTGGTATCAGATCCAGTACCTTCACTCATAAGCCTAATAGCTTGAAGGTATATCCTTAGAACACAAATGGAAGAGCCAAGGAAGAAAGCCTTCAATCCTTCTAAAGATGTCACTTATTTGACCATGAAAGTAGAAGATAATCAAATTGGGAAAGCTCCATTGTTCAATGGAAACTTTGATATATGGAAGGTGAGAATGAAGAATTTTTTAATGGCTCAAGGCTTTGAAGTCTGGGAATCAGTGATTACTGCAATCATGATGGAAGAAGAATCGAAGGAATATAATTCAAAAGTGATGAAGGAAATCTTGAGTGGGATAAAAGATGCTATAAAGGCCAAAGTGGAAAATTTTTCATCAGTAAAAGGTATGTGGGACAAACTTCAAGATGTTCACTCAAAAGGAGCATTGACCATGACCTTAAATAGGAAGATGATGGAAAGCAAGAAGGAAATCCATGACCCGTTAAGGAAGCCGAAAACAATAATGAAGACATCAAGGCCAAGGAATACCTAGAAGATGAAGAAAATGAAGAAGCCCTCCAAGAAGATCTCATGGAAAAACTTGTAGCTACCCTAGAAGAGATAAGCAGTTTGAAAAAGGAAAATGAGGAGCTCAAGAAGAAATCTCAAGATGGTGAACATAAACTTGAAAAGACAAGGAAGGAAGTTGACCTATTCAAGCTTCATGTACAAGAAATAGATAAGGAGCTCACCAAGCTAAAGGAGGAATTTCATCAAAACAAGAAAAGGAATAATGAAGAAGTCATATCCATGAAAAATCAATTGGATAAATAAGAGACACGGTGAATTGAACAAACTTGAAGAGAAAATTGGTCAATACAAGGAAGAGGTATCCTCCCTTAAATCTCAACTAGAGGAAGCAAAGAAACAAGCACAAGGAGCTGAAAAGGTGATGGAAGTTTTCACCCTCCCAGAAGGACAAGTCGATGAAGCAGAAAAGGAAAGAAATTCCATGATATGCCAACTACAAGAAAAATATGAATAAATCTTCAAGTCAAAATCATATATCACCTCTCTCAAGGCCAAAACATGTGAAACTTCAAGGATAAAGGAAGAATTGGAGACAATTGTAGCAAAGAAGTATGAATAATGCAAGATGATGAAACAAGAAATTAATCTCCTAATGAAAGAAGTTGATCATCTAAATAGAGTCTCAAGAACTCTCAAACCCTATATAACATCCTAAGTCATCAAAGATCTCCTCTTGATAAATCAGGTCTTGGCTATGCAGGTGAACCCTCAAGCAATAATGATGCAAACCCTAATGCTTCAAACAAAAAGGGTGTGGGGAAGCCTCGAAAAATATTGATGCCCCCAGTTCTAGAAAATAAAAGGAGAAGAGTCACGATGACATTGGAAGAAACCCTACTACAAGAAGATATGTAGATGGTGTCAAGAGTGCAAGAGACAATAAATTTGACCAAATTATTTTAAGGAAATGACCTTAGTAGTACATTAAGGCAATACTCTACAGAAGGTATGAAGGATGCAAGATGCAATGGATATCATCAAAGAATCCCAAGGCAAAAATACTTTAGAAGTACATCAAGACAATCTCCATCTCCCAGGTACCAAAGTAAATTTTTTGGTTATTGCTATTCTTTTACAAATTTTGGGCATATGGAAAATGATTGTAGGGCATACCATAAGGACAAATATAATTGTCCCCACCAGCTCCCTAGAGGAAAATTTGCAACAATAAGTCATGATTCCTCATTCATGAACAAGATGGAATGCTTCAAATGTCATAACATTGGACATATGGCTCATGATTGTAACTTGAATTGGGTCCTCAAATAAGATAAAACCATGAGTACCAAGCCAAAAAATAAATTTACACAAGTATGAGAAGGAATAAAATTGGGTAATAAATTCTCTTAAACAGTCAAGTCAACAACACATTGTTGTGCGCAACCCAACTAGGCCTAGATTTTGCAAAGACTTCACAATTTGTGGGGCGGAGTGCATAGTGGAGCACGCAACAAAGTGTAGTTTGAGGAATTAAATATACCGTGCGGTGTCGTAATGGATTAGGGGCGAGTCAAAGCTCCTCCTTTTTGGGAAAGTGCATGATTTTTTAAGGGATCAATGGTTTTGAGACCATAGTTTCTTGTTTTAAGGAGTCCATGGTATTTGGACCATGGTATTTTGATGATGTAATCCTACAATGTAATAGGGTATATACGATAAAATAATAAGAACGTAATGATGCTTAGATAAATAAGAATGTTGTGATGTGTAATTGATATTGAAGCAGAGGCTCTGCAGCTGAGTGCGCAAAGGCCTAGATAAGAGTCTGCAATTGAGTGCGCATACGGTCTGTAGCTTAGTGCACAGATCAAGAACTGGTTGTATTCAAAGATTCATTATAATAAGAAAAAAAAAAATGGATGATATTCTTGTGTTCTTGTATGATTAATGTGTATATTTTCTTATTATATGTTGTAGAGTAGCTATTATTTACTTCAACGCAGTAATGGTTTATGGGTTTACATGACATGTTTAAGTGATTGATCTAATGCAGTGAAGTGATTTATAAGTTGTAAGTGTAAGATAATATAATAATACTACATCTCCCAGTCCCTCAAGGCTGCAGAAACCTAGTTCGACATCCAACCATAGTCACTTTGGATGAGATCGTGATATGCTTGCAAGTCGTTGCCAAAAGGGCCAGTGATCAAGGGTTTTGTTGGTGCACAATATAAATCGAACCTGGGTCAGCCCAAAACAAGCCAAAAAATGGGTCTATTATTGAGACCAGGATATGTTTGAGGGATATGTGGATGTGGTATCCATTAAAGAAGGAGGTTCAAGACTGGATAGACCTGAAATTGTGAGAATTTGCGGATCAAGAAAACATAAATCTTCGTCTGATATCCAAGGCTTGGTTACAAAGTATATTTTTACAAATCAATACGTTTTTTTCTTCAGTTCTTTTCCTCTTGAGTTGTACGAGTGGATATAGAGGTTAACAGAAAGGAAGAATTGTTGTAAGGGTGGAGAACCTATGGTGTGGACTTTTGAATTAATACAATGACTCAAGAGCACTGATAATAGTATTTCAAGGGCTATCTATTTTTGGATTGATAGCATATTGGGAGGATTCATTATTGAGTTTGCAGTAGAATCAACCATGTCCTACAATGAAGCGGAAAGATGATTCTTCAAAGGACCACGAGGTAATACTTAAAATCTCTAAAACTTTGGATTATGATTCTTCTCTGTGAAAAGGGAGTTTTACGGATGTGATCATATTGCTAGTTTACTTATGTTTGGAAGAAGAGAGAATAAATATGAGCAAGAGATAGGCGCAACGCGGAGTGGAAAGAGATATAGAGTAGATACAAAAAAGGGATCTCGTGGAAAATACCCAAAGACCTTTGTAGAGACTGATTATAGTACTCTTTTGAGTGGATATGAAATTGAAAGAGAAGAAATCCACCCTGATAATCACCAGGTAACTTGGTGGTATTATCCCTCTCAGCTTGAGAGTTCGCAGAAGCCAGAATATAGTAATAGCTAGGGTGTTTTTGGTTTTCCCACTCCCCCTACCTCTCCTACCCCCAATCCCCCTCTCCCTCCCCCTCCCCCCTCAAGAAGAGGTATGGTTGATGATATTAAGCTACCCTTTTTCAAAGGAACTGGATTGCAGGATCCGTAAAAATTTTGTTTTTTGTGTGAATTTGTATGGATAACGAAGTAGATCAATGATGAGAATATAAATAAAGCACAACTCATTACAACACTACGAGATAAAGCATTGACATGGTATATGAAGTATTAAAATAATTATAATAGAGCGTTTGCAAATATTAGAACAACACTGATATGAGAGTTTAAGAAGCCGAAGTTTGACTAGCAGTGCATCATTGAGTTGAAAGAGATCAAATAGAAACCTACTGAGTCTGTTTGGGATTTTGATCAGAGATTTAATTTTTTATTGGATCAGGTAAGCTTCTAAATAGCTTCGCAGAAACATCAATATTGTTTTATATCTATGCTGCTACCGCATATCAGATTGTCTTTGATGCAAAAAAATATAGGAACTCAAGCTGAAGCTCAAGAGATTGCAATGAAATTGTAAGCTTCACCTATAGGAGATACTAATGTAGGCATGCAACAGATTCAAAATCAGCTGGAAACCTAACCTAATAGATACAATACATCAAGAAAAGCAAGGAACTTAGAGAAGAAGTATGGTTTACGAAGTGCAGATCAAAGGGTCATTCTAAATAACAATGCTCTATCTTCAGGGACTATATGGCTAGTGGGGGACCTGATCCCTTAAATGTAGGATCTAGCCTGTGGTGTGAAATATGTAAGTCTAGAGGCCAACATCATTCAGAATATTGTTACTTGTTACATAAATATGTACAAACTCTGAGGAATCTATATTACAAATTTTGTAAATCAGTAGGACCTGATGAGAATAATTGTCAGGCTTACGACCTAATGATGGAGTGTAGTTCTGACACTTATAGAATGAAAGCAAAAGAGAAAAAACATGAGGAAAATGTACAAAGTGGTGGTCAAGGAGGTTACCAAGGAAGGGGCTGAGGTGGGGGAGCTGGTTGAGGACGTGGACAAATCATTTTATATAACTATGACCAGCCAAGTCATTTTGCGAGAGACTGCCAGAACCCCACAATGACATGTAAGTATTGTAAATAATTTGATCATCTAATTGAATAATTTCCTGTACTTATGGTGAAGATGTAAGAAAATATGAGTCAGCAGCCAACACTGTTGTGTAACCAGCTTCAAAAATAGAAGAAAAGAGATATAAACGCCTTATAAATAAGCCACTTCGAGGGGGCAACCTCCAATACATTACATAAATGCACAATTCTTGGATGATACAAATGAACAAACCCTCCTTCTATATATAGGAGTCCATGGGGCCACATTGTAATCCTAGTGGGGCCACGAATCTTGAACACTCAATAACACAACAAAATAACAATAAACATGCGAAATACAGGCACAATAGCTAACATTTTGGGGGCCACACCAACATAATACAAGCTACACGACAGAACAGCAGGGGCTAACATGCCCCTCTCCTTCAAACAAGTGCTGTCCTCAACGCTTGAGTAACTCTGGGTGCTTTTGTATAAAATTCTCATCCTCCCATGTAGAATCTTCAGTGGGTAAGTTCTTCCACTTGATGAGATACTCTGAAATTGATCGATTTCGTAGTTGTCGAGTTCTTGTTTCCGTGACCGCTTCCGGTTCCCATATGATTTTTCCTTCCTCATCAAGTTCTGGAAATATTGTTTGAAATGGAAGATTTTCACCTATAACCTTCTTTAAGCACGAAACATGGAAAACTGGATGTACTCGCGAAGAAGCAGGAAGCTCCAATTTGTATGCCATAGTACCAATCTTTTGCAACACCTTGTAAGGAACATATTACTTTGGTGAAGATTTATTATCCTTCTTAGTTTGCTTGAGGGACATTTTTTTATATGGTTGTAGCCGTAAAAATACCCAATCTCCTACATCAAAACTTCTCTCGCTGCGATGTTGATCTGCCTGTTGTTTCATTCGATTTTGTGCCAAATTCAGGTTATCCTTTAAAAGTTGGAGAACTTCTTGCTGATGCTCGATGTGATCTTCCACTGCTTGAACCTTCGAATTTTCCCTTAAATATGATGTGATGGATGGTGGATGATATCCATAAAGTGCCATAAATGGGGTCATTTTTGCCGTAGTATGGAAGGAAGTGTTATACCACCATTCAGCGAGAGGTAACCACTTGACCTATTGTGTTTGTTTATCAGATACAAAACAACGAAGATATCCTTCCAAACATTTATTTACTATCTCAGTTTGACCATCAGATTGAGGATGATAAGATGAGCTATGAGCTAATTTAGTACCTAAACAAGAAAATAACTCTGTCCAAAAATTTCCCGTAAAAATGGGATCTCTGTCGCTCACAATAACCCTTGGGCTTCCATGTAGCTTTTGAATTCTGTCCACAAATGTAGTAGCAACTGTATTTGCTTTAAATGGATGAGATAATGCACAAAAGTGTGCATACTTGGTAAGTCTATCAACTACCACCATGATGACACTCTTTCCTTCGGACTTAGGTAAACCTGTGATAAAATCCATTGAAATCTCCTCCCAACGTTGACTTGGAATGGATAAAGGTTGTAGAAGTCCTTGGGTCTTAATTGTTTCCACTTTATTCTGCTGGCAAACCAAACATTCCGCCACAAACTTTCGAATATCAGATTTAAGGCCATCCCAAAAAAATTCTTTCTTCACCCTGTGGTAAGTTTTTAAAAATCCTGGGTGTCCTCCTAAAGGAGAAGTGTGCAATTCCAGAAGAATCTTTTGTTTTAGTTGGGAATTTTTACAAAGATATAAGCGATCTTTGTACCATAAGGAATCATTTTTCCAATTAAATGTATCAGATGTACTAGGATCTTGCCGTAACTTTTGAATGAGTGTCCATACATCTTTTTCCTTCTTCCATTCATCTCTTGCTTCGGTTATCCAATCTGGTTGGATAATAGAAATGGCATAAAGCAATGCTTCCACCTCTTCATTCTTTCTTGAGAGTGCATCTGCAACAACATTAAGCTTTCCTTTTTGTAGATTATTTCAAAGTCATAACCCAACATCTTTGTGACCCATTTTTGTTGCTCTTCTGAAGATAGTCTTTGTTCCAAAAGGTGTTTAAGACTATCATGATCAGTTTTTACCTTGAAGTGTCTTCCCATTAGGTAAGTTCACCATTTCTTTAGTGCATGCAGTATTGCTAACATTTCCTTCTCATAAATAGGCTTCTGTAAATACTTTCCTTTGATTGGACGACTTTCAAAAGCAATGGGTCTTCCTTCCTGCATTAAAACTGCACCAATTCCATTTCCTGAGGCATCACATTCCACAATAAAGGTTTTTGTGAAGTCTGGCGTAGCTAAGACCGGTGCTAGGCACATTGCCTTTTAAGATGTTCAAAGGCCTTAGTTGCTTCAGGAGTCCATGAAAATGCATCTTTCTTCAATAATGTTGTTAGAGGTGCTGCTATTCTTCCATAATTCTTAAAAAACTTACGATAATAGCCTGTTAACCCGAGAAATCCTCGCAACTGCTTTATTGTCTTAGGGACTTTCCATTCCTTAATGGATTTAATTTTGTTAGGGTCTACTTTAACACCCTCGTGGGATATAATATGACCCAAATATTCCACCTATTGTACTCCAAAGAAACATTTGGATGCTTTTGCATATAATTGTTTCTCCTGCAATTGTTTGAGCACCCTGTCAACATGTTCAACATGATCCTTCCAAGACTTGCTATAGATTAGTATATCATCAAAAAATACTAGCACAAATTTTCTAAGGAAGGGTTTGAAAATGGAATTCATCAACCCTTGAAATGTAGAAGGTGCATTGGTAAGGCCAAAAGGCATGACCAAAAATTTATAATGACCCTCATGAGTTCGAAATGTTGTTTTTGGAATATCTTCAGTCTTCATTCTAATTTGATGATATCCCGAACGAAGATCCAACTTGGTAAAATAAATTGCTCCATGTAATTCATCCAATAATTCATCAATCACAGGAATGGGAAATTTATCTTTAATGGTGAGTTTATTGAGCTCCCTATAATCCGGACACATTTGCCATGATCCATCCTTCTTGTGTACCAATACTACAGGAGCAGAGAAAGAACTTTGACTAGGTTGAATTATACCCGCCTCTAACATTTCTGCAATCATACGTTCAATTTCGCTCTTTGGAAGTAAGGATATCTATAAGGCCTGATGTTTGGAGGAACACTTCCTGGAATCAAATGAATAGCATGATCATGATCACGAATAGGTGGGAGTCCTTTGGGAGTTTCAAACACCCTGGAATGATTGTCCAAGACTTGTTGGAGATCTGCAGAAATAGATGATTTTGATGTTGGAACTTCTAGTGAGCATAATTGTGCAATTACGCCTCGTTGTTCTTTCTTTAGAAGCTTTGTCATGCCATTAGAGCTTATTATCCTTCCTGGCTTCCCTTCAATACCCCGTAGTTCGACTTCCTTTCCTTCTGAAATGAATTTCAAGAAAAGTTCTTGAAAATTAAAAGCTACCGTCCCCAAAGATTGTAACCATTGTACTCCTAGTACAACATCAGCACCTCCCATAGGAATGGCAAGCATTGGACTAGTCAATACATATTCCCCCATGGTTAGCTTGATATTATGGCATTTTCCGTAGCAATTTATAGTTCCTCCATTTGCAACCATCACTTGACATTCTGGTGCTGGGTATAGGAAACAATTTAATTCCTTGGCTACCTTATAATGAATAAAATTATGGGTGCTACCTTAATCAATCAACACTATTACCCTTTTCTTCTTTATATGTCCTTCTATCTTGAGAGTTTGAGGAGTGGTAATTCCTGCCAGTGCATTACACGATATGGTCGGATTCATTTCTTCCTCTTCTAGGGGTGGTTCCCGGTGTATATCCTCTTCTTGTTCATTTTCTTCTTCTTCTTCACAATCTATGTAAAATAATTTCTTCTCAGCACACTTATGACCTTTAGTGTATTTGCTATCACAACCGTAGCAAAGCCCTTTTGCTCTTTTTTCTTCCAATTGTTGTGGTGTCAACCTTGTAGGTTGTGGAAATCTAGGCGTAGCAACACTTCCTTCTTTATAGAATTGAGTGGTAGGCTTCCTTGTCGCCATTATTTTACATTCAACTTTTCTTGCCAACTCGAATGCCTTCTCCAATGAATCCGGTTCCAAAACGCGAACTTCGTGTTGGATGTTATTCTTTAAAGTGCCTATGAAGAGATCGATCCTGTGTTCTTCTAGAATATCAGTTACCCTTCTATTCAATTTTTGGAAGTCCTCAATGTGCTGCCCCACTAAACCCTTTTGTTTGAGATTTATCAATTGGCTAAAGAAGGTGTTGCTCTTTGTATCCTCATAATGTGCTATCATTTCCTCCGTAAAAATCGACCAAGTGACAATTTTTTTATGGGAGCAAAGCCATCGATACCATACAAATGTATTTTGTTCTAAATGTAAAGTTGCAATGCGTACCTTTTGTGTGTTTTGCACGTTATGGAGATCAAAACATTGCTCCATCTGTAGTATCCATGTTACAGGATCCTTTCCATCAAACTTCCTCATATCCATTTTTGGAATATGGTGGTTCTTCCCACCAAAATTCGAGTTTATGAAATCATGATTAACATTTATTTTGTTCTCATCATGAGGTTCTTCTCCTATATTTCCGCCATTAGGAATCATTTTTGGTTTTAAGCTTGTCATCAAGCCTTCCATGCATGCTTTTAGATCATTCTTTATGTTTTCTATGTTGTCTTTTATGTCATCCATCTTAGCTTCCATGCCCACTTCCATGCCATCCATCTTAGCTTGCACACCATCCATTTTAGCTTCCACGCCTTTCTTCAAACCTTCCATCTTTACTTCCACGCCATCCATCTTAGCTTCCATGCCTTTCTTCAAACCATCCATCTTCACTTCCAGACCTTTCTTCAAAACTTCCATTTCATTTTTTGCTGCTCTTTGCGAGAGTGAAATTTGTTGCACTTGTTCTTGTAATTTTGATAGATCATGTTGCAATTCTTCATCTTCATGAGTCATGGTAGAGCCTTCTGAAGGCTTGATGGGTGTTGAATTTTTTTTAGGGGCCATTTTAGAATCCAATATTGATATCTATTCTACAAGATGCCCTTGGAATCAATTCAACTTGATTCTTCAAACAAGACTTATGCAATTCGGAAAAAAATACACACCTTTTACTAGCTTTTAGGAGCTCGATATTGAAATTGAATTATCTCTATAGTTGAAAATCTTCGATATCTGAAATTCAGCCCTGTAGTAGATCTCTGGAGCTTCTTTCAAATGCCACAGGTCTGACCTGATTTGGATTCTCCAAGACAAAGTTGTGTCCAATCTCCCACAATGACCTAATTCTGGACTGGTTTAGTAGAGCGAACTTGTACGACTTGCCACGTGTCACTGTTTTGTCCTTTGTATCTGAAATTGATAGCCAAAAAACTTCAGTCTGTGTACTTGCGACCACTTTTTACGGAACTTCAATCCAATGCCCAGAGAGAGAGTTATTGAAGTTTTCCCACGATCACCTCTTTGAGATGAAATTCAGGAGCCTGAAAAAGCACTACCTTCCACAGATCATATCTCCAAAAATATTGCGAACCAAGCTCTGAAATTTTTGGACGAATTTCCTCAGGATTTCAGCTTCGCACCATATGAATTTCAGACTCTGAACCTTCTTACAAAAAACTTTATAGCGCAAATTCCACGATGACCTGTTTATGAGCCTGAAAAGATACCTAACTTCCACAGATGATATCTCCTCAAATATTGCGAACCAAGATCTGAAATTTTTAGACAACCTTCCTCAAGATTTCAGCTTCGCACCCTAGAAATTTCAGCTTCTGAAGCTTCTTAGAAAAAAATTTATAGCGAAAATTCCACGATGACCTGTTTGGAGCAGCGAAACCCTAGAATCCCAAAGCTCTGATACCAAATGTTGTGTAACCAGCTTCAAAAATAGAAGAAAAGAGATATAAACTCCTTAGAAATAAGCCACTTCGAGGGGGAAACCTCCAATACATTACATAAATGCACAATTCTTGGATGATACAAATGAACAAACCCTCCTTCTATATATAGGAGTCCATGGGGCCACAATATAATCCTAGTGGGGCCACAATGTAATCCTAGGCGACCTAACAATAATAATGTAAGGGCACAATAATAACAATATGGGGGTTACAGGGGTACAATAATAACAATAAGGGGGGCTACACTAACATAATAAGGGGCTACACTATTAATATAGGGGCTTAACAAACACAGAACATTCAAATGGTGACTGTTGAAAAGAGGCCCAACGAATCTTGAGTTAGTATTGTCACTAAAAGAGGAGCTACGATCGGTGGTGATAAATGATGTAGGAAAGCACTATTCCCACTTTTCTTTTACTTTAGTTGAATATGCAACTTGACTAAGACCTAGGCTTACTGTTTAAAATGGTGTAGACAATTCATTACTTGCCACTTAATGGAAATCCCAATTTCCACAAATAACAATCAGGCTTATTTGAGCTTGTATGTAAACTTCATTGCACAACTACGGAAAAAATTCTTTCAAGACCATGGTTATACATACAACAATATCAGATACATTGTTTTGCAAGTATGGATTCATTTCTTTTCCAGGTTGTTTTTAGAACCAAACAAAACTCAATGCAATCTATAATCTTATCTTTGAACCCATGGACAAATAAACCAACACAGTTATAACTCAACGACATAGCCAAGAAAATATGCCAGTCAACAATTTTTGAATCGGTTTAAATGTTTATGCAGTCCACAAATAAAAAAATCGCAGTCGTTGCTGAAGATGGGACACTAACCCAATGAAGATGACTGTATATATGAATTTTAATGTGTTCGAAACCATTCACGCTGCATTTTCTGGAAGCGTTCATCGCTGACTGTTCTACATCACAATCAATCCACTGGACACTGCCAACAATAACGCATCAGAATAACACGACTTTGCAGATATTAGTAATGCGTTTAAAATTTCGATCTAGCTTCATAATCGGAAGTGCTGCACCTTTAATCCATCTGTTCTGCTTCGAATGCCATCCTTTGATTTCATTACATAGCGTCGATTTTTCTCATACGTTGGCCAGTTCAACTTCACTAGCAATGTAGACTCCAAGTTAATTCATCTTCCTGCAATTTCTATATCAATATACTGATACAAAGTGAAACAGAAACAAAATGTAAACATAGGATTTCAAAAAACATAGATATATTGATTCGCAAGGCAAATATAACTTGAGTTTCCCTTTTCGTTTATAGTCTTCACACTGGCACACTTCGTGTTTCTCCTCTAACTCCCTATTATTTGTACTTGAAATATTAAACTGTGCTTCTTAGAATAGGTTTCTTCTCGAATTTCCTTAACAAATCACTACCTCCCTATTTTCAAGTGCTTATCCCTATGTTGGCTCTATATCCACGTAGGTAAAGAAACCAACTACTAATTTTATTCCTAATTTATTTAAACATAAAAACAAACTAACAATCCTCATAAATAAATAACAATAATGATAAAATAAATAAATATACTACTACTAATGTTTATTGTTTGGATTAGCCACAACATGTGATCAAAATATCACATTGTTGGCTAGGTTCCCGATGCTCCTACATCAATAAAGCAGATGAAAAGAAAGAATCTAAAAGTGCATGGGTTAGAAATACTGCTAAAAAATCTCATGTTTGTTTATATTCAAAAAGAAAAATAAGTATTTATGGAAGAAAAGAAAAGTTTTATGGATGTTGGAGCTTTGACCTCTAGTTCATCCAAATCCCAATCAAAAAAGTAATTGCAACATGTCATTAGATTTATACATAACCGAGCTTCGACATAGGATCGAGCTCTGACGCAAGACCATGATTTAGAAAACCAAGTAGGTATTTTAAAGTATTTTCTACAGAGTTATATGAAATTTTTAATAGATCAAAAGGTTGTAGAATGGCTTCAGAAGTTGATAGATTCATGTGCATCCCAAGAAACACCGCGAAGTGAGATGCGCATAGTCAATAAATTTCATCGATAGAAGAGAACTGGAAGAGAAATGAGGTTTAATGCGTAGATAGGAGAATATGAGATGGATCAAATCATTCTAGATCTAGGAACTAATGCTAATGTCTTAATGAATAAGACATGGGAATTAATGCATAAAACGAAGCTACAGTGGTCACCTATTCAATTAAGGATGGAAAATCAAAAAAATATATTTCCTATGGGAATATTTCTAGTGTCACAGTGGATATTGAAGGAGTTCACACTAATGCTAATTTTGAAGTAATAGAGATCTTCGATGACAATAACCGTTATCCCGCCTTTCTTAGACTTGACTGGCCATTTGACAATACATAATTAATCTGAAGAAGAGACAAATGATATTTGAAGGAAACAATATAAGATTGATTGTTCCCTTGGATCCATCAGAAGCAGTAAGATACATAGAAATAGTCAAAGAATAATATTTTGCAGGTGATATAGACAATATCTATCAAATGACAGCAAAAGGACAAGATTGTGTTAACCCTACAGCAGAAGGAAATTTGAGTTGGGAGCATGATAGTTCTTGCACCTTAGAGTCAGAAGAAGATTGGGAGAACTGGTAGAATAGGTTGCATGAAGTATCCATAAGTCAGTGTTTGAGAATTACCAAATCAGATCAATGTATGATATCTAAGGTATGTAACATGCCTTCTTATGATGGCTTAGGTGATGTGAATACTTTTATTAATGATTATGAAGAAAACTTTCTATAAATTCAAAGGTTGTAAGCCTTGGATATAACCCTAAAAGATACCCTTGCTAGACAGTGTAATGCACACAAGAATAATATAGGAGGTTGGAAATAATGTCGAATAATTATGTGGATAAGGTTTGGGTAGATAGAAACAGAAATGGAGATAAAATATGATGGTCAAACGAATCCTAGGGAGCATATCCAACTATAAAGAACTTTAGCATGGAAGGAGATTTCACAACAACAATGGGTACATGGATTCATTCATGCAATATAGACAATCCCTAAGAAATTTTACCTAGAAACAGAGCTTCAACATCATACCGAGAACTAGGAAGACATGGTTGATGGCTTCATATTAACATTCAGCTTTGAGGACAATTTCCCATATATAGATTTCGCCCTTCAGACAGTCAAGAAGAGGATCTTTGAGAATGTAACCTCACTAACACTGCAGAAACCAGATTGGGATGCGCAAATAGAAAATTCATTGGAATGTTATAACCTTACTGTAGATGAAGAAGAAGATCCCCACAACATCGACATAGTAGAGTTAGAACGATACTGGGAAGTAACTGGACCTAAGGTAGAAATACCATACATAAAGAAGCCACTGAAGACCAAGAAGGTAAACAAAGGATTAGAGAAGGAACCCAAGTTTGCAACAATAGGAGAATACTGGGATGAGGAGACAATCAGTAAAGTTACAAAATTACTTCTTGAATATAAAGAATTGTTTCCCACCAATTTTTCATAGATGAAGGGTATAATAGGAGATCTAGGATTCATGAAGATTTCCCTTAAGCCTGATGTGAAGCTAGTCAAACAAAGACCTTATAGGTTGAACCCTAAGTATAAGGAGAAATTGAAATTAGAGCTTGATAAGATGATAACAACAGGAATTATTGAACCTTTAGAAGAATCAGAATGGGTAAATCCTATGGTGATGCAAGAGAATAAGACTCAAAGAGAAATTAGGATCTGTGTTGATTTGAGAAATTTGAATGATGCATTTTTACATGATCCCTTCCCTACCCCTTTCATAGATGAGGTGCTATACAATGTAGGAGGTCAAGAAGCTTACTCATTTACAGATGGATTCTAAAGTTATCATCAGATTACGATTGCACCTAAATATCTGCATAAGACCACATTTGCTACAAAATGGCACTCATATCAATACACAGTAATGCCAATTGGATTAAAAAATTCCCTTGCTATATTTTCTAGGGTGGTGGTCGCAAATTTTAAGGAATAGATCAAAAGTTTTTAGAGATATATTTTGATGATTGGACAATATTTGGATTGTTGAGAAAACATGTTGGAAGTTTAAGACTTATGCTCGACACATGTAGACAATATCATATCTCTTTGAACCTAAAGAAGTGCATATTTTGTGTAACTTTCGGCATCTTTTTGGGACATATTGTTTATAAGAAAGGAATAATGGTGGACCCTGCTAAGATTGTTATCATTGTGAACCTGCCTCCACCTAAGACAGTAAGACAAATTTGAATTACGTTGGGACATACTAGGTATTACAGGAAGTTCATTAAGGGATATGATCAGGTCACTGCACCTATGGAGAAATTTTTGAAGAAGGATGTAAATTTTTAGTGGAATGAAGAATGTCAGAAGAGCCTTTATATATTGAAATAAAAAATGGTAGTTGCACCTATACTATTTTTCCCCAATTGGAATAAGGAATTCCATTTCCATGTGGATGCCTCTTGTATATCTTTGGGAGTGGTATTGACACAACCTGGTGTAGGAGAGATTGATCATCCTATAGCTTTAGTAAGTAGAAAGCTATTTAAAGTAGAAAAGAATTACACCACTATAGAAAGGGAAGGACTAGACCTGGTGTATGATTTGCAGAAGTTTAGGAACTATTTTCTGGGGTCACACTTTAAAATGTTTATAGATCATTCTGCACTAAATTATTTAGTTAATAATTATGTCTTAGGAGGAAATATTTGCAGATGGTTATTTTTATTCCAGGAATATGACTTTAAGATCATTGTTAAACCAGGAAGGCTGAATGCAGGACCTGACCACCTGTCAAGATTGGAAATAGGGGAAGAACCAACTAGCATAGAGGATAATCTCCTTGATGCACAATTATTTGCAATTAGAGTGGCAGATGACCATTTTGCAGATATCATTCATTTTTTGACCACGAGAATGGCTCCTTCAAAGTATACTACGAAGAAAAAGGAATAATTAGTGGTTAAGGCAGCTGACTTTTCATTCATAGCAAGACACTAATATAAGATGGGACCAGATGAGATATTGCGCAGATATGTTCGTGAACATGAAAGATAGATGATTCTAGCAGAGTCTCATGGGGGTTCAACTGGTGGCTACTATTCAGGAAAAGTTATTGCATAGAATACCTTGAGAGCAGTATATTGGTGGCCTACACTACATAAAGATGTGAAGGATTATTTTAGAGCATGTGATGTATGTCAAAGAATATGGTTTCCTTCCAGAAGAGATGAAATTCCATTGGTACCACAAGTTACATTGCAGGCCTTTGATAAGTGGGACATTGATTTTGTTGGACCCATCAACCCACTTGGAAAGATAACTGGTGCAAGGTACATAATTACAATGACTGATTACTTTACAAGATGGGTCAAAGCATAACCAGTAAGGGATTGTAGTGCATAAACTGCTGCAAAGTTTATTTTTGAGTACATATTGTCTAGATTTGGATGTCTGAAGATTTTTATGAGTGACCAAGGTTCACACTTC
Source organism: Pinus albicaulis (assembly GCA_034641835.2). NCBI lineage: Eukaryota > Viridiplantae > Streptophyta > Pinopsida > Pinales > Pinaceae > Pinus > Pinus albicaulis. The sequence continues at coordinate 1,281,620,175 of CM076577.1, read as the reverse complement.
CTAAATAATACTATTGAATAATTTACTGAGGAGTTCCAATTTTATCATCAGAAGAGTACCCCTTATCACCCTTAGGCCAATGGAACAGTAGAATCATTTAATAATATTTTGGAGAATGCACTTACTAAGGTATGCAATGTGAATAGATATGTCCGAGACCTTAGAATTCCAACAATGTTATGGGCTTATAGGACCACATGTAAGAAGTTAAAAGGTCAGACACCCTTCATGTTATTTTATGGGAAATAAGTTGTGATTCCCATGGAGTACATCGTGCCTAGCTTGAGGATTGCAGCTTTTACAGATATGGTAGACCCTGATATAATGGAGGAAAGAATGTTGCAGTTGCTTGCTTTGGAGGAAGATATATTTATAGCAGGATTCCATCAGTAGGTACAGAAAGAAAGAGAAAGGCCTGGCATGACATACATATTAAGCAGAAGAAGTTCTAGGTAGGAGACCTTGTTCTCCTTTATGAAAGTAAGTTTGTGAAGTTTCCAGGCAGATTCAAGATGCATTGGTTGGGCCCATACATTATCAAGCATATTATTTATGGAGGCGCAGTTCAATTAGAAAAGTTAAATGGAGAATTCGTTCAAGGAAGAGTAAATGGTAGTAGGTTGAAGTTGTATAAGGAAAACCCTTCCCCTACAGCTTCACTCTGAAGAAAGAAGAAAATTCTTAGTGCCACCTGCAATTGAAAGAGGGAACTAGACTATAAAATACGCTGCATAGAGAGCTTCAAAGTAGGAAGATTACTTTGCTACATTATGGATTATGTCGAAGTTCAAAATAAGGGTTTCTTCGCTACAATATGGGATATGTTCAAGTTCGCCGAAAAAATATGACCATTAAAAAGGAAAAGTTTTCATTGAAATACGTGGAAATATTCATTTATGAGGACAAATCGATTGGATCTAGCGATAGATATGAAATTAATGAACACAATATGAGCTAATGATAGGGTTAGAAATTCATATTTGTTATAAAAAGTTGCATCCTGCCCATATTTGGTACCTTTTTTTCCTAAGAATTCAAGTATTGCTACTACGGAAGTGTCACATAAATTTATGTTTTTGTATGAATCCTAAGGATTTTAATCATATATTCACTACGAAGGGCTTATCTGGAATCATGGAAGCAACCACAACAACATCTGATATACTCACAACATCATCTGATATGCTTGTGGCAACATCGCCACCTACAGTAGCAACATTGCACACAAAGCGGAGACCCCCACGGAATAAAATTAACAACAAGCAGAGAACAAAGAAGAAACAACAAAAGAAACATGTTGAGCCTAAGCAAGAACCTGAGCAGGTGAGAGATAGTGAAGAAGAAGTAGAGAAAGAGCAAATGGAAACAAATGGCACAAAATTTCCATCGCCTCTCCCACCGCATATCCCACCAGGGAAACCAGATGCAAAACCAGTGACAAACTCGAAGGATGCAAAGCATGGCACCTTCACAGATCTACTGCCAGAGTTAGTGTGATTTATTGGAGAAGGCCTTGGGAATATTCCGTAGCTGAAGTTCGCAGAAAATGATTTCAATGAGAAAAATAAATATCATCATTTCACACCAGAAAAGTACTTAAAACAAGTGCACTACCCTGAGAGGTGTGACGATGTTATAATTGCAGCAGTGGGCAACTGGGTTGGTGCAATCAGGTTTGTTTAACATGTTTAATGTGTCACATTTGGGCAGAAGTCCAAGAAGCACAACTTGTGTGATAGAACTGCTCATGTTGGTGCACGATGGGTTCCTATGGATGGGGAAGAGCATCCCTATTGACCCAATACTAATGTGGAGAATCACAAGACTGCCTTATCAAGGTTTGAACCCCGCAGAGGAGTTTTTTGGGAAAGATCACGACAGGGCCATAGCAAAAAACATGAAGAACATATTTGGACGGATAAAAGGGAAGTGTGGTTATGATATTAGCTCGATCAATGACTAGGGATTTCGCTAGATAGCACATATATTGGCTAGAAAAATCAAGAGGAAGTGTCAGGCTAAATCAACCCCTGCACTGGTGGTTTCATTAGCTATACAGTGTATTAATGGGGTTAAATACAACTAGGTCGCACACATGGTTACTGCTACGAGGATCAGGAGAAAGGTACTATGTTTCATTATACATGGTTGCTTCTAATAATTTCAATGCTTACATGGAAAGAGCGGGAAGATTCACAGTTACCTCCAGTAGCCTTAGATGTTTGTGAGGTTGCGCGGTATGCCTCGTTGTGGTATACCACTAAACTGGTTCGTGCACAAGATAATAGATTTTTTTTTTTTTATATCATTTGGACTTACACATGTTGGTGAACCACCACCCTCACCTTTCACCGATCGTATACAAGCAGTATCACTCTGTCGCAAATTTTAAGGTTGACTTCCATAGAATTTACATACAGGATCGTAGGGACACAATGAAGACATGGCATCCCCTTCCAAATTTAGTGACAAAATACAATCTCCTAGGTGAGATACAATAGTGGCCCGAGGAGTGGATCACTACGCTGGAGACAGATACGAAGGATTCATCGACAACGAAGGACACGATGCAGCACAGGGAAGAAAGTGGGAAGGAAAATTATAATAAAGAGGTAGAAAAGGGGGAGAAACACGACAAGGGTCACCAGGATCCTCTTGGAGGTGATGAGAAGAACAAAGAGTCTGAAAAGACAAAGACAAATCCATCTGTCACGGAGAAGAGGAAGGCATACGCTGAAGCTTCCTAAAGAAGCAATAAGAAGCAGAAGGAAAACAAGACAAAGGACATAATGCCATCGGTCCTCACTAATGTGGATTTTGATCATATTAGGAGCATAATTCAGGAAGCAATGAAAAAATCATGGAACAAGTTAGAGGATTGCTATGGTGCACTTCTAACGGGTGTCGCGGAGCGCATTGTAGAACTAAAGATATTGGTAGAGACAACCAAATAGCCAGTACATGAAAAGGAAAATATTTGAGAATAAAGATTAGTAGAGCCCACATTTGGGTGGTGGATAGCGCAGATACCTATCGAATCCTTGTAGTTTGACTCCGCTGAGTTATAACAACAGGTGAAAGAATGGAGATATGTGAACATGAAAATCGCAGCAGTGTCACTTCAGAGATTACACGATCTACATAAAGAGATTATAGATGAGCTGAAGCAATGCGGACAACTCACTTCAAATTTGAACATTTAGGTAGAGAGAGAGCGAGCTTTGCTGAAGTAGAAGCTCGACCAGGAAATCCAAGAGAGGGATCAGGAAGTAAAGAAACAACACAAGCTGAAGGAAGTGGTCAAAGAAACATGCTGCGAGGTTACAGACATTGATGTCGGAGAAGAGGAACCAATGGAGGACAAGGTCGTGAAGCTTGGCCTTGCAGTAAAAGGATACAAGGGTAAGATCGTGGACATATAATTTTAGTATGAGATAAATATCAGTGAGCTACAAATTAATTTACATCCAAACACACAACGGGAAGTGCGAGAGAAGAGGGAGGTCGACCTAAAGGCTGGAGTGGTAGGCATCTCCACAATAGTGGAATATTATGGGAAGTTTTTGGATGAGAGCTTATAGATTTGGACTTCGCTGCAGGAGGATCCAAATGCGTAGAACCTACAAGACGATATTTAGCAGAAGTAGCAACAGTTGGAGGAGATTCAGGAAACTGTGAGAACCTTACCAATCTTAGAGAAGCTCGAAAATATCAATGAGGGAAATTCTTTCCAGAAGAAGATAGAGGAGTTGAAGAAGGAAGAGAAGAATTTGACAGAGAGAACTCAGCCATGGCACGATGAGGCACTCCAACTGTCTCAAGTAGTGGATGAAAACCTTCAAGAGCTTTGACAGAGAGAGGGGGTAGTGATGCAAAAGGCTACGGGACCGACAACAAAATCACTATAAGAGGAAGTTCCCAGTGAAGAGAAGCAAGTCACAAACATTATGCAACTGTTTAAAAAATCCTACAACAAAATTGCAAAGAATATTAGAGGCAAATCGGTTGAGTGACTGGGATGAGTCACATGTGAGTGTTGGGGGCCTATTGGGCGCAACCAAAATTGGCCTAGATTTTGGCAAAGACTCTGCATTTTGTGGGGTGGAGTGCACAATGGAGCGGGTAGGAGAGAAGTTTGAGGAATTAAATATATTGCGCAGTGTCTTAAGGGATTCGGGGTGGGTCGAAGCTCCTCTTTTTTTGGAAAGTGCATGATTCTGTGAGGGATCAATGGTTTTGGGACCATAGTTTCTTGTTTTAAGGAGTCCATGGTATTTGGACCATGGTATTTTGATGTTGTAATCCTACAATGTAATAGTATATATAGAGTAAAATAATAAGAAGAGAATCATGCTTAGATAAATAATAATGTTGTGATCTGTAATTGGTAGTGAAGGAGAGGCTCGATAGCTGAGTGCGCAGAGGCCTAGAGAAGAGTCTGCAGGTGAGTGCATAGACAACCTGTAGCTTAGTGCACAGGTCAAGAACTGGTTGTATTCAAAGGTTCATTATAATAAGCAACACTTTTGTGGACGATATTCTAGTGTTATTTTATGATTAATGTGTATATTTTCTTATTATCTATTGGGTGAGACTACGATATTCTTGCAGGTCATTGTTGAAAGGGCCAGTGATCAAGGGTTTTGTTGGTACGAAGTATAAATCGAACCTAGATCAGCCCAAAACAATTCAACACACATGTTGTGGATTTGATGGGTACATACTTGGTAGATACGATATTCCAAGTCTTGATGATGAAATTCTGCCAAAAATTGATACCATGCATACTGTAAGGGGGAGCTTGTGATTCTTGAACATTCTTGTAGAAGTTATCCGTGAAAAGCCCTATGAAAACCTTGATGAGTTACACAAGGATAATCATCTCTTGATATATCTCCTCTCGGGAGTTATTCCATTGAAGAAGATCATGATATTATGTCTTCACTACACATCCATTGTTGAAGATATCTTCCACTTGATCACAAGGCAACAATCATTCTTGTATAAAGAAAAAATAAGAGCTAGAGGAGTTTATGTAGGCAGGGGGAGTTGGTTGATCATCTACCTTCATCCATTTCCATGAAGGCATGAAAAGGCTTAAGAGGAGAAAGTCCATTAAAGAAGAGAAACATCGCTAGAACGAGCACTATTGAAGGGGGAGAAACATATATATCATGGATAACTATCATTGATAAAGGAAATACGATGAAGAAGCATATCAAGAAGTAGCTTGATGGGGGGATTACTTGGGCACCCCATTTTCCATTGATGTGAAAGGGGGAGAAATTGTTGAAAGGGAAAGAATATTGCCATCAATGATAAAGGGGGAGATTGTTGGTCAAAGTTGTCATTGATGTCAATATGGTTGTTGGGTGCCGGATTTGTATACTTTTCTCTCCCATTTTCACCCACCTTTCTATCTCTTTTTATCATTATTGTTCTTAAACACACGAGGTAAACCCCTTTATTTGATTACATGGGATATTTGATTAATGAAGTAATAGTCAAGGAGTTTTTACCTTTTTCAAACGTTAACTCCGATATTTTTACAGATTTGGAAAAAGCAGCAAGATCACAGCTGTGAGTCATGGAGTAGCTCCTAATTTCCAGAGCTATCTTCACTTGCTGCTACATCGCAACAGACTCTGTTTCACCCCAACGATATTTCAGGCTTTTTCATGGTTCCCTTTTGGAAACTAGGTTGATGTTGTAACGAATTGTATAATCGTAGATATGTAGTTGTTAGAGGAAATCTACGATTTCCGGAACAGTTGTATAAAGAGGGTCTGTGGGTTGTGAATCAGGGTTAAGCAGGCATATACAAATTTTGTAACGAAAGTATTTCGCAATTAATTGAATGCACAACACTGTTTTTTTACCTGTAATTTGTGAGTTTCCGTAGCCCTAATCAAAGAGTTGGGCCCACTCTTCTGATCAGGTGTTGCGTTACCCTTATTTCTGTTGATTTCATGTTTTAGTTTGGTTTTGTTACTGCTGTTCTAGTATAATCATTTAATTTCTGTGAATGACTTTTTATTTCTACAATCCAATTTAATTATTGTTACAGTAATCTGTGTGTTCATTGATTTAATCTTGTGATCTAATAGTAGGTTATGTGATTGCTCTTGCATATACTATGCGTGTTAGTATTGAAATAACTAACACCCCGGGTTGATAATTTATCTGGAAAAATGGTTTGAATATTGTTCACATTTGGACACCAACATTTTGGCATCGTTGCCGGGGAAGGCTAACAAGGTACAAGAACACGATCTGCAATTGATCTAAAGGTTGATCTCTCATATTGGGGAGGGAATATATTCCCGACTTCAAGTCCTTAGCGTAGTGTTCTGTGTTTTTCTACTTTTTATTGTTTTCATTAGAATTGATCTCTCATCTTAGGGAGGGCATCTATTACTCTGCTCCAGGTCCTGAGCATAGTGTGCTAATTTTCCTTACTTTTTTTTCTTTTGTTAAGACCGATCTCTCATCTTAGGGAGGGTATTTGTTACCCTGCTCTAAGTCCTGAGCATAGTTTTCATATTTTCTGCTTTTTGATTATTTATTCTGAAAGGGCCAACTTCTTGTCCTGGGGAGGGTATTTGATTACCCTTCTTCAGGTCCTAAACTTTGATTTTCTTTTTAGTTTATTCGATTTTCTATTATGAACCTACTCTCTCATCCCGGGGAGGAAGCTATCTGTCCTGCTCTGGGTCCTAAGCGCTTTTCCTATTTTGATGAATCCTTCTCACCAATTGTATGAACAAATATATGAATAGGAGGGGCAGAGGAAGACCCCCAAAGAAAGGAAAGGATCTGGGAAGGAATAAATATATTCAGGAGATCATAAAAAAGGATAAATATGAAGCATCCTCTCGTGTTGCTGTTAGGGTAAGGGTTTAGATGAAGTCCGAAGGGAAATCGCTAGAGAAACCAATGCCATCCATGGTACCAGAGGAAATTATTTCGACGACGGAAGAAGAAATAAATAAGGTATTGGTGGAGGAGAAATCTCTGCTGTCAGCAGAAGGGGAATAAATAGCAAGTAGAGGGTTAGAAGAAGTGAGCAATTCCAATTGGGAAGAAAAACCTCCGAAAGGGTTTTCATCACCACGAGACCAAGGGAGTGCTGTGAAACCTCTTGCAGTCGAATTAAGAAATTTCGATTCGGAAAGAGAGCTCCTGAAGGATTTTGCATCATCGAGAGACCAGTGGAGTGCGGTGAAACCTCCTACAGTTGAATCAGCCCAAGTACCATTCACAAAACCAGTTGAAATCCCAGGTGAGTATTGAGGATATTTATGGCAGCTGCAAGTTGTTCTTTTGATTTTCCAATTGGAAACATTATAGGTGATGCACTGATGAAGCCCATCCCTTTAACAGCTTTACATAATTTTCATGGGATTTCTTCGGAAGACCTTGATACATTCCTCTTTGAATTTGACAGTCGAGGGTATGATTATATCTCCAATGCTCAGAAACTAAAAATATTTCTTGCTACCCTAAAAGGGATAGCCCTGTGATGGTTCATGGGTTTAGGAGGGTGAATTATTACCTCATGGGAGGGGATGAAAGAAGCCTTTTTTGAGAAATACCAAGATTACTATAAATCCCGTTACATTAAGGAGGAAATATTTAAGTTTTTATAGAAAGAGGATGAGAATATGGAAGACTGCGTGGAACGATTCAAATATATATTGCAGAGATCAGGCCATAGTGACTTGGATAAGGATATTCTGAAGATCATTCTTCTTCGGGGGCTTAGAGAAGATTCTCTACAACTTCTGAACATAGTAGGAAAGGGGGATATTTCAAAACAAGACTTCGACACAATCTGCGATTATTTCTTTCAGTGTTCACGAGGGGCTGCAAGGAGCCGATAAGGAATTCAGTCATTGAAGACTTCTGGTGGAGGGGTTACAAAGGCAGAAATTGGAAACCTAATCGATAATCTAAGGACTGATATCCTGAGCACATTATCCACCCAGATGGACACTCTGCAAGCAAAACAAAAACAGATAGAGTTTGAAAATACTATGGCTATATTCTGCCCACAGTGCATAAAGAAGCATCCTTTGAAATAATGCCCATTAAACATAGTGGAAGCCTACAAAAACTATGAACAGACTCATGTGACCAGCTCGTGCCCTACCTTGCCCAGACTGAAGGAAGTTTTTCAAGAGGAAAGCGAAGAAAATGTGGTAGAACAGTTATACTTCATGGGGCTGAAAAAGCCATGGAAACCTCGACCACTAGTTATGAATCCAGGAATGTTTCAGGACCCATTCCAGTATTTTAACAATTTTAATATGGGTCCCCAGTCCGCACCTTTTTCATCTATGTGGTCTCAATATCAATATCCCCCCTGGAAACAATGGGTTCCCCAGGCCAGTTCAAATCCTTCATAGAATTAGAACTGGCGTGGACCCTCTCATACTGGTCAGTTTCCTCAATCCATGCCTCAACAACAACTTCAGTTGCCCTCTAATGTACCTCCTGGTAACCCAGCCCTTCGACCCTAGCTTCCTATCCAGCCCAATCTGAATCCTAATAATAAAGGGGTCCAACAAACAGATACTCTTAACCTTCCATCTTATAGCATTTCTACCAGAGGACTTAATGAGATAAACTTACAATCTGGGCAGGTAGTAAATGCTCCTAATGCACCTATTATCATAGAACAGATTGACAGTGAAGTTACAGAACCAAAAAAAAAGTATAGTTGGGGATAAACTGACCAAAACATAACAAATCAGACACCTCCCCAATCTGTTCTTAATCAGGGTCATTCAACTTCTCCTCCATATCCTGAAAGAATGACCTTGAACAAAAAAAACCCTCAGGCAGATTTTGAATTCCTGGGGGAATTGCAAAATCTTTTTGTCAAAATACCCCTGTTACAAGCCATGAAGGATTACAAGCCATGAGTGACGTACCTATATATGCAAAAACTCTCAAAGATTACTGCTCTAAGAAACCAAGGAAGAAACCTAGGGATCCATTAACCATTCATGTGATGAGTAGACTGTCCGACATCATGTTAGGAAGGATCATGCCTGTGAAATATGGAGACCCAGGAAACCCAATTCTAACAGTACAAATCAATGGGGTTGAAATCCAAAACGTACTGCTAGATTTGAAAGCTGCCATCAACATTATTACCTCTGAAACAATGAATACATTAGGTCTTGAAAACATTAAGCCAACCCCTACTATCCTGGAACTAGCATACAGGTCTACAATTAAACCGGTAGGGAAATTGGAAGACATGACCACTTCGGTGGATTCGTAGCATTACCTTGTGGACCTCCTTGTATTACAAAATCGATCTTCTGTTGGTGGTCATCCATTGATCCTGGGAAGACCTTGGCTCACAATTGCAGACGCTTACATAGGGTGCCAATCTAGGCATATGATCATATCAAATGGGACGGTTACAAATAATCTTACCCTCTACCCTCTTACGGAACCTAGCCCATTGGAAAAATTATTAACCAGTCAGAAACCTCTACCAATAGAAGATCCTAAACCTGAAAATGAAGAAGTTAGACCAATCCTAACTATTGGGCAAGACCTTCAATTCAAAATAGAAACTGAGGACGATTCCATCAACACTTTTATTAATGATCCCAGTTCTATGTCAAATTCAACTCGTCAAATTTTAGAGTCTACTATGAGCTGTGAAACACAGGAAAAAATTGAACTTGAAGATGAAATTGAAGAAATTCCTGTAACTTCATCCCATGATAGTATTCCAATTGAGATTGAACCAGGGAAAATGCTCATTATCAACCCTAATCTGTCTGAATCCTAGACAAAACAGCTCTTAAAAGTCCTTCAAGATCACCAGGAAGATTTTGCCTGGGATTATACCCACATGAAGGGGATCCCTGCTAACTTATGTACTCATCATATTTATATTAAGGAAGATTTCCACCCTGTAAGACAACCCCAACAAAGAATGAATCCTGCTCTAAAGAACATTGTCAAAGAAGAATTACAAAAATTATTAGATGTAGGTTTCATTTACCCCATCTCAGATAGCCAATGGGTATCCCCGCTAGTTATTGTTCCTAAAAATAATGGTACGTGGCGGATCTACATAGATTACATGGAGCTAAATAAGGCAACTCAAAAAGGCCATTTCCCTTTGCCATTCATTGACCAATTCTTGGAAACCTTGGTTGGGAATAAGTTCTTTTCCTTCCTAGATGGATTCAGTGGATATAACCAGATCCAGATAGCCACGGAAAACCAGGATAAAACAACTTTCACATGCCCCTAGGGGACCTTTGCATATAGGGTCCTCCCATTTGGCTTGTGTAATGCTCCTGCTACCTTCCAGAGGGAAATTCTGGGAATATTTTCTGATTTGGTCGATGATAGTGTTGAAAAATATATATGGATGATTTTACTCCATATGGAAACTCATTTGAAGAGGGATTGGAAAATATGGAGAAAGTACTCAAAAGATGTAAGTAGACCCATGTATCTTTGAGTACAGTCAAATACCATATGATGAGGGAAGAAGGGATAGTATTGGGATATTTTCTCTCAATTGTCAGAATTCGAGTTGATTTGGTCAAAGTAGAGGTAATGGTACACTTCCCGATACCATAGACACCCACATAGGTACATATATTTATTGGTTGTTTTGGTTATTACAGACGCTTTATAGAATTTTTTTCTAAAATAACACATCCACTTTTTCAATAGCTAACAAAAGATGCAGAATTCTTGTGGACTGAAAACTGTGAAGCAGCTTTCATGAAAATTAAGGGACTAATTTGCAAGGCTCCAATCTTTCGAGGACCTGATTGGGAATTACCATTTCACATACATGATGTTGCTTCTCAGACATCAGTAGGAGCTGTTTTAAGACAACAAGTAGACAAAACACCGTATGAAGTTTATTATGTCAGCAAGAATTTAATTCCCGCTGAACTGAATTACACGGTGACTGAAAAATAATTCTTGGCTGTCATTTACGCTATCAACAAGTTCTGGCATTACATCACCAGGTATCCTACTTTTGTACATACTAATCATGTAGCAATCAGGTTTTTGATGAATAAACATATCACTCCTGGTCGTATTATAAGATGGTTGCTATTGCTTCAAGAATTTGATATTACAATAATAGACAAAGAAGGAAAAGATAATGTAGTTGTTGATTTCCTGTCTAGAATGGATAACAATGACGAATGCACACCTATAGAAGATAGTTTTCCCGATGAACATCTTTTTGCAGTTTCTACTAAACCTCTGTGGTATGTGGATATTGCTAACTATCTTGATACAGGGAAAGTGCCTCATCATTTGTCATACAGGGAACAACGAAAAATTATTCATCATAGTGCCTGATATTCTTGGATGGTAGGGTACCTTTTTCATACAGGAGCTGATAAGCAGATTCGGCATTGTGTATCTGAGGATGATATTTATGAAGTATTGAAGGCTTCCCATGATGGCCCTTGTGGAGGGCATTTTGCAGACAAAAGAAAAGGCCATAAGGTGCTACAATTGGGATATTACTAGCCTTCAGTATTTTGGGATGCGCAGAATTATGTTAGGAGGTGTGAAAATTGCCAGCGTATGGGGCAGCCCAGTCGAGCTGATGAAATTCCTTTACAGGCATAGGTAGTCCTCGAAAATTTTGAGAAATGGGCTATTGAATTTTTTGGACCCTTCAACCCACCCTCCCAGTAAAAGGTTCACATTCTGGTCTATACTGATTACGTGACTAAGTGGGTAGAAGCCAAAGCTGTTGCAAAAGAAACAAAGCAGGTGGTCTCAGATTTTCTATTTGAGGAAATTTTTCTCATTATGGTACTCCAAGAGAGATTGTTTCAAATGGAGGAGCACAATTTACATCACACATGATAACAAAGCTTATGCATAAATATGGGGTCAAGCACAAGGTGACATCTCCATACCACCCCGAGGTGAATGGACATGTGAAAAGCACAAACAAGACATTGGAAAATATCTTGAACAAAATTGTGGCATGCCATCGTCGGGATTGGGCTCAGAAGCTACCTGAAGCTCTCTGGACGTATAGAAAAACATGGCAGAACACAACTGGGTTTTCACCATTTGAGTTGGTTTATGGGAAATCCCCGTTGTTTCCAATAGAATTTGAAATCAATACACTCAGAACAACTCTCGAAGTTGTTTTGGATCTGTCATATGCCTAGAAACATCGACTGGCCCAGCTCAATGAACTAGATGAAATCCGTTCAATGGATATCCTTAGAACTACTGCTATTCAGTAGCAGAGAATGAAATGGCACGATAATTTTATCAAGAACAAGGTGTTTCATAGGGGATACTGGGCATTACTCTATGAATCTCGCTTTAAGGATTTTAAGGGAAAGCCTTGCACTCGCTGGATGGGAACTTACGAGGTGGAAGATGTATTTGATAGTGGAATAGTCAGGCTAGTCACAATTGATGATGCACGTGTTGCATTCATAGCGAATGGACATCGCCTGAGATTATACCACTGCCTAGCCTTTAAGGATGATTTCATCAAACATCTCTCTAAGAAATCTGGTTTGAAGGTTATCAACGCAGAGAACTCTTCCTCTGCATCCTTGCTGTAAAAATAAAAAATAAAAATAAAAATAAAGAATTACACTATTACTATTTATTTTGTTGTCTTTTTGCAGGAGTTACTACTAAGGAGTAATGTTTTAAAGATCAAGAATTTTTCTAAGTATCGATTGTTGCTACTCATGATGCTATTACTTGGTTGCTGCTACTCATGATGCTATTACTCGGTTTCTGCTACTCATGATTTTGTTACTCAGTTGCTGCTACTCATGATGTTGTAACTCGGTTGCTGCTACTCATGATGTTGTTACTTGGTTGCTGCTACTCATGTACTTGTTTGCTGCTACTCGTGATGTTGTTACTCGGTTGCTACTACTCATGATGTTGTTACTCGGTTGCTACTACTCATGATGTTGTTACTCGGTTGCTGCTACTCATGATGTTGTTACTCGGTTGCTACTACTCAATGTTGTTACTCCTTGGTTGGTGCTCGCACTGTTGTTACTCTGGATGCTATTACTCGCACTGTTGTTACTCTGGATGCTGTTACTCTCACTGTTGTTACTCCAGATGGTGTGACTCTGGATGTTGTTACTCGCATTGTTGTAACTCTAGATGTTGTTACTCGCACTGTTGTTACTCCATATGCTGTTACTCCGGATGTTGTTACTCGAACTACTATTACTCCAGATGTTGTTACTCCGGATGCTGCTACTTGAACTGTTGTTACTCCAGATGTTGTTACTCTAGATGCTACTACTCACACTACTGTTACTCCAGATGTTGTTACTCCGGATGCTGTTATTCGCACTGTTTTTACTCCAGATGCTGCTACTTGTACTATTGTTACTCCAACCGCATCATTAATGCGCCGTCATCCTACCAACCGTCACTTCGTCCAGGTAGGCCACCAGGTACACCTCCACGTGACTTCTACCAATTTAATTAAATATCCCATGTGAATACATTAATGTCGTGGATGACTTCCTTTAATTTGGGGGGGGGGGTGCCGTCATGATTTAATGACATCGTAACGATGATTTTGTAAGTCATTATTACAATTCCCTGTGTGGTACACCCTACGATCCTTATCAATACTCTGTATAATAATTAAATACACATTGGGATCCGTAACATGTCCTTTCCATTTCATATGAAATAATTACCATTCTATTAATTTCACTTAACATACTTTTTCATGATTTTTCTCAATTTCCGATAATTACCATCTATATTTACTGTTACCACCATTCATTTTCACCATGCTGTTTTTCCAAATTTGGTATCCACCATTATGTCCAACGGTCTACTATTCTAGAGTGTTGTTACAGTCCCCACAGTATGGGCGGACTGGCTGTGCAGCATGAACCTAGAAATATAGTTTCGGTCTGCAGTAATCCATAGGTATGACAAATATTTGTCAATGCAGGATGGGATACCTACTTCGATAGATTGTAGGGGTTTGACAGAGGAATTACAATGGAGTTTGCGCTTAATTTGGATGAGAATTTCTCATGAGTCAGAGGATTGGAAATTCCTGTCACAGAAGAAATAATTGCAGAGGTTAGTGGGATGAGACAACAAGGGCAACAATGGTTTTCTCAGAGAGTTCCTCTCACAGATTTTCTTGAATTGTTCTTGCAGGCAGGACAAAGCATCGTCAAATTGGGCAGAGGATATGAGCTCAAGACTATACTATATCCATGGAACGAAATCACAGGTTTTGTAATGAAATACATAACTTGCAAGGGTTGGGCCACAACACTATTTAAATATCATTTTAAAATTTTAAATATCGGGCCATAACTTGCGTTTACTGGTCATACATGCAATAGCCAAATTTCGAGTCTCCTGGGTGGAACTCTGTGGATCCTCAAAAGAAGAGATATCAGCCGTTATTTCTGCTAGAGAAGAAGAACTAGCCTCTCTGGCTGGTTTGGCAGAGGAAGAACATTCAGAGGAAATTGATCAGGAAGAACCCGAAGAAATGGAAATGGAGGTTGATCAGGAGGAACCCAAAGAAGTGGAAATGGAGGTTGATCAGGAAGAACCTAAAGAAATGGGAGTAGAGGAGACAATTGGCGACACAGTCGAGGCTGCCACACAAGAACCAACCTCATCTAAAGAACCCACAGATGAAGGGATTATGGATATAGAGCATGAAGTTGAGACTGTCATACATTCGTCAACTTTTGTTAATGAAGAACAGGAAAGTGGAATTTCAGATAGAGGGATGGCAAGTGATGTTGTTTTGCAAGAAACAACAAGACATGCCTAAGAAGATATGGATATTGAAACAAGTGAGGGTGTTACACAAGAACCACCCTCGATTCAGCTAGAACAGGGAAACAGGGAAGCAATCCATGAAGAAAAAAAATACAAAAGAGAAATAACTTGCGAGGTCAATACTATCCCACAAGAACTAGTATCGATAGCAGAGGAGGAAATAATTCACAAAGGGCAGGAGGACAGAAGGGAAACAACCCTCGGAATTGACATTGTGCCACAAGAACCAAAATCGACCCCGACTTAAGTAATAGTGCGTGGAAGTCCAGCCCAAGCTGGAAACAAGGATGATGAAGCTATTCCATGCTCTCCGTTCTAGTCCATGATGCCTAGAGGGGCGAGGGGATTCCGCTCACCCCAACAATTAATGGAGGAAATATTTTTCCTATCGGTGCTTAAGTTTGTCAACCTAGGAAAGGACATGGCCAATATCGGCCCAGTAATTGCTGAATCTCAATTGGAGAACTCAGAGGCTCGCAAAGAAGGCGGGATTCCTGTGGAAATACCATAACACAGAGTGGTAAATGGAAATGTTGACCAAATGATAGGATTCCCTCAGGTAAATGTAGAGGAAAATTCCCCTGAAGATAGGGAGCCCAGCCAGAAATACCTAACAGAAGAACCAACTGATAATACCGACAACATTCCACCGCCTCCTGAGCCTGTTATAGGCCCAGAAAATGAATTTCTTGTTAAACAGGAATGGATTGAATAGTGTGAGAAGAGAAGGTTACCTCTCAAGAAAAGGTATCAGTTGCAGTTCAATGAAACCATGAGATTGAAGAGGGAGGTTCGGGAGTTGAAGAGACAAGTTTCCTAGTTGAAAAAGAAGGTAAAATTCTACAAATGGAGGGTAGTAAAGCCAAAAATTGAGGTCACCTCCGCAGCTACATAGACTGGTCCGATTGAACAGTTGTTTGAAGGCCAGGAATTTTTCTTGGCCGCCGAGATCCAGAGGTGGCAATTTGTTGTGAATGGACATAAGAAAGAGACAATGCGAGTTCAAGAACATGCTATCGGGATCATTATAGGATACATAGACCAACTAGATAAGGCGTGGTTGAGGCAAGCTAAACAAAAGGCCAGAATAGAAGAAATGGAAGAACAAGTGCAGTTGTTGCAATCAGATAAGGAGAAGATGTTCTCCCTGGTACAACAGGTAATGGCCTGTAGACCTCCTGCACATAGCTATGCCTTATTCCTTCATGAACAATTTCTTTTCTTTTGATTTGAGATTATATATAAGGAAATTTGGCACGAGATTGAGGACCCCATTCAATTTCTTCGTATCTTGAAAATTCATGATATCATAGGACAACACTTAATGTGCGAGCTCTACATGCACGGTTACTTCTTAAGGCATGAATAGGCTTTTAACCCCATTCCATTTGTGGGGGATATTCATTTAAGAGATTTTTCCTCCTACACCATCAATCATATTAAATGGAGAAAGGCCTTTGATACGTTTGAGGAAAACCAAGTCACAGGGCCGCTAATAATGAGGAAGGAGCATGGCTAGTCAACAAATATTTATAATAAGAATTTTACCTTCTTACAGATTGAGGGGCATAGAGATCACATGTTGACAACACAGAAATGGTGTACTAACCTCTATGTCAGACAGATTATAATGTTCCGTAAGGAAGCTCTGGACAGTTGTCAAAGGAGGTTGATGTTGTTATCTTCAGTTGTCAGAGGACGAGAACCATTTGGAGCACCTAACTTTGCATGGGCTCTGGAGAGGATGCCATGTTTTGTAGCATGCATTCAGACCTGTGGGGTCAGATAGATGGGGTTGAGGTTTCAGTTTCCCCTTATTTGGTTTCTAATCGAGAAATATACTCTTACATACAACGTTGACCCAGCCTGGTGGAAGGTTGTTGTTCTGATGGAAGGTTATAAACTCCGTGGGACAAAAATGGCCGAAGAATATGATCTCACATAGCTTCATGCCAGTCACAGTCAGTCCAACCCAGATATGAGGAGACGAAGAGCTGCATGAGGTCATGTAGATAGGCCAATTGGGGGGAGATGTTGGGTACCATATTTGTATAATTTTCTCTCCCATTTTCACCCACCTTTCTACCTCTTTATTGTTAGAAATGAAATTAACTCAAAAACATATTACAGAAAACACAGATACAAAACCAGACAAAATAATGGCGGAAAAGAGGCTTCAGCCTCATGGCATTCTCGTCATTCTCTCTTATTAAAAGAATTTAGTTTAAAATTTAAATAGATGAGAGAAAATGTCTAAGATAGTCCGTGCTATCTTAGACTCCTTTGGTTGAGACAATTTCTCACCAAAAACCTACCAAGATAGGAGTTACTAAACAAACTCCAATATTTGAGGAATAATCCAAGAGTTAGGCACATATTCCTAACTTGGAATATTTAAATAATTTATTTATTATTTTGGATTCATTATTGTTATTTGAGAGAGGCTAACATTCCCCCCTTCAATGAAAAATAAAAAATAAGAACGAGAAACCATCTTCCAAGTTCTCATGTTGATCCTCAAAAAAACATTGCTTGAAAAACCGCCAAAGCTGGATGCTGAAAAACTAAAATCTGAAGAGACCATGAGTCAGCTATATGTCTGTTTCATCTTTGAATTTCGCTTGCAAAAGGATCCATCTATCCTTTGCATGAAATATATATCATTTTTCCACTGACAAAATTTGTTTAAAGCCCACTGGCTGATGATGTCAAAAACAACTCACTATTGCTTTTGCTGTGCTGAAAAATGTTCACTGCTTCTTTGTTGTCGACTGCCCACTGGAAATTTTTTTGATGCCCACTGGAAATTTTTTTGATGCCCACTGGCTGTTGAAGATGCCCATTGGCTGCTTTTTTTGGTTTTGTCAAGACTTTCAGTTTGACAACCACTATCAATGTCATTGGCATTTTCCCCCCTTTGTCAGCTGAAAGGAGAGACACTTCTCTTGGAAATTATTCCTGAACTCCCCCCTTTCAGGTGTAGGAGTTTTACACTGGTGTACTCCCAAGTTCAATTGCATGAGAGTACCATCATATTTTCACTGTTGGCTGTACTATGTGTGATTGTATGCGGTTGTAGAACTGAGAATCTTTTGACTGTGGATGACCATTTCCAAGGGTTGATCCATTCATAATGTATCTTCAATCTGGCTAATTTTTGTTGGTTGCGACATTTTTCTGAGGAATGATTGGGCTTGCCACAATGGCGACAAGGATGGATATCAAAACAATGATCTTCCATATGACCGATTCTTTGACAATGAGAACACTTCGGTTGGAATTCAACTTCAGGTTGCGTGCAATTCTGGTTGTCTGCAACTTTGTGTTGCGTGCATTGCTAGTTGTCTGCAACTTTCTCGGAACCTGATGAGGTGATTTGTGCAAGAAATCCTGCACTAATGAACTTAATTGGCTTGGAATAATCTGGGATATGCAGGTTGTGTCATTGTTGACATATCCTAAGCCTCTTCGATTGTTGTTATTTTGAATTTCTTCCCATGGCTTGATGATGGGCTTGGAAGAAATTGGAACTGAAACAAATTCGACACTGGAAGTTGTTTGAATGAATGAATTATCATCTGGATGGTTCAAATACTGGAAAGTATCACACTTTTCTTGCAATTCAATCCTTTGAAGTTGCAACTCTAGTTGAAGAAACTCAATGGTTTCTTTTGTTTGTTGTAAATGCCGTGAAAGATCAGCAAGAGTTTGTTTGCTGACTTGCACCATGTCTTCATCACTTGAGATGATAAAACTATGAATAATGTTTAACAACTGAATATGTTGCGCCATTTGAACTTGCACACTTGAAATCAGGCTCTCTTGTTGTAGATGTCGTACTTTGAACTGTTTCACTTGAATGACAGGCTCGCTTGAATGTGGCTTGAATGGCACACTCGCTTGATTTGTTTCTTACTGCGCTTGCTTGGAACACTTGCTATAATTGTAGAATTTTCTTGCTTAAACTTTGGAATTATTGCTCACTTGATGATGATCGCGCTTGTTTAAGCGCTCACTTGACTTACTTGATGACTTCACGCTCACTTGAATGAATAGCCACGCTCATTTGATGTCAATCTCAACTTGCTTGATTGGTGTTAAAGTTGAACTTGTTTGGTTGCTTTGATGGTTGCTGCAATGAACTTCACGCTGGCTCACTTGATGGCTTGATCTTTGTACTGAATTGATGCAAATTGCTTCAATGAATACTTATGCTCGCTTGCAGGAGATGTAAACTTTTGGCTTGTTTGATTTAGAAATTCGTGCACTCACTTGATTTTGCATAAAGGAAGGGTGTCGAAAACTGTCGACAATGCACCCAAGAAAGCTTACAATTATTTTAATGATTCACTTGTTCTCTTAAAAATTCATTAACAATGAATTTTTAATGATTCACTTAAAACAATGAATTTGATTACAAGTTCTAAAATAGATTTGCAAGAACGCTGATGTAGACTTTGCTTTGAAATTCATTAACTTGACTAAGTGAATTTGATTGTTGATGTAGAATGTTGATGTAGACAATCTTTGATTATATGTTGTAGTGGCGTAAATGCATGTGTTGATCTTGCAGCTATTTCGTTACATGTGTTGTGCTTGCTGATATTGAACTTTATGTATGCGATATTAAATGAAATTATTGATGTGTCACAACTAGACACAAATAAAAAAGCAACAACATGAAGCCCTAAAAAACATGCGCCATCACAAACACACATAGTGTACCTAAGATCCCCTTATTAAATTTCGGGCGGATCTAGGACACAATCACCAAAAAAATGATATCTTTATTAAGTATTGAGTACATAATAAATCTCCATCTTCAAGACATGAATATGCCAAGCTCACAACCCTTGGAAGCAATTTGTCTTCAAAATCTGGATATTCACCGACTCAATCTCTCTCAAAGTAAAACAATACTTTGAATTACAACAAGGAATTGCTCTAAAAAATTCCACAGATCACTCCAAATACAAAACACTTATCCCTCCAAATTTACAATAAACATCTTATCTCTCCAAAAAAAAAGCAACACCCTTATTACAAAATCAATTACAATCTTCACCCTTATGACTCCCCTCACAAAAATATTTTTGCCATTCCTTATCTCTCCCCAATCAATATTTAAAGAGCCATTATAATCATGCTTTTACATAATTCCATTAAAATAATGGAATTAACATTATGAAGTCACTTTATAAAAAGTGATTAAAGTGATTTTAAAAAACTTTGGAAAATTATGACACCTTTTTAAAAAACTTTGGAAAACATTTTAAACAAAATTTCCTCACGGGCTGGGTTTGATTTTGGTTTGGTCATACTAACATTTTTAGAAGAATATTAATCCACTTTCCAGGATGGATCAAAATAAAAAAACTGAAGTGAAGGCTTGCAAACTTCAACGAATACGAATGAACGAGAGCCTTACCATTTTACGCCATTGATCCACGTTGTGATTCATACTGTCTTCCACGATGTGATCTATCTTCTCCAGTTTGATTTGGAGGTAGTCGAATCCTTCACAACTGATTTTTGCAGAGCCCTACAAGTATACATAAATCTATAGAATATATCTCCGTTCGTTTTCCTCACACATTTAATCGAAACCCAAAATGCTTTTGCCTTGCTGCATCATTTCTATGTTTTGTTTCTCCTTTTTTACATGGAAAGTAACACAGAGGTTCTTGTCGTGACTTCAAAACCGACAACACGTCCTATCTGGACAATCTACTTGTAGTTCTGGAGGTCGGGCAATGCATTGTCATTCTCGATTCCAAGAATGATCTCAACGTGCTCAGGATTTTTAACCCTAAATTTGGGCGAAATAACATTTCAAAACTCGGTAAGTCTCGGTGTACACATTCTGGAGCACCGAGGCATGGCAGTTGGCATATCATTCTGTTTGGACAAAAAAACAAAAATTGTGTGCTATGTATCGAATTTGGGTTCAAATATATAGCATGGTTAAGGATCAAATTTGACTCGCCACAAACACAACAACTTTAAGAAATGTATTTTAGTAGACAAATGTGACGTCGGTCTGACTGCAACCTATTTGAAGTCCAAGAGTGGGGAAAATTATTTTCATACCATTCGAGCTGTGGGCGGTGAAAGGAGGACAACAAGTGCGCTGACTGGAGTTGTATTTGAGCCTTTTGCTGAAGTCCAGAATGAGCTTATGCAAGTTTCTTGATCATGCTCTGAGTATTTGGCTAGACACAAGTTCTCATATGACTGTGAAGGCACATTGAATGCACAAATCAACGTGGAGTACAAGCTTTCATATATATATATATATATATATATATCATGATCTTTTTTCATACTTCGGTCTCCCAGGCTTGGCTAAGTACTAAATGCAACGCGTCTTCAAATAATAAAAACACCATGTAATCAACGTCTCCACTTAATCAACGTCTCTTTCTTAATTTCGGTTTGCGGGGATGGATTTAGATCAGATGAATTTGTAATGCTCGAGTTGACTCAGAGACCGATCGCCTGATATGAAAAATAACATGCGATGACCAGAGGGACCAAGGCATCTGGAAATTCTCCCACAAAAGTGCTGGAATGTCTACAACTACGACAACAGAGAGAAGGTTTGCCATGAAGAAGAGGTTATTGCCCGAGAGGAACAACTTAAGCAGGAGGAGGCCAGAATTATGTCTAAGAATTCTCCATCTGTCCAAGCGACACTTTAACAATTTTATAGACAAGCAAAAAACTCATCAAACAAAATTAATCTTCATGATCGCAACCTTATCACACACACTACCTCTATCTCAAATCATGATCTCGACCTCTGCTTGGAGGAATGTAGCCACGGATTATGTATCAATCTGACTGCTAAACATAAATGCTGTAAAAGGGTGTGGTGAGAATACCTGGACTTGAAAAATAGTTTATCCTCATCAATGCATAAATCTTGCACTTCACTTTCAGTAGCTGGGCACTGTCTTCAATCCAACAATCTACTTTCACTTGGCAAATCATATGGCTCTCATTTGAATTGAAAATTTGGGAATTTTTCTTTGACTTGGGCGCATTAAAGCCATCTCCATCTCACCATCACAAACACAGCAAGATCCATAGTTTCACTCAGGCCCGAAGAACTATTAACGCTCCGATACCACATGTTAGAAATGAAATTAACTCAAAAACATATTACAGAAAACAAAGATACAAACCCAGACAAAACAATGGCAGAAAAGAGGCTTCAACCTCATGGCATTCTTGTCATTCTCTCTTATTAAAAGAATTTAGTTTACAATTTAAATAGATGAGAGAAATGTCTAAGATAGTTCGTGCTATCTTAGACTCCTTTGGTTGAGATAATTTCTCACCAAAAACCCACCAAGATAGGAGTTACTAAACAAACTCCAATATTTGAGGAAAAATCCAAGAGTTAGGCACATATTCCTAACTTGGAATATTTAAATAATTTATTTATTATTTTGGATTTATTATTGTTATTTGAGAGAGGCTAACATTTGTATCATTATTGTGCTTAAACACACAAGGTAGACCCCTTTCTTTTATCTTACATGGGATATTTGATTAATGAAGTAATAGTCAAGGAGGTTTTACCTTTTTCAAACGTTAACTCTGATATTTTTACAGATCTGGAAAAAGTAGGAAGATCACAGCTGTGAGTCATGGAGCAACTCCTAATTTCCAACGCTATCTTCACTTGTTGCTACAGTGCAACAGACTTCATTTCACCCCAGAGATATTTCAGGCTTTTTCATGGTTTCCTTTTGGAAACTAGGTTGTTTTTGTAACGAATTGTATAATCCTAGATATGTATTTGTTAGAGGAAATCTGTGATTTCCGGAACAATTGTATAAAGAGGGCCAGCGAGCTGTGAATCGAGGTTAAGCAGGCACATATAGATTTTGTAACGGAAGTTTTTTGCAATTAATTGAATGCACAACACTCTGATGTTTTACCTGTAATTTGTGAGTTGTCGCAACCTTGATCAGAGAGTTGGGCCCACTCTTCTGATCAGGTGTTGTGTTACCCTTCTTTCCGTTGATTTCATGTTTTATTTTGGTTTTTTTAATGTTGTTCCAGTATAATCCTTTAATTGCTTTGAATGCATTTTTAATTCTACAATCCAATTTAATTACTGTTACAGTAGTCAGTGTGTTCATTGATTTAATCCCGTGATCTAATAGCAAGTTATGTGATTGCTCTTGCATATATTGTGCGTGTTAGTCTTGAAATAACTAACGCCTCGAGTTGATAATTTATGTGGAAAAAGGGTTTGAATATTGTTCACATCTGGACACCAACAATGGCATTGTTGAGATGGAAAATATTCTTATGATACATCATGAATAACCCTAATCCTTATAAATGAAGAATACATAAAAGAACCCTAGTCCTTGTCCTTAATGAAGATAATAATGGCATGGATTATCGTTGAAGGTCACATTTTGATCTATAATGAAGAAGCCTTAGATTGCCTAATCCTAAAAGCTTGAATGCCTAAAATCTATGAAGAAGAAGCCCTAGACATAAAATCCTAAAGGCTGCCATAAATGAAATAATGATGATAGTTTCAAAAATATTATTTTATTGATGATAAAATGATCTTATCTCAGTGTGGAATTTGGAATAGGATTGTAGAGGAGGTTAAGAGATTTCCAACGATTTATTACACGCCCTCTAACTCTTCATATATTGGGATAAAATGATTTTTTAAGATAAAATAATATATTTTATCCTAACCGACCTAAGCCGACTTATGTAGGCTCATGTTCCTTGGCCAAGGGACGTGTCTATTCATCATAGGTCAAAACTAGTATATATTGGATTTGGAACAACTCATTCTAGCAATCAAATTTCAATGAATATTTTAGAGAGGAAGCATAAAAGGAAGGGAAGCCAAGGAGGACATTCAAATACTGTTTTGGGAAATTTTTTGTATCCTTTTAGAGCTCAGATTTGTGACAGAGGCCTGTAAGAAAATACTAAACAGAAAAGGATCTCAGACCTGTAGTGACTAACATCTTGGACCAGTCTATAGTGAGCTCGGATTTGTGGTAAGCTAGATGTGGAAATGTTAGAAGCTAGGACATTCACTTAAACAAAACTCTGTCTATATGATATTCAACAGTGGAGGCTAAGGCTCAGACCTGTGTTGTTTTCCTGAAGTTTATTGACTGTGATAAGGCTCCTTCAAGATCAGTCTTACTGCAATCTACAAACCCATCACCTGTGGTATATCTATCTGTTGAGACCACACCTAAGAGCAGAGATTACAGTTCGACTGAATGAAGGCTATACTTGTAGTGTATAGACAGTCATTTATCTATTAGATACTTTGAACAACAGTAAGGTCATACTGCGGGAAATGACATTTGTGAGGCTCAAACTTTGACAATGACATTTATGGAAAGCTCAGAATTTTTAACAGTGTCATATGAAGGCTTATAAATGAGGTAAGTCACCTTGGAGAGGGCTTAGTGCAGTAATTATAACTCCAGACCTGTGATGCTCTTTGTGAAGGTTCAATTTTGAGGGATCAGACAGTTGTAGGAGACATACCTTAGACTATAGGGCATTGACATTTGGAGAACTCGGACCTTAATTTTATTAGTGAAGAGGACAATCACATAGATACCTTGATTTGTGGCTTAAGCTATTCAAGCCAAAGTTTTGAAGTTCAAACCTCCGTTCTTAGCATTGAAGGAGTGATACATTAGAGATTAGGTGATGAAATAATGTGTTAAGGATTGTACAAATTTTTTTGCATCCTATGATGTTCTAAAGTATTATTTGATGTCCTTAAAGCGATTAAAGACATATTGTTGCAGCAACATTTGAAGACTTGTTAGGGACTTGCTGAAACATCTTTGACTACAACTAAATTTGGGCTGCTTATTGAAGACACCTTGAAGGATAATTGAAGATATTTGGAAGACTTGTATAATCTGGTCTTGGATATATATTGGAGAAAATGATGCATTGAAGCCATCATGAGGTAACCTTGGAGATTTTGTTTGGGTACCTTGAAGAGTTGTGGTCACACCTTTTGAGAAGACAATTTTGTCATGGATTAGCTATTTTGGAGATTATTTGAGGGAAGCGATGAAGGTGAAGATATTGTTAAGGCTCATTACAAAAGAAATTGGGAGCCATGATCATTAAACTTATCTTAGCGAATTGAAGTTGTGAGTTGGAGCCCTGGAGGATAGGAGTCCTCAAGAAGACCAGGTTGGAGCATGTACCAGAGAAAGGGTTGGAGCCGTAGAGGTTGGTGCCTCATAGTGACAAGGTTGGAGCCTTGGAAGATAGGGTTGGATACCTAGAGGTTGGAGCCTTGTGAAGTCCAATTTAGTGCTTGGAAAAGTACAAGTTGGAGCCTGTTGGATTGGAGATTGGTATCTTCATCTAGGGTTGGAGTCGTACACTATATTTGATTTATTGTAAAGAAGAGGATTGAATTCCTCATTATTCTTGATTAATAATAGTATTTATTTATATTGTTCATTCTGTGTTCTAATTATAATTTATCAAAATGGTAAAAATAACAGTCGAAAAGAAATATTGATTCACCCTCCCTCTCAGTATTTCCAACAAAGACATTTTGACAAAGGAACTGTCAAGAGGGAAATTCGAGTTCCACAGAGGCAGGATTGGGGTAGCAGACAATCCCTTTCTTGTTGAGAGGGAGTGTTGAAATTGGCAACAAGAAGGGTTTCTAATTTAACTTTCCATTAATTAAATTAGAAGTAAATTATAATTCCACATCACATGACAACTTGTACGAGTTAAATAAGGTAGGAAGGATTAATTAGCTTAGTCAATTCGAGTTGGTGGTCAAAATGGAGGCATGTAGAGTTCACTCTAAGTTTAGGGGGTTCAGTTGTAGTTTATTTTGAGTTGTAATTGATTAACTTAATTATTTGAGTTAAAACATTTTAACTAGTTCTAACTGATGGATGAGATAGTGAGAGGTCCAGTGAATTAAATCTGGTTTAATTCGCATGTAGTGATCAATCAAATAACTGATAATTTTCTATAAACAGTTGTTAAATGTCAGTTCTAAGAGTGACCCAGTTGAGATTGGAGTTAAAGGGAAGTAGACTATCATTTGTATAATTAGAAAATCGTACATGTCATGCATGAGGTCATCATGATGCCTTGGATGCATTCCACAATCAATTGATGAGAATTTCCTAATTAATGGGGGCTCAATTCTCTCAAGAATGTGTGAGCAAGGCTGGTCAAATAGGGGCAAGGAATTGGTTAATTATTGGACGGGGCAAGGAATTGGTTAATTATTGGACCAAACCTACTTAGATCAGAGTAATACAGTCAGAGATAGTGCAAAGAGCTCTCAATCCCGAGAGAAAAATTGTATCATTTCATGTTATTTACTTTATGCAATATACAAATAGCAAGGTTTTTAGCCAAAACTTTTGCTAAATACATATTTGTGTTGTGCGATTGAAATTATTTCTCTTTGTTGTTCATTTGATTATGCGTTCGTAATTCATTTCTGCAATTTGTAGCATAGATTTAAGTATTTTTTTTAGCATATTACAAGGTCAATTGAATCTATGTGGATTTTCTACATATATGATAAAACATATATATGTATAGTGAAAAAATGATATAGAAATTATTACAATAAATAAAAGATAAGAAATCATATTAAATAGGGTAAACTTTATGGATATTATTAAAATAAATAAATTAAAATTAAAATTTATTATTAAAATATTAATGAAATGGTAATGAGAAGTATTATTAAAATACTAATTAATTGAAAAAATTAAATTATTAAAAGAGAGTAAATTAAAATGATTAAGAAATTCTAAACTAAATAAATGAGAAATATTAGAAAAAAAATAGTTAAGAAAAGTTATAGATAAGTCACCGTCTAATTAGACTGCTTTTTTGTCCTGAAAATCATGGAAATTCCAGTAAGATTTT
Organism: Pinus albicaulis; assembly: GCA_034641835.2. NCBI lineage: Eukaryota > Viridiplantae > Streptophyta > Pinopsida > Pinales > Pinaceae > Pinus > Pinus albicaulis. The sequence continues at coordinate 1,281,593,388 of CM076577.1, read as the reverse complement.
AAGAAAATCTTGTAGGGATTTTTGTAAATCCAGGTTATAGCTATCAAAATTCAATATTTTGGGTACTTTAGAGGTTTTTGATGGCGTTGAATCCATTTCCACCATCAAAAACATGATTCAAACACCGCTGATGCAAAAAATTTTAATTTTTTTTGCCCAGATTTCGGCCAATTTCGGTCGTCCAGGAAATTCCTCTGCCTCCGTAGACAACTCCTATAGATAACCCCAAAAAAAGTTTTAAAAATAGCAACATAATAAAAAGAGGGATAATTTTTTTAAGTTTTATATTTATATAATTTGTATATTTTAATGATGGGCAAAGTGTTCACACACTAAATATATAGAACGTTTTAAAAATGAAAATACAATTTAATTTCCAAAAACACTTAAGCATAAGCGTGAAAATATTCACCAATAAAATTTAGATATAAATTTATTATAAAGCAAAATTAATATAATTCGTCTAAATTTATTTTCAAATATATAGTGAAATGGTAAATATATTAAAAATTTAAAGAAATTATATTAAGACATATTTTTATACTTATTATTAGATATCATTTTTGGGATTCATATGAGTTAAGTAAGTTATTCATCTATGACCATTTCCATGAGAAGTAGTCATAACTAACTACTTTCTCATGATTTTTGAATAGTCCACTTAGCATTGATTCCACCGGGTGATGCTCATAGGGGTGAAGAAACAAGATTGAAACTAGTGAAATGAATCACATAGCGTCAATCATCACTTCCAGGGCTTGCACATGATACCTAGGACTTCCCAAGAGGTCACCCATCCCAGAACACCTCTGGCTTAAGCGTGCTTAACTATAGGGTTTCCCCACTCCTAGTTACCAGGTGCAATCCCCGAAAGTGTTGATTGACGATATGTGATTCATTTTACTAGTTTCAATCCCACTTCTTCACCCTTGTGAGCATCACCGGGTGCAATGAGTGCTAAGTGGACTATTTAAAAATCATGAGAAATTAGTCAGTTACGACTACTTCTCATGGAAATGGTCATAGATGAATAATTTACTTAATGCGAATGAATCCCAAAAATGATATCTAATATAATACAGTGAGGAAACCCCTCATACTTAAAATACTTATTATTGTTAGTATTTAATTAATTTAAATTTACTATAATAGGAAGGTAAAAAAAAATTATTAAAATGAATAATAAGGGTAATAACTTTTAATTTTATATTTTGGAATTAAAATGTAATATTATATGGTTTTAACGTTTAAATTTTTATTTTTATTTTTTTGATATATTTTCTCGGTAATTTTGTTTGAAATCCAATTAAAATTGGTGAGAAAGGAAGGTTTGAATTATTAAATCACTAAATATCTTAAAAATACTTTAGGATTCTAAATTTATTTATGTATTCAACAATATATTTTAAATAATACACATCTTATTGTAAAATGTATCATTTTGCTAAATAAATTTTGGTAATATATAAATGAATGTTATAAATAATAATGAGGAACTTATCATGGAGGAACTTATTATAATTGGAATAATCTCAAATCCCTAGGAAATTGGTGGGTGGGGAGCCACATGGTTATTAAAAGTTGGTAAATAAAATTTGCTTATATATAATTTAATTTTATAAATAATAATGAGGAACTTATCATGGAGAAAATTAGTAGAAATTCTTTAGGTAATAATCACATGCAAAAGAACGTGGTCAATGCGTTTCGAACCAACCAGTGTGGTTCATCATCAGGACTATGTGAGAGATCAGATCCAGACATTAAGTATAAATAGATGTAGAAATGACTCAACTAGCCGTTAGGATAACGGCTAGTTTGACTTTGAAAAAATATAAATATTCCATTATTTATTTATTTAATTAATTTAATTAATTTTATTATTATTATTATTATTATTTTTAAACCTTTAATATATTTATACAACTAATTAACCAATTAATTAATATAATGGTAAGTAATTTAACAAATCATGGTGTATATATGTAAATTTTTGTAAATTTTTATTAAATTATATAATAATTAATTATTATTATTAATTAATAAATATAATTAATTCTTATTCATATAATTTAATTATAACAAACCATCTAACAAATAGTCAAACATAAAGTCTAAAAAAAATAAATAAATAAATAAAATAAAATAAATAATAAAAATAAAAATAAAAATAACCAAAAACATAGGAAATAAAAATTAATTAATAAATAAATAAATAAAAACAAAAATAAAATATAAATTAATAAATAATAAGAATAAATAAAAATATTTATTTTATTTTAATTAATTAATTAATTAATTAATATTATTATTTTTATTTTATTTTATTTTATTTATTTATTATTATTATTATTATTATTTTTTAATTTTTTAATTTTTTAATTTTTTTTTTAGACTTTATGTTTGACTATTTGTTAGATGGTTTGTTATAATTAAATTATATGAATAAGAATTAATTATATTTATTAATTAATAATAATAATTAATTATTATATAATTTAATAAAAATTTACAAAAAATTACATATATACACCATGATTTGTTAAATTACTTACCATTATATTAATTAATTGGTTAATTAGTTGTATAAATATATTAAAGGTTTAAAAAAATAATAATAATAATAAATAAAATTAATTAAATTAATTAAATAAATAAATAATGGAATATTTATATTTTTTCAAAGTCAAACTAGCCGTTATCCTAACGGCTAGTTGAGTCATTTCTACATCTATTTATACTTAATGTCTGGATCTGATCTCTCACATAGTACTGATGATGAACCACACTGGTTGGTTGGAAACGCGTTGACCATGTTCTTTTGCATGTGATTATTACCGAAAGAATTTCTACTAATTTTATTATGGATCACAGAAGCTTAGATTCCAAAAAAAAAAAAAAATGGAGAAAATTATTAGAATTGAAATAATCTCAAATCCCTAGGAAATTGGTGGGTGGGGAGCCAACGTGGCACGAATTAATTTTTTATTTTTATTAAAAGTAATGGACCATTTTGATAAATAAAATTTTCCTATATATAAAAGAATTTTATTTGGAATGATCTCAAATCCCTAGGAAATTGGTGGGTGGGGAGCCACAGATCTAATTTTTTAATTTTATTGAAAGTAATGTACCATTTTGATAAATAAAATTTTCCTATATATAAATGAATGTTATAAATAATAATGAGGAACTTATTAGAATTGGAATAATCTCAAATCCCAAGGAAGCCATGATGAAGTCATAAGTTTACATACATACATAAGTACATATGTAGATATGCTTATGCAGAAATAAGAATACACATAAGATCTGAACACCAAACAACATACAAACCAACTAAAAGTGAAATAAAAATATAAATAAATAAATAAATCAACCCTAAATTCATAAATACAATAGTTGGATATTTATTGGTTTTAATATTTTGTTGACTAAGATCAGGGTCACTGATGAAGGCATAATTTTACATACATAAATAGGTGCATATGTATATATGCTTATGCAGAAATAAGAATACACATAATATCTGAACACCAATCAACATGCAAAGATACACACGCCTAACTAAAAGTGAAATAGAAAGAAAAAAAATCAACCCTAAATTCATAAATGTAATAGTGGGATATTTATTGTTTTTAAAATTGTGTTGACGAAGATCAAGGCACTCATGTTCTCACAGTGGGTCTCTTGGAGGTCCACATTAACCAGTTATGAATTTTTATCAATAATTATTAGGTGGATGGTAAGGATTTAAACTCCATGAAATATTCTAAAGTTTTCATAGTAGTATACACAAATCAATGATTGAGATTTATCTCCAAAGTAGTTATGTCTTTTTCATCCTTTTAATTAAATTAATTAATTAAAAAAAATGTTATATGAACGAGTGTGGTATGAAATGAGTTATGATAATACCTATGATATAATGGGGAACAAACACCTTAAATTAAATTTGATTTAAACAAGCCATTTTCGTTATGGTGATTTACACTATTCTTGATGCTAGCATATTAATAAATATGATAAGATTTACATTACATTATATATTTTTAAAGATTTCCTTTAGGTGTTTAAGGGATTTTTTAGGTAGAATGATATAAAATGTTTAATGGAAAAATTAAATGGGCTTAATTTTGATTTTTTTCAACCAATTTATAGCTAGATCATAACCTAACTAATTTTTTTATATAACAGAAAATATCTAAATTTTTGGTCAAGTTCATATAGAAATTATGGCTTTGGGAATTCTTAAACTAACTCCCACACAAAATTTCTTTAACTAATTATGATAAAGTCACACCTTAAATCATGTTCAACCTGAGACGTTATTGGGTATTTTTTTGTGTAGGAATGATCATCCTTAACCTAAAGACTTCTTAAGTACGATTAACTTACATGGTCACTTGTTATTGTAGGACCCACACGAGCTATGTAAACCCAACTTTAATCACTTCTGGAAAGATGAGAAAGAAAGAAATAAAATTTTAACATCCACAAGACTAAAGATATCCTATGTGACCTCTTTTAGAGTGAAAATTTTGAAAAAAAAAAGTATGCACCTCAAAAAATTTAATCCTATTCAAAATGGATCTATATTTTCTCTATATATGAATATATCATGTTTAACTTTTCATTTTTAAAACAATATTTTTGAATGCCTAAATGGATACGATTCCTTGAAATTTTATTTGGACACTTGGATTGTGTAAACTACACCACATAAGTTTGCAATTCCAACAAATCTTTACAATTTTTGTGCGTTAGTGCCCACAAGGACATATGGTAATGTTTCTCCTCATTACCTTGCATGTTATAGCTTGGATATAATATGTATGTAATATTATTACATAGTGGTATCACTGGAAAAAAATGATTTATCCAAGTGGTTCGAACAATATCTATCAAACAAGCATCGATACATTTTTGCAATGATTTACCCAAGTGGTTCGAGCAATATCTATCAAACAAGCATCGATGCATTTTTGCAATAACATCACATGCATGTTCAATTCCCTTAGACCTTTAGGGGAAATTTCTAGTAATAATTTTTTTTTTCTATAAAAAATATATCAACAAATTTAAATTTGAAAAAAAATTAAACTTAAAATAATTACACTTCACTCTGAAAACATAAAGTTGGTGATGATGATGATGATTAACACCTACTAAGACCAATATGGTCTATCATACCTTAAGAAAGTAAAATGTTAATTGAGAGTATTTAATATTTATCTCTATGATCAAAAAGAAGGGAGAGAAGCATTCCTAGATCACTATAGTTTTTCTAACTTAACAAGTCAAGAAAGTTGGAAGTATGATAAAGGTATTGCAAATGAGAATGGATCTGAGCAAGAGTCAAGACACCCAAGAGAATTAATTCCTATATTTGCAATGTTCATTTTCTTCTTAGCATTTGCCAAGCCATAAAGATAATTTTGGTTAGCAAGGTTGGGGTTGATCACCTCCTTATAATACCTTAGCTTCCTTTTCCCTTCTAAATATTTATTATCCCACAACTTATAAAAATATAATAAATTAAAATATTAATTATTATTATGATAATTATATTTACAATTTTACAATAAATATGTTTAAATTCATTTACTTATTATTTTATTTATGTGTAAATTCGGTTATGGTTTTCTCATTTTCAATATATCTCTTAAGCAAAATTCTCCCATATTGACCTTTGTGTATAGAAATTTGCATAAAATTGGAAAATAAACACATGTTAATATTGATGTTGTAACCAAAATTGATACCTTTAATAATTTCCCAATCTTCAAAAAAAAATTAATCATTTTATCACATTATTCTTATGAATTTAAAAAATGTCTTCGAGAAATTTTCACCATATAGAGAAAATTGAATAAAATCCAATCCATCACCCTAAGTTATTCTTTTCCCATAAGTCTTTCTAGTTTAAAATATTTCAAGTAATATTAGCCTCACTAGGGAAAAGGTAAAACCTAGTGTCCACAAATCCTTTTCTTCTTAGCTCACCATATATTTCATACAACTCACATATCAGAAACACTCTTACACATACGTTAATGGTCTCTATTGTATTTTGATAAAAAAAATCACCTTCAATTTTCTATTTTCCTTTTAGCTCAATATGTCACAATAAGTGACATATTGAGCCAGACTGCAAAATTTACAAATATCGCATCTATTCAAAAAATATAACTGCATAAAATCCAAAACTCTATGCTATTAACCTGTATCTCCTTTCCATTTTAACTTAATTGCATTTTTTTAGCTCCAAGGGCTTGAATTTTATCAATGCAAAAATATTATCATGTTTAATATTTCATCTCCTTCCGAGATCAACACCATATAATATGGATTAATTTCCTAAAAAGCATTAAGGAAACACAAGCATGCCCTTATTAATTATCTTTAATAAAAATGAACAATTGTTAATATAGTCAAAACTTTATTCATTAACAATGTTAAAACATAAATGGTGCAAATTTAAATATGTTATAAATACTTTAGCTACTACCAATAACATGATATAAAGACACCCCAAAAATATTTTAATAATATATATCCTATACTGTCATAGGTTATTATTTGAAATATATGTTACTATAATACATTTTGATATTATTAAATATACATGTGCTTTATATATTTTTTTGATTCAATGGCTCCTACACACAGCGTTATTGATGAGGCTATAATTTTTTCAAAGGTGGCCTCGCTGCAATGTCCTTTTTGAGTTCATCCATTGCATTTCCTAGCTTATCATTTGAAACTCAGTCATTATTGGGTACGAATAGATCATTCTCCTTCACTTCACCCTCAGTGGAAGGTTCTTCCTTCGCCATGCCATCCTTCTGCAATTGGATCTAAGCTTTCATCTTCTGATATGAGACCGAATAAATCGGATTTGGTAATTACTTCATCCTTTCCCTCTACTTCCATTTCCCTTGATGTTATGAATGTTGCTTCTTGTTTGAATCTAATATTTGCTTCTACTATGGTGGAGTACTTGAAAAATATTTCAAGTTCGGGAGACACTTTAGTGGGGGTTTCCTCCTTAAAACTTCCCCCTCTCTCTTCGACGTTGGAGAAAATAGTCTCTAGTTCTAATAACGACTTGTTGGTTGTAAATCCTCCTTCCTTTCGTGACATTTTGATTTATGCCTCTGGTTCCTCCTTTTTGGTCTATCTATCCAAGAATCCCCATAGATTGAGGTTCTTCTTATAGTTGAAGCACTGAGTGAGGAGAAGTTTTTCTCTAAGGTGGGGTTGGTTTTCTTATTCAATGGACTATGGCCATGGCTTCTCGACCTGCACACATGGATCTTTATTCATTGGAAGCCCTTAATTTCTAATAAATTAAATATCTATCCTTTGGATAGAGGATTTTTGTTGTTGTTTTCAATAAATTTGAGGATAGTATGTCGATCTACAATTATGGTCCATGGTTCTAGGGTATTCCTAGGATTTCTCTACAACCTTGTTATCCCTCCTTGGACCCTCTATCTGCTTTAATATCTACTACTATGATTTGGGTAAGCCTCCACAACCCTCCTTTGCATATGTGGAATCTTGTTTCTTTGATAGAAATTGGTAATTCCTTAGGAAAATTTTATAGTCGATTTGTCTCTTGTTAACCTAGTGCTTAGAAATGGGGATTGGTGGTCATTAATGATAGGACCATGACTAATTGGGATTTTGTTACTAAGAATATATTTAAATAGCTAGGATTCCATGGAATATTTTTGGAAAATATTCTTGTAATTAGTTATCTGCTCAATGAAACGTTAATCTAGCTTATGAGGCAAGTCAAACATTGATTTATTTTTTTAATCGTCATTAATACAAGGGTATGTTTTTCATATTTCATATTATTTGTCTCTTGTATCTACATTTATGCATCTATATTTTTGTATAACTATTTTGTAGTTCAATTCTAAGGGTTAAGAATCACTACAAATTTTGACTTCATCTAATTTATATACTCTTTAACATTATACCATCATATTTGTAAAATACATCTTGCTTAAAAAAATGACAACAACTAGACTATGTTATCCATCTAACCAACAAGGAATCAAATGCTTTATATATCTAAGGAACAATCCACCCTACATCCTCTTAGAGCATCCTTCAAGCCTCTACTAACCATCAGACAGAGGATGAAATCAGTCAAAGATGACCCTAACCACCTCCAACAAAAAGGGGTTTAAAAAATCAATTGTTCATGCGGAGATTGCTATATTGGGGAAACATGCAGGACCTTTAAAATATGGTTTAAAGAACATGGTGCGGACATCAAACTGGGAAGAACCAAAACCTCGACTTTAGCAGAGCACTCTAATAAGACACGTCACCACATATGCCTTGAGGATGCAGTGGTTATTACCAATGAGAAGCATCATTTTAAACGTAAAGTGCGTGAAGCCCTGGAAATCATCAAACACCCTCACAACCTCAATAGAGATGGAGGCTTAGAGATTAGCAGGAATTGGATTCACATTCTTTCCCGCAATTGAACTTACCCCCCCTCTATTTTGGTTTTCGACACCTTGACTATCCTCCCGCTCGTCATTGTCCTTGCACGCTTTCTGGATGTATCCCATACATATTCTCCTCCCCTCACACCTTTCCCCCTACCTTCCATCTTCGTTTCTCCTTTCCCTCCTATATCTGTTCCTGGCCCCTTTCCTCCCACTAACCTGCTGCCTTTCCATAACTCTCTTTTTAAATATTTTAACCTCCTCTTCAAGCCTTTACCCCCTTTCTTCTCTGCTTCCTATTTAATTTAACATATTAGATAGGTTTCATTACATAATTAATAAACCCTTCTAATACTAATAATAATAATAAACTGTGCATTATCTCATAATATTTAGGATCATTTATAGTTCCCATTTTAATGTAGGGCTTCCCTTTACTTACTATCATAAATATATTTATTAAAATAACACTAAAATTGTCCCTTAGTTTTAGTAACAACCTTCTTTATTTATTAATAACTCTTATATTTAGAATCAATACAAATAAAAAAAAATTAATTCAATTAATTTTAATTAAATAATAATAAATTAACCCTTATGATATCTTCTTAGTATTACAATGTAATAAATATTTCATATTTATCTATTCTACATTATATATTAACCATCTTAAAATTATTTGTCTCAAAGTATTTTCTATAAAAAATTAGTATTAACATATATATAATAAAAGTTTTCATAAAATTAATTTCAATAAATTTAAATTAGGTAGGATAGCCATTAAATAATTAATTAAACAATAATAATAATAATTTTAAATGACTCATTATTAAATTAGATATTAAAAACAAAAATGGAAAAAAATTAAAATAAATAGTTAAGAAAATTAATAAAAAATTTCAAAAAACTGGTCGGCCATTTTTCATCTCTCTCTTTCCACTATTTATTGACCCTGATCTATTCTCTTCTTTGCAGGTTGTCCTGATGATGAGTCTTGATTTAGACTCGAAAAGTGGACTAAAAATGACGATTGTGGATATTTTGAGTTTTACATCTGAAAAAATATGATCAATTACCCAAAATAGGGCATGGCAAACATGTATTATGAATTTCTAGCTTGTAAAACATCATAACGTAGAAATGGAAGTGAATATGAAAAATACATTCAAACACATGATACTGAAGAAAAATACTATGAAATACATTCAATACCATAAGTATACCATAAATGTCGCTGCAACTCCTCTTTATTAGCTTGGCCAAAATTGAGTACAAGTTCCATTGATCAACTAGCAAAATCAAACTGATTCCAACTTCCAACCTTTGAAAATGAGTAAAGAATGACATGATATAGGCCTAAAAAAACTTCTCCCAACCTCAGGGATCGAATCCCTAAGAGGAGGAGCTGATCCACTAAAGTCTGAACTAAAACCTAGAGTGTAGGGAGGTCAAAGTGACTCAACCCTAACTTTTTGCAAACTGATTCATTACACCTCATTTTCTTTATTTACCTGATGTATTTACCCTAGTAAATAGTAAAAACATAATAATTACATTCATCTTTATCATTTACATAGTTAAATTCAACATTTCCCAAGGTAAAAATCAAAACTGGAGTGAAACTCAGAAAATTTCTGAAGACTGCAAAAGCATAATTTCCTTGTAAAATGCACATCGTCCAGTCAGAAATTATGACCTCTGTTCAAGGCTGAATTTGAGTGCCTTCACGGTATCCAAATCTGCTCCATGATGGCTCGTTGGAAATCCCTTCGAGTCTACTTTCCAAAACTACCTCCATTTTTCAAAATTATGCCCATTTGCCCCGTCAAAAACCACTTCTCCCAAGACTAGTAAACACGCAGTGACAAGGCAAAATTTGAGGCAGAAACATGAATTTTTGATGGTTTTTTGACTTTTTGACGGACCAGTTTTCCTCCAAAAACTTTGAAACTTCATAGGGTTGATGTCCTCATCATTACAAAGCTGCTACTAGTGGCCATTTATCCTTTATATTCTCCAAAAAAGAGCGTAGCATCCAAGGCACTATTCGTTTAGCAAATTTTTCGTGTATAAAATAATCTCAAAAACACAGAAAGGTACAAAATGCTAAGTTTGCCAAAATTTTGTCAAAATTGTTGGGATACTTGTTGATTAAGTGTTTAAGGCATGGAGTGACACCTCATCAAGTATGTCTAACTTCTCTTTCTCTTCTTTCTTGGTCAAAACTTCAATTTTGGCATTGGCTCTTTTGAGCTTGGCCAATGCAATTCTCTCTTTCCAGGCATGAAGATTGACCTTTATCCTCAAAAAGTCATTATCCTTGTTGGCCTTATATAACAACTTCTATAAGTGTAGATTGGCTCTATCAAGCCATGGTTCCCTGTTCTCACTGATTTCTAGGGCAAGTTGTTCATTTCGGGTAAGTTGGTCTACTAGCTCAACTTCCCTTTGTCTCTCTAGGGCTAGAGATCTTTTCAGCCCTCTAGTCCTAGGTATCTGTCTTGGAGGTTGATCCTCATCATCATCAATTGTGTCCAAATCTACAAGTTAAAAATCCACCTCTTTCTCATGGAGGCCTTCCTCTTCATGTATGTCCACCTCTGCCATATTTTCCTTGTCATTGTGTACCTGCTTTTGTTGGTGAAGAAGATAGGGCCCCTCCCACAATCTGTGGGGTAAAAACCTTTCTATGACCTCTCTGATAGGTATATGCCAATGTTCCCAAATCAACCCTCTTAGGCTTGCTAATTTCACCTCTACTAGGTTGCCATGATGTATTTGGTGCCAAAAACCCTATGGATGATGGAATGATAAGAAGGAATATGAAGTGAAGGGAGGTGTTGGGGATATGAAGGTAATGGGAATATGGAGGGGAGCCTCAGCAAGTGAAACCCTAGGCTTAGGTTTACAAGGGATGAGATTGTTTATGGAATGGGGATAGGGAATTGGGTGAATGTTTTTAGGAATGTGAGGGAGAGTGTATGAAATTTTAGGGATTAGATTTAGGATGTGAATTAGGTTTTATTAAACACTAATGTTTCTTACTTAAGAAGTAGGTTTTAATTGACTTGAAGCACAATAATACATCAAGGTGATGAGAATTTTGTTACTTACTAGCAATAGAATCTTTGAAGAGCCAGTGTGCAAATATTTGGCATCAATTGGTGGAGTGCAAGACTGACAAAGGATTTTTGGAGCTTTCTGGGTGAACGCGTAGGATCCCTCCTAAATGCACAGCTCCGTTGAAAATTGCACTGAGAATTTTCCCAAATGCGCAGTGTCCAGGTTAAACGCGCAATGTCCAAGCTCAACGCGCAAATTTGGAGGCCTTCTTAGTGTCCAAATTGGGCCCATGATAGCTCGTTGGAAACCTTCTCCTGTATAATTTCAAAATATACCTTTGGTTTTCTGATTGGATTTTATTTTCCTTGTCAAAAATTGATTCTCCCAAGGTCACTCTAGAAGTGTAGGGAAAACAGGGGATCTTGTAGAGGGAGGGGAATGAAGGGGTTAGGGGCTGTCTAAATTCTTTGGGAAATTTTGGGGGATAGGGGTAGATGTTAGAGAGTGTAGGGATGTTTAATTTCTAGAAATGAGTGAGGGGAAGGGGTCCAAAAGGGAAAAACACAACCCTAACCTAGGAAGGTGTCAAAAGTGTAGCAAAAGGCTAGGGTTTGTGTGAAAGTGAGGGAAATGAGAGGAATGAGCATCGAAAATTTTAGGGGAGGTATATGGAATGTAGGTGAGGGTGATATTGATGGCTTATAGAGAAAATGAGTGCCTCTTTGGTGTTGTAATGGCCTTTATACTTGATATATTGAACAAATTAGCTCTTGGGACCCATTTTACTTTCTTCACATTCATCTTTGAACTTTAACACTGTACCTTTTCATGTGACTTTTTCCTTTGACATCTAATCATCTGATGAGCTTAGAGAACACTAAGATTTGACATTTTTATGCTTTTACATGTGGAACCTTGGGTTGGCAGCTTGGGAACATTGTACTTATTAGATTTGAAAGACATAAAATTACATAATGAAAATAAAAATTATTACATTCTGAAATCCAAATTACATGCTCAATTGAGAATTTTTATTTACAAGTCATTTTCACATGGCGAAGAGAATTTTATTGGATCACCTTCTACTTACTGGTATTTATGCAATGGAATGGAGTTTTATTGAATCATGGAAACCCTAATGACCTAGTGAAACCTTGAAAAACCATAAAAAACCTAATGAGACCTTGAAGGACTGAATTTCAAGATGACATGACTGACATTATGGCACGATGACATTAAATTTGTGAATGATGTACAATCAGAAAGGTATGAAACTATGCCAACAAGTAATCAAATTTGAGGAAGAGTGATGTTTTTATGACCAGGGCTACCATCAGTGAAAAAAAATTTAGCATGACCTAATGGAATGATATAAAAATTTTAGAGTGAGACACCTAAAATGATAATGAAATGAGTGATTTTGATCACTAATGAAAGAATGCATATTTTTACACTAACATTTGCCTTATTGGGGATGACAACTCTGAAAGAGGTGTTAAGAAACCATAGATCTCTGAGTTTTTCAGATGAGTGCCTCTTCCATTGGGCGAATTCGGTCAAAAAAAAAGTGAAACTGAAATGTATGACTAACTACTGAAAACTCAATGACACAAACTGGCTGAAACTAATTGAAATTTGACTGAACTGACTCAGAATAAAACACAACTGACAAACTAAAAAAAAATGCACAGAATTGAGCTTATTCAACACACCTACTCTAACTGATCCATTAATTACCTAATCAAGTGAAATGGAACAACCAATGCAACCATGTAAGCATTATGGCTGCTAGTTGAATTCTCTACAAGTTCTTGCTTATGAGAAAGATGAGAGAACTACTAAAAGGAAACTCCCATGAAAACCTGAAATCAGATTGAATCTTAATGAAATTACAAAGCATGAACCCGTCGGCTAACCTCAATAATGTTTCAAAAGGATCTTCATAGGAATACATATTAATTTCCAACCCATCTAATACATTTCTTCTCTACTCTAGGTAGTTTTCTTGCCTAGAATATGAAATTTCATCTTCACCATTACTTTCCTGATATGGTTGAAAATGTTTGGATGAGATTTGTAATGAGACTCCTGATAAACAAGACAACGAAGCCGGCTGTCGGATCAAGTTTATATCAACACTCTTTTCAGAATCATAGTTAGCTAATGGAGAAGGACCTTTACAGTAGATATCATCCAATAAATCAGCTACTGGGTCATGAAAAACTTGAAAAGACTGCTACAACCTATTTTCCATAGGTTCTAATGAGACTGCATGACTTTCTACAGGCTGCTCATCCTTTGCTTTAGAGACATTATGAAAATTTTCCTTTAAAAATCGAAATGCTTCAAAACATAATGGTACAGAATCATCTTGCATTGTTTGATCATATGTTTCAATTTCCAAGCCTTCATATGCAACCTAACATTCAATGGCATTCAAGGGCTGCAAATATGGATCTAAGGAGGGTTCTATGTCTCAAATTATTTCCTCAACCAATTCAGGATAATGTTTATCATTTATAATTTTGACCATTTTCTTATTTTCCTTCTCATAGTTTTCTCTTATTTTTACAAATGAGGAGAAACACAAGGGTAAGGAGCTCTGATCGAGAATTTCATTATCCTCTTGATTGTGAAGATCAAATCTTAATGACTGTTGATTTATGATTGCATGAAAGTTACCTCTGATGAACTGAAATGAATTAAAACAAAGAGGCAAATATTATTCACTTACATCCAAATTTTCTACATTTTAATCATCACTGCCATAGCTGATATGCATCGGTTGATCCCTGTGTTCGAGCTGTTGAAACTGAACTTTATTCTCCCACAAAACAACTGCTGATTATTCTGTAATATTAGCTTCTGTTTGGAGAACATAATTTTTGTCATACTAATCATACTTAGGTAAATCATCAAAAGGAAGAATGTGATCAAGCATGCATATCGGATCTACAGATGTCTCCTCTACAATCTAATCTATAAAACTGATTTCTTTATTGTCCCTTAATGCATACATAAAATCATTATCAGATCTATGAAAACTAGGATAAGAAGGAAAATGTTTTAGATCAACAACTTGTTTTTCTTCAATCAGTGCGACATGGTCCTCTTGAACAACAATTTCATATTTCATGGTGATATTTTGCATCATTTCCTCTGCTTTACTAACTAAAATGCTGAGCTTCACTTTTGAAGATGTCAAGCATTCTTTCTCTATGTTTTCCCTTTCTTCTACTTTCAAACTTAACCTTTTGATCAACAAATTAGATTCTACGACTATTGCATTGTCCTGCATTTTTTCAAGTGTTTCAATGTCCATTTATCTCAATCAAAATTCCATTTCCATATCAAAGGCATATGGGTAGTGTAAGAGGGCTGAACCAAGAGGCGGTTTTATATCAGCAGGGATCGAATGGTATACTTGATTGAATCTAGCTGAAAATTTTTGCACTGTTTCTCCTGGTTTCCTTTTCAAATTATCATATTCTTCTAAAATAAGAAAAGGATTCCTCTTCATCACCCATTTATCAAGAAATAATTCACAAACTGATGGAAATAAAAATACTTGCAACTGGAAAGTTTTTGAACCATTCCTTGGCTTCGGCTTGCAAAGATAGAGCGAAGATTCTGATACAAAATTCATCTTCATCAACCTCAAAAATATCGAGAAATTTTTCAAAACTATGAATGTGTTTCTCAGCAGTGGTGTTACCATATTCTCCATCAAACCTTGGAAGATATTTGTAATAATTTTCAGGGAAAGCATGGAGTATAGGAGGTAATATAAGTGGTTTATATCTATCGGGAATTTTACAAGGTGTTGGCATATGTACAAAATCTATAGGATTCATCTGAAAGGACTGTATTAGTTTTGTTGTGCTAAGTGTCTTTTCAGTTATAAAACATGTTCATAATTGTCTCTTTAGTTTGCTTAAGGATTGAGGTTTTTAAACATTAATTGTAGATGATTTTAGTGAATTATAAGAATGAAATAAGCACAAATGACACTGAAAAATAGTGCAAAATAGAGAAATAAGTCACCAAATAACATTTACATAGCAGGCATGATGAAGCAGTTCACCCCTCATGGGATACATCTGCTGGTCCAGCTCCCAATGGCATGTCCATCTTTCATTATGCTCAAAAAATTTCAAATACATGTAGTTACAGGTCTCTAATGGTTGTTTTCTCTGCACCAATGGCTCCAGAATGCTCCAATTAGTATAGAATGGCTCTTCATTCACCCTGAATGTGAGAAAATTAAGCCTCCTACTCATTTTCCCAATAAAACCTAGAAAAGCTCCACTAATTGTGGAGGACTCCACTTAACTGGAGTTATTTTAGTGCAATCTACACAAATTTAGGGCACCTCCAAGAATCCTGCCAAAAAATACCACATCAATAAAATTTGAGTGGTCGGGCACATGACCCACACCACACGGTTACATAACTGTTGGCGGAACTCCAAGCGGTAACCACAGTGGTTAGTTAGAACTCCGGTAAGCAGTGTGTTAAGCTAATTGTAACTGTCGGAGAATAATACGTGACCATTTCCATGTGATAAGGTTGCAGTTAATGCTGGCAGTGGTTGGAGGTTACATTTGTTGTTACGTTAACACTGTAATGTGACCATGTTTTGTGGGACCGCTGGCAGGTTGGGATCACCGGTGGTCCCCAACCCCCACTCCACTTTGCATTAAAGTTTAAATAAAACCTGACTGCTTATAAGGTTAAGAAATTCTTGTAGCCTGGTTGGTGGAGACTTATGCGTGCATGTCAAAATTCATGGGGTCGAGCCTTGCGGGACCTCTCCCAAAATTCAATGCACAGTTCAAGGGCCACGTGGCGGCCTCAGGGCTAGCCACGTGGCACCTTCCAATTGGACCTAAAAAAAGTACAACCAACTGTCCAATAAAATTGTGCCACTTGTCAACCTTGGATTGGTTCTAAGGAAGGAATATTCCTCAGAATATTCCTTTTGCTAACTGTGCATCCTCCATGCTGACTGGGCATCCCAGTCAACTCTGTGACAAAATTTAGTTGTTTGGGAATTCGATCAGAACACGATATCTCCCTCATACGACATCGATTTTTCGAACCATTCACGGCACCAGAATCAAGGAGATGAGATATACGAAACCATCCTGGTTTCAACCCAATCCTTTAACTTTCAATTTTGAGAAAAATTTATGAACTCATGATCACTCCTCCCCATTGGGAAGCTTTTGGACCCAAAAATACTTGATTACCTATTCAATAGATGAGGGTACATCTCCCTCAACTTTCCAACCTCCATCCACTTTTCCTTGCTTGGTTTACTACCTTTGAGCCCAACTTGAAGGTAGTCAACACTTCCCGTCTTGGATGCTCTTGTCCTCCTGTCAAGAATTGTATCTTCCTTGAGCTCATCCAGAAATTTTAGCGAGAAATATTCAATAGAAGGTAGTTGAACATCGCTTCCTTGATCATTGATCAAAGGTGGCTCATACAAATGTAATTTTTCAACATTAACAACTGAATACATTTGCATATATGAAGGCAAGTCAAGTTGAAATGCATTATTACCAACTTTCTTTATGATATTGAATGGACCATACCGAATGGGTTTGAGCTTTTTACCTTCCCCTTGCATCCTTTCTTTGCTAATGTGCAACGATACTTCATCTCCTTCTTGAAACTTGTGATCAACTGTATGTTTGTAATGCCTTTATTTGTATTTTCTTTGAATTTCCTCAAGCTGTTCTTGAACTTATTGATGTATAATCTGAATTTTCTCAACGAACTTTTGAGCCTTGTCAATGTCACTATGGCCATCTATTGCAACATCCTTCCTAGAGATGAATTCTAATGGCGATTTTGGCAAATACCCAAAGCATACTTCAAAAGGTGATGTTTGAGTTAAATAGTTCTTTGCCCGGTTGTAAGCGTGCTGAATTTAATGCAGTTGATCATCCCACAACTTAGGATGTTTGCTGCAATATCCTCTCAATAGATGCACAACGGTTCTATTCACCACCTCGGTTTGTCCATCGGTTTGCGGATGAAAATCAATACTCTTTTTCAACTTTGTGTCCATCATACTCCATATATTGGACCAAAAATTTCCAATGAACCTAGAATCCCTGTCACTAACAATAGAAGTTGGAAATCCAAAATGAACCCAAACATGTTGAAAATAAAGTTCAGCAGTTTGTTCAGCAGTAATGGTTTTCTTACATGGCATAAGTATACACATTTTACTAAATCTATCCACAACTACATAAAGATAATCATGTTGTTTTCTTGACATAGGTAGACCTCCAACAAAGTCCATGGAGACACTCTCCCATGGCCTTGATGGTACCAGTAGTGGCATGTACAACCCAAGCTTCCTATTACTAGGCTTGCTTATTGCACACATAGAACAACCTCTTATAAAACGTGACACACTATCTACCATGTGAGGCCAATAGCAATACCTTTGTAGATGCGCCACTATTTTTCTTACCCCAAAGTGTCCAGCAAGAAGAGATGAATGAGCTTCTCTCATGACACTTAGCCTCTCTCCTTGTGGTATACACAACTTTTCCAAATGAAATAGAAAATTGTAATGCATGTGATAATCTTTTTCTTCAACTTGATTCCCTTCACTCAAACTAGCATACACACCTTGAAAATCAACATCATGTGCATATTTTTCAATGTAACTCTCATGTACAATAGAATCATTTTTTAGTAAAGTAGATGCACTAATGATTGGTCTTGAAATCATATCAGCAACTTTATTGAAAATACCTTTCTTGTACCTTATAACCAAGTGAAATTGTTGAATAAATCCCATCCACCTGAAATGTCTTGATTGCTGCAATTTTTTTTGCGACTGCAAGTACTGTAATGGTTGGTGATCGGTATGCACAATCATCTCTTTACCCATCAAGTAGTGTTTCCACTTCTTTACTCTTTGTACCAACACAAACAGTTCTTTGTCATATGTATGATAATTTGTCACAACACCATTGAATGTTTCAGAATGAAAATCGATAGGCTTACCATGTTGCAAAATAATTTCGCCCATGGCATAATCACTAGCATCAGTTTGTATCTCGAATGGCTGTCTCAAATTTGGTAATGCAAGGACTGGAGCTGAACTTATATTGTATTTTAAAGCTTCAAAATATTCTATTGTTTGCCTCTCCATTGGAATCATTCCTTCACACTTGTCACTGCATGCATAGGAGCTGCAATGGCATAAAAGTTAGCAATAAACTTTCTCCAATACTGAGATGCACCTAAGAAACTTCTTACCTCGGTTACTATTTTGGGTGTGGGCCAATTCACAATGGCCTCCACTTTAGAAGGATCAATTCTCAACTCTCCTCCTCCTACAATGTGTCCCAAATAAACCAAGGAAGTCTTTCCAAACTCACACTTTAACATCTTAAGAAACAATTTCTCTTTCATCAAAACATCAAGCACTCTATTCACATGCAAGACAGGTTCTACTCTTGTTTTGCTAAAAATAAATATGTAATCTAAGTACACAATCACAAATTCATCAAGGAATGGACGCAAAACACTATCCATAACACGCATGAAAGTTTTCGATACATTACACAAACCAAATGGCATAACTAACCACTCAAAGAGTCCTTGTTTGGTTTTGAATGCAGTTTTCCATATGTCACTTTCTGCAATTCTTACTTGATGATATCCACTTCGTAAATCTAACTTAGTGAAAAAAATTTCTTCTTTCATTTGATCAAGCAAATCATCTATCCTTGGGAGTGGGTAACGATTCTTTATCGTAATCTTGTTCAAAGCTCTGAATTCTACACACATGCGCCAAGCCCCATCTTTCTTTGGAATCAAGACTATGGGTGAACTGCATGGCGAGGTGCTTGGCCTTATGATTCCTTTGTCCAACAACTCTTTGATTTGCCTCTTTATTTCAGAATTCTCCATTATTGACATGCGATACATACCGATGTTTGGAAGAGGACAGTCTTGCTGCAGCTGAATCTCATGTTGAATCTCTCTTTTTGGAGGAAATCCTGTTGGCTCCTGAAACATCTCATGATGTGCATCAACTACATCATATAAATCTGATTTCAACGTAGGATGACATCCCTCAAATGCTTCATGATTAACATCAGCTTTAGGCTTAATCATAAGAAAAACAAAATTCTTAGTTGAATTCACCAGCCTCTTTACCTGTCCAGCATTTACCATAGCAATTTTGTCTTCTTGCGATGTGCTCTTACAATGTACTCCTTGCCATCTTTGAATAAATGATATTTTTTCTCATGGCGATGGAAGATCATTTTCCTGTCATACAAATAAGGACACCCCAACACAATACATGTTATGTCAAGTGGAACCACATCTAATTCGACTGTGTCAACAAAATGTACAGTGATTGCAAACCACAATATGCATTTCTTTGAAACTTACAAATTTGCATCCTTAAAAATCCAACCTAATGGATATGGTTTTGGATTTGGTATGGTCTCAAGGTTAAGTTTCTTGACCAAGTCTTCAAATACTAAGTTTTCTTTTGACCCACTGTCAAACAATGTGTCAATCTTGGTATGCTTGGATATAACCCTCACATGAAATAGTTCAATTTTTTCTTCTTCATTTGGAGCATGTATGTGACAGTTTGATGTACTATTACTGGGTTTAGTTTCAATTTATTTCCCTTTCATGTTCTTCAATCCCATGTCTGTAATCTTAGATTCATCTCCTGAATCGTCTCCTAAATCATGTTGAGTTGTAGCTGCAGTTTTCTGTTTCCCTTTGTTATTGTATTTCTTAGGCCTCATTTCAAGATGTAATTTCTAACAATGAGTTTCATCATGGCATTCTTTTGAACAATTTTTACAAACCACTTTTTCTCCCTCTTTATTAGTAGATGCATTCTTTTTGCTTTTACCTTTTGAGATCTTCTCTTTGTTTTTACCTTTAAAAGGTTTCTTTCTACCCTCTTCAGAAATGTTTTTCCCTCTAGCTTCTAGATGCGTGGCATGAACACATACTTCATCTAGACTTGTGGGGGTAAACATGAGAATAGTATGTTTAAGGTAGCTATGTAAGCCTCATATGTACTTGAGAAAAGTATCTTGGCTCTTCAAATATACCCCTAATAAGAGAGCTCTTCTCCTAAATTATTGGGTGTATTCTTGCACATTCTGTTCCTTCAATTGCCTAAAGTTTTTCCAGTTCATTATGGCTTTCTGCATATGAGCTAATGGATAAAAATGTTGTTTTATTGCAGTAATGAAATTAGTCCATGATAGAATAATCTTACCATGCTTCTTGATCTCCTCCTTGTCTTGGCTTCACACCAAACAAGTGTTGCACCTTCCATTCTCAATGAAGCTAATTGGATTTTGGTATGATGATCTTGAAGGTTCTAGATTCTCAAATAGACCTCCAATTGCCTAATCCAATTATCAAGATTTTCTGCATTGACTTCACCATTAAACATTGGTAATTCAAACTTAACATCAAGTTTTTAAAAAGGACTTTTACCAGTGTTCTTTGACTTATCTTCATCATTGTGACCTCCTGAAGATCCTTGTCCTTCCTCTTCAAGTTTGGATCCTTCTCCTTCTAGTCTCTCATTCCTTTCTTGATAAAGGGTTCTAACCATCTCAGTCATGTCAAGGAATGCTTTCCTGAATACTCTTTCTTCCTCTTTGGGATCAAATTCTTCGTGGATTTCTCCTTCTCTATGAGACTTGATTAATGCAGCTTCTACTTCCTTAGGAGGTGAACTAGGTGGTGGAGATTGTGGCAATATTTCTATCCTTTGCTTTGGCTCTTCTTGAGAACCTTCTACTCCCACCAATTTTCCTTCTCCTCTTTTGAGCTTGATCCTAGTAAGCATCAAAAAAATTGCAAATAGTTAAACAAATATTTGCACTAAAAAATACCAGAGAATAAACTCTAGCTCTGATACCAATCTGATCTGAAAGGACTGTATTAATTTTTTCTGTGCTAAGTGTGTTTTCAGTTATAAAACATGTGCATACTTGTCTCTTTAGTTTTCTTAAGTCTTGAGGTTTTTAACCATGAATTGTAGATGATTTTAGTGAATTAGAAGCATGAAATAAGCACAAATAACACTTAACAGAAATGAAAAATAGAGATATAAGTTACCACATAACATTTACACAGCAGGCATGATGAAGCAGTTCACCCCTCCTGGGCTACATCTGCTGGTCCAGCTCCCAATGGCATGTCCATCTTTCATTATGCTCAAAATTTTGAAAATACATGTAGTTAGAGGCCTCTAATGGTTGTTTTATCTGCACCAATGGCTCCAGAATGCTCCAATTAGTCTATAATGACTCTTCATTCACCCTGAATGGGCGAAAATTGAGTCTCCTACTCATTTTCCCAATAACACCTAAAAAATCTCCACTAATTGTGGATAAATCCACTTAAATGGAGTTATTTTAGTGCAATCCGCACAAATTTAGGGCGCCTCCAAGAATCCCGCCGAAAAACACCGCAACAATAAAATTTGAGTGGTTGGGCACGTGACCCACACCACACGGTTACATAACCGTTGGTAGAACTCCAGGTGGTAACCACGGTGGTTAGTTGGAACTCTGGTAAGTTATGGATTAGGCTAACCGTAATTTTCGGAGAATAATACGTGACCGTTTCCATGTGATAAGGTTGCAGTTAATGTTGGCAGTGGTTGGAGGTTACGTTTTTTGTTACGTTAACACTGCAATGTGACAATGTTTCGTGGGACCACGGCGGGTTGGGACTGTCGGTGGTCCCCAACCCCCACTCCACTTTGAATTAAAGTTTAAATAGAACCTGACTGCTTATAAGGTTAAGAAATTCTTGTAGCCCGATTGGTGGAGACTTATGCATTCATGTTGGAGGTCGCGGGGTCGAGCCCTACATGACCTCTCCCAAAATTTTAATGCACAGTTCAAGGGCCACGTGGCGGCCTCAGGGCTAGCCACGTGGAACTTGGCCCTAAAAAACAACATACAACCAAATTTCTAATAAGATCGCACCACTTGTCAGCCTTAGATTGGTTCTGAGGAAGGAATATTTCTCAAAATATTCCTTTTGCTGACTGTGCATCCTCCATGCTAACTAGGCATCCCAGTCAACCTTGCCACAAAATTTAGATGTTTGGGAATTCGATCAGAACACGATATCTCTGTCATATGAAATCAGTTTTTTGAACCATTCACGATGCCATAATCAGGAAGACAAGATCTACGCAACCATCCTGGTTTCAGCCGAATCCTGTAACTTTCAATTTTGAGCAAAATTTATGAACTCTTGATCAAGGATTAGTCTTGATCTCTTGAGGTTCAACAACTTGAAAAGGATATGCACAATTTTCAGGTAATAGGTCTTGATATTCAACAAAATAAAAGGGAAAATTAGTATTTACACTCTTCAAATAGGCAGAATCAAAACTTTGATCATATTTTTCATACAACAAACTCTGGAAAACTTTCAGGATAGTTTCAGGAAAAGAAAAGAATTAATTTGAAATAAATCCTATTACATATTGAATACAATTCCACTTTGAATTCCTGACCTTTGTGTGAGGTTCTTCCATTTTCCTACTAGCAAGGTCGATCCTCCAGTGGAGTCTTTACATCAAGTTGGAGTCGCCAGGTGAATGGTTCAACCTTCATATGTGTCCAACTGTTGTTCACCATCAACAATTAGATATGATCTTTATCATTATTTCCTAGGGAATATTTTTCCTTTCATTCCCCAGAAATGACACTAGTATGTTATCACTCCACCAGATTCCCAAGGCCGAGGAAGGAATTCCAACAGAGGTGACCACAAACTAATATTTTGACTTGATAGTTAGCCCTATAAAGCTAGAGAGAGCTCTCTCAAAAGGGTCGCAACCAAGAGGGTTGGAGAAATTAGGGTTTTAGGTTAGATAATGAGTATAAGGGGTTTTTTTATTTGGTTTTGGCTGGAAAAATTAGCAAATAATGGAATTAGGTCGAGGAAAAGCTAGGTCAGGGAAATAGATTTAGGGTTGTAGGGATGAATGGGGCAAGGTAGGTATAATTTCAATCACTTGAAGATAATGGTTATGGAATGGTTTAGAAAATTTAAGGAGGTTCAGGGAAGCATAAGAGATGTATTTCTCTCAGATATAAGATAATGAAACAAAATATGATCAGTTACCCAAAACAGAGCATGGCTAGCATGTATTCTAAATTTCTAACTTATAAAAGATCATAAAATAGACATGAAAATGAAGATTAAAAATAAATTCAAAAATATATGACTGAAGAAGAAACAATGAAAGACATTAAATACCACATGTATCCCATAAATGTAGCTGCAACTCCTCTATATTAGCTTGGCCAAAACTGAGTACAAGTTCCCTTGATCAAGTAGCAAAATCAAACTGATTCCAACTCCCAACCTTTGAAAATGAGTAAAAAATGACATGATATAGGCCTAAAACAACATCTCCAAACCTTAGGGGTCGAATCCATGAGAGGAGGAGCTGATCCACTAAAATCTAAACTGAAACCTAGAGTGTAGGGTGGCCAAAGTGACTCATCCCTAACTTTTGTGACCTGGTTCATTACACCTCATTTTTTTTATTTACCTAATGTATTTACGCTAGGTAATAGTAAAAACATGATAATTACATTTACATCATCAATTACATGAGGTAAAAACATGATTCCCCAAGGTAAAATTCAAACTTGTAGAAAAACTCAGAAACAATCAGTCAAATGTAAAACGTGCAGTGCCATTTTACCCCAAATTGCAGGCTGCGTTTGACTGGGTTGTAGGTGTCCAACTTGGCTCCAAGATAGATTTTTGGAAATCCCTTCAAGTCGAGTTTCCATAAATACCTTCAATTTTCAAAATGAAGCCTATTTACCTTGTCAAAAATCAATTCTCCCAAGACTGGTAAAAAAGTTATGAATGAGGGTGCAGAAATGCAATGTGTTGTTGTAGGAAACTTTTGGAGGCCCTCCTCCATTCCAAATTGAGCTCATGATAGTTCATTGGAAATATATTCTAGTATATTTTTCATTAGAATTATCAAGAAAGTGATTTGGACACTCCATATAGGAGAAAAATAGATTTTCCCAAGGTCACTCCAGAAGTGCAGCAACTCTCCTGTGGCACCTGTAAATTTGACATTTCTCCAAAACCATGACAGTTGTGTAAAAATTGAATGAGGTTTTTCTTCCTTGGTCTATGATGGAAAAAAGTGTCTCTCACTATTGTCAATTTTATCCTTTTTTGGTCAGAAACACAGTTTGAAGAAAAAACGACCCTATGTTGGCGAATGATTTGACTCTTGAAATGACTTCTCAAAAAATTATGGAGACATGATCTTATGAGTTGGAATGGCCTCATATTTACTGATATGAAATAAATTATGCCTCCTCTACTAAAATGTCTTTTTTCCATAGCAAACCCTAACTCAGTGTGAGAGGAAATTAGGGTTTAGTGCTTGTGAACAATGATGACTTGGGCACCCTTGGGAAAAATGGTTAAAAAACGAAGCGAGGTCAATGATAATGACAAAGATGAGGTGAAAGCAGAGTAAAATAAGGCGAGATGGGTGGGATGTAAATACTAGTGCTAACAATACCTACAAAGGTGTTCAAGATGACAATTAACCTAAGCAAATTAAAGAATAGTTAGAGAGTTGGGTTTACCTACGAACTACCATAGATATTAAACTCACCATTTTATCACAACATATCCATGAAAATAAACCGAAATCTATACTATGAAAGGTTAATTCCTTTAGATTTCAAATTTGTTACTACAATTTTGTGGTTTATGCATGCAATAGAAATATGGAGAAAACTAAGAATAGGAAAATACAATCACTCACAAACCAAAATGAACACCAACATATGCTCTAGGAAACCCTTATAGGAGGAAACCCAATTATAAGGTGAGGTTTCTATGATGTCCTTGACTAGAATGGAAATGAAGCAAGTACAAAGGAGAAGGCACTGCCTATGGAGTTCCCTGAGACATGTGGACCCTAGGATACTAAACAAAACAAACCCCCTTTGTTATCCTCTTTCTCTATCCACATGGCTACACTGCTCTACTAGAAAACAAAATGCAAGAAAATAAAATGGAAACCATTTTCCTCTTAGCGGCCTACCTATAACACAAACCAATAGCCAACTAGGGGATATATTTGACCCATTCAACCCTCAACATGAGTTTCAAATAGGCCCTTATATAATTTTCTTCATACTCTCCACATAGATTTCCCCTTAACCATGAATAATGGTTGCTGGAATGGCATCCTCTCTAATTATGGTGGTCAAACATGATAGGTCAACTTCTGCGAGGCATAAGTTTTGTATCCAAACTCTGATTAATGTATTTCTTGCACTATTGGATAGGTATTTGACTGTGTTTATTTTTGTAGCATTGGATGTGCTCTAGCCTCAAGAATTTGCAGGGAGACTAAGACACATGCATTCTCCAATACCTAGAAATCGTTTTGGGAAATTCCACCCGGAGAAGGTTTAATTAAAATAATAAATTATTTTTAATAAATTCCTAAGTCTAAAATTAGGAAATTAAAATAATTAAAGGGAATTAATTAAACTAGGTGTGAATATTCTAGAAAATATGGAGATCGAGTCAAGATGATCTAAGCCATTGATTAGGATTTAATATAGGTTGGTGAATTTTCAACGAGAAGATTATAAGAAGAATATTTATGGGCACTTGGAGAACACATTGAGTGAGGGATCTAGGGATCAATTTCTCAAGAGAGCAGCGCAGCAGTTGTCAGAGGAAGATTGAAGTGATTTCTTACAGTGAGGTGCAAGGATAGTTGGTTGGAGGAATTATTCTTGATCCAGTGAATACATTGCAGAGGAGGAAGAGAGAGATCCAGAAGATTTTGTGCAGTACCACACTGGGCTGGAGTGTAAAAACTCTGGTAAACTTTATAAGTATATATTATTATAGATAAAAGATGATAGATGATTACAATGGGGAATCACCGAGGCTTTAAATATAGCCTCATAGTGTCCCTTGGTGAAGAGGCATGATCTATGATCATGCCCTTTCACTTAATAAAGCCTAAGATAACTATATCTAACTAATAATTAATAAAATATACATAACATTGCCCCTCTCTTAAAGATGCTTTGTCCTCAAAGCATACATAACGATGGACAATGTTGACGAATGCTTGCGTTTCTTGAGCGGTGGGCTCTTTCTTCCCACATTTTAAAAAGATCGTGAAGCATCTTCTCAAGCTCCATCTGTTGGTGATGTGGATAGCGACAATATTTGATATTGACAGGGTTGGGTCCTTTCTTGACTTCTATTGGATGTTCATGTTACTTATTAGGAGGTATTTTTATTGGCAGGTCTTGGCAGAATTTTTCGTGTTTCCTAACTATTCCTTGTTCTTTTGGTGATTTTTCGTGATTTCTCTTTAGATTTAGAGGTAAGTTACCAACAATTATCGTTCGATCCAACTTCTCCTCATCATCAAACGCTTCCTTCTTAACAACCATATCTGCATCAACACTGAAGGCCTCAACAGCTTTTGGAAATGTATCAGTGGCTTTGGATGTGTTTGTCTCTTCACATTTTTCTTTCAATTCCGGGGATGAAACATTTGGTTGTTTATAAGCATCTATATTTTCATGGTTTCTTTCATTTTCAATGACTATGTCTGTTGTTGCATCTGTGATAGAAATCACGTTGAATACCAACATTGTTTCTTTTTCTGCCATTGGATTTTCATTTATATAAACGTTCTTAATAACTTCTATTGCTGCATTACTGGCTTTATTAGTGGATTGAGTTGTATTTTCTTCCCTTGGTTTCTCAAATCTATAATTTTCATGGTTGATCTCAGAGTCTCTACTTCTAGGTGTTTCAACACTATAGCTTCCATGTGAGATGATTTCCAATTCAACCTCATTTAATTGCTCTTTTTTAAACATGTTATATTCATGATGATGATTTGAATTGGCTAAATTGTTCAGTTGACTATGTTCAATATTTGGGACTATTGGTTTTTGCATTAGATTTAACTTTTCCATAATGGCATTAAATGTCTGCATTACCTTGTTAAGATTCTCCTTGGCCTCCATACGTTTTAGCCATATTTCCTTTTCTATCTGATCATCCATCATCATTGATGAAGACATACTCCTCATACTCCTTGTAATTAGGGCTTATCCCCTTTTCCTTAAGAGCTTTGACCTCAAAGCTGTACTTTTTTTACAATTTGATTCACTCAAGATTTATCCTCTTTGGCATATGTCATTCACCACTAGTACCTTCTCTTGTAATGTTGTCTTTGAAAATAAGAATTTTTTTTTTTTTTTTAAATAATAATAATAATAATTATTTTTATTATTATTATATTATTTGAATTATATATATATATATATATATATATGTATATATATATATATATATATATATATATATATATATAACTACGGGAAATTTTACATTAATTTTGAAAAGTTATATTTGTTTTGAAAAGGGTGAATGGGTTTTAATACCATAGGCAAATACCATGGGCTCCAAAACCACGAGCTTGTAAACCACGAGCAATTACTCTTCCTTATTTCTTTTTACTTTGTCTTCACATGTACATATATGTACTTCTTTATATATATATATCTCTTTTTACTTTTTCTTTTTTTCTTTTGGAACTATTTTCTTTTAAATATTTTTTTTTCCTTCTAATTTATTTCCCCCTTTATGTTAACTTTCCTTCTCTCTTTTATTTGATATATATATATATATATATATATATATTTCTTCCTTCTTCTTTTAAAAAAAAACAAATGTTGCTACCCACCAGCACTTGGTTTTTAAAAAAATTTGCAATTTTGGAATTCTGTAATTCCTTAATTCTGGGTGATCACACAGATCCCGAAGAGCGATGGCTCTGATACCAATGGAGTGTAAAAACTCTGGTAAACTTGATAATTATATATTATTATTGATAAGATGATAGATGATTACAATGGGGAATCACCGAGGCTTTAAATATAGCCTCAAAGTGTCCCTTGGTGAAGAGGCATGATCTTTGATCATGCCCTTTCACTTAATAAAACCTAATATAGCTATATCTAACTAATAATTAATAAAATATACATAACATGGGTGATGTGAAGAACAACGTTGAGAATATGAAGGACCTAAGAGTTAGGATCTGCATAGGATCGATCCCAGGAGATCTGGTGTTAGGAGTTTGAGTGTGAGACCCGAGGAGAAATTCGAGAAGATGCGAGCATCCGGCTAACGAGATCAATCAGGCTGAAGGGGGTGACGCAATCCCTACGAGTTGTGACGTAGAGGTAGCACAATGATTGTGCAAAGGTAGTTTGGGAATAACCATTCGGAGGTTGGATCATTATTGGATCGCTGGTTATAGTGTGAGGTTAATTCTCACTTCATTTCCACCAGTTATATTCTCTATATTAGTTAGCCAGTAAGGCATCCAAGATTGTATTCATAAAACTACTGCATTATAATACAAACCCTCAGCTACTGCACTGGTTTTCCCGCATTGGGTTTTTCCGGGGACATTTATCCAAAAATAACGATGTCGATTGTGTGCTTATTTATTTCTTGCATTGTATATTTGATTCCGCAATATTTTGTATTTGTTTAAGTTGCAGTGTGATGTATTCAGTGTTTCCCGTAGAAACTGCAAATAAATTCTTTAGTTAAAATTAACAATTAGGTGAATATTTTCTAGTTGTTGCAATAGCATTCGATTTAAAATTTTCCTCAAGTGTAGGTGAAACGGAAGAGGCAATAACGATCGAGAAGAGGAGCTTGAAGATCTACATGAGCAACAAATACGAAAACCCCAGGAAGAAGACTGCATAGTCAGTCTGCAAAGGAAAGATTTTTGAGGAAAAATTTATCTCTGAGTGAGTCAACAGAGAGTAATATTTTCCATATCAATTTTTTTCAGTGGTAGAGGGAGCAACGCAGTAGCTTCAACAAAGATCAGTTCTTCAGCTGAGACGCAAATTTTTTGCAGCAATTTTCTAGTGCAGAAAATCGTCAAAAGAGGGAAGAAGAAGCACACTGAGCGAATTTCTTCCTGAGAGAATCCCAAGCCAAGGAATTCAATTTCTCACTGCATAGAAGCAATAGTCAGGAGTAGATCTACTTACTCTAGTAGGGAGTTCGTAGAGCTAGTCAGCAGTTGTGTAGAGAGAGGGATCAGTTCGACATCTATTTGGAGAGATGGCATCTACCGGGCTAAGAGATCAGGATCGATTGGAGGGTGCCTCCAACTATGTGATTTGGAAGGCAAGGGTCTCCTTCCTTCTGGATGAGCACAATATCAAAGCCTATATCGACAATGTGGTGGTTGTCCCTATAGATGTAGATCAACAAATGGATCACAAGAAGGAGATGGTGAAGGTGAAGAGGTTGAAACTTGATGGATTTCGAGATCACATTGTTTCTCACATATCTGGAAAGGAAAAAACTAAGAAGATGTGGGATGCACTCACTACGTCGTACCAGGGGTCTTCCAAGAAGCGGAAGATGTACCTGGGAGAGAAGCTTCGATGTACTAGAATGTAAAAGGGGGAATGCATAGATCCATTCCCTAGGCGACTTTGAGATGCCCAGGATCAGCTAGCAGTTTTAGGTTTTGTACCTCAATCTATGGAATATGTTTGCTTTGCCCTAAATAGTGTTTTTGAAGAGTGGTAGGTCTTTGTCCAGAGCATCCTAGGTAGGGAACACTTGTCTGATTGGGAGAGAGTTTGTGCAGCCTTAAAACAAGAAGAGATGAGGCACTATGTGGTGAAGAGAACCATAAGTGGCAGCAATAGCAGTGGGGTGAAGCCCAAGGAGGAAGAGGAAAATGAAGCCCTTGCATTAAAGGGGAAGTAGGAGTAGAGGAGGTGGAAGAAGGACATATCGAAGATCAAATGTTTCAGGTGTGGTGAGCTTGGTCACTATGCTATGCAGTGTCCTCTCATAAAGAAGGACAAGGAAGAGAAAAATGATCAGTAGGTTGCTCCCACAGAGATCGAGGAGGAGGAGTTTGCCATGATTTCCCACTACCTCCAGGGGATAGGTGGGGTGATCTAGTACTATAGTTCCAGAGAGCTACAGATGGAAAGGATCCTTAAGGAGTCCACCTTTTGGATCAATACCTTGCTATGGGAGCCCATAATAGAAGTAGAAGATGTCAGTATCAGTTGGTGCAGAGGAGTGCCAGAGTGACAGTTGCAGTGGCTAGGAGCACTAAAGACTGAGCAGCACAGTGCAGCGTTGGTAGTAGTGAAGTTGGCACAATATAGAGTTAAGAGTAGTGCAGAGGATTCAAAGGGTCACCGCAGAGACTAGTAGTAGTTAGAACTCCAATGACATATGCATCATACTGAACACAATTGGTTCAATAGTTTGGATGTTATTCTATTGCAACAACAACATAGTTGCAGTCCAGATGCAGTTTGCAGTAGCATGTAGGGTCAACAGCAACACAGATGAAACATTTGCACAGTAGTTGGTGGGAAGTGATGTCAGACATCAACAGTCCAGTGGGAGATGATACAGAGTTAGAGTAATGCTTTAGTAGGTTGCATTGCTAGAGCACATTCCTCTCTAATAGGGAGTGTTGATTTTTTTAGCCATTAGAGAACTTTTGAGGTCTAAAATGGACCTCCTAAGAAAAATTTACGACCAAAATATACTTTATAAGAACAAATATGATTCAAGATGATGATGTCAACCATGGGGGATGATTTACCATTTTTGGGGTAAAAAAGTAAAAATATTAAAATATAATAAAATAATAAAACTACTTTTTCAACTTGTATTTTCAACTTATCTCAGTGGGAGTACTCATTTGATGAAAAATTTAATTCCCCATCCAAGGAGTACCCACATTGCATACTTTCAATGGACCCTACTACACGAAAAATGAGAAATACATGAAAAAAATGTGAATGCAAACATTTTTTCCATGTATTTATCATTTTTAGTGTAGCAAGGTCCATAGAAAGTATGCATAATGGGTACTCCTTGGATGAGGAATCAAATTATGCATCCAACGAGTGTTCCACTCGAAATTCGAGTAAACCCTTAGGGAGATAAGTTGAAAATATGAGTTGAAAAAGTAATTTTTTTTCTTTTTTCCCTCTAAAATTTGATGATGTGATGTAATCTAATCTTATTTTATTATTTCCGATATTATTTTATAGTTTCCTAAAGAGACCCATTTTATACCTCAAAATTCCCCTAATGATCAGATGTGCTCTATCCTCAAGAATTAGCAGGGAGACTAGGGCACATGCATTCTCCAAGACCCAAAAATCATTTTGGGATATTCCACCCGAAGAAGGTTTAATTAAAATAATTAATTATTTTTAATGGATGCCTAAGTATAAACTTATGAAATTAAAATAATTAAAGGGTAGTAATTAAACTGGTTGTGAATCTTCTAGAAAAGATGGAGATCGAGTCAAGATGATCTGAGCCATTGAATAGAATTTAATCTGGGTCATTGAATGTTCAATGAGAAGATTAAATAAGAAGCTCGATGATAACTTGGAGAACACATAGAGTGAGAGATCTATAGACCAATTTCTCAAGAGAGAAGTGCAGCAGTTTTCGAAGGAAGATTGAAGTGATTTCTTGTAGTGAGGGGTAGTGATAGTTGGTCGAAGGAAGTATTCCTAATCCAGTGAATACATTGCAGAGGAGGTAGAGAGAGATATAGAAGAGGCTGCGCAGTTCCATGCTTGACAACACAAAACTACGTTGAGGCAGTGCAGAGCCTCTAAGGAGATTCACAGATCTGTTGAGGAGCAGTCCAGATCTAGTGTCGGGACTCGGGGTGTGAGACTAGAGGGTCAAATATCTGAGAATCCAGCTAGCAGATCGATAAACCAGAGGAGTGATGCAGTCCCTATGATTTGTGGTGTAGAGGCATCACATTGATTGCGCAAAGGCTACACAAAGGCAGTTTGGGAATAGCCTTTCAAAGGCTGGATCAGTTTCAGATCGTTAGTGATAGTATGAGGTTAATTATCACTTCATTTATGCCAGTTATATTCTCTATATCGGATATCCAATTGGGAATCCAATGATTTTTATTCATAAACTATTGCATAATAATACAAACCCTCAGTTGTTGCACCAGTTTTCTCGCATTGGGTTTTTCTAGGGACATTTGTCCAAAAATAACGGTGTCAATTGTTTTCTTATTTATTTCCTACGTTTCCACGGTATTTTGTATTTGTGTAGGTTGCAGTGTGATGTATTTAGTGTACAAATACATTTTAAAGTTGAAATTAACACTTAGGTGAATATTTTCTAGTTACTGCAATAGGATTCCAAATTTAGTAATTTTCACAGAGTGTAGAACATTGTGAGGTCAAATGCTTAAGAAGGAAAATTTTACCCCAAAAATACATCATTTAGTGCCTCAAACTTGCCCTAAAATATTTTAGACCCGAATTCTCCAAATTGGGTCCTAATAAAACTACTTTTGTAAGTTGATTCCTTCAGATTTTTCACTTTGAAAGCATCAAGATGGATGAAAAATTATATAGAAATCCAAATTGAATCATACCACCACATTTTGGGAGTCTTTTGGTCCCCAACATATTTACTCAATGAGATGAGGAATTTTTTTCTTTTCCTTATCCCTAGAGTACCATTTAGCCTTGCTTTGAAGCTATCCTTTCAACCAAATATGTCAAAGGACATGATGACCATGTCTTGTAATTTTGTACCTCTTTCACGAATTTTTATCCTTTTTCAACTCTTCTTAAGTATTTGGGGCTAATTCCTCTATGGAAAGTGTTAGGACCTCACAATGTACCATTTTTACCATACATTTTGACACCACCTTACTCTTTATAGCTATATTTAAAAAGGTTACATTATCATTTTCATCCATTTTATCCAAAGGTATATGAAATCATTCTCTTTACTATATATTTAATCTGTTTACATATAATTCCACATTACTCTTATATTTCATCATTAATCGAAGATAGATAGTTGCTAACATAAGTCTAAAAGATCGCAGATAATTTATGATAAGGAACGTGTTGTTGCTGGAACAGTCGGCCGTTGCTGAAACAGTCGACTCCGTTGCTGAAACAGTCAAATCTGTTGCTGAAACAGTCAGCGGGCACGTAAATTCCGTCACTACTCGTGATTTGCGATCTTGAAAGAGTATTTAAGGAACGATGGCAACAAGACAAAGACAAGCAAGGAAAGTTGTTACACGAATTGTTCTGAAGCCAATACCTTTTTTAATCTGTTGTAACAATATTTTTCTATGGAAGAATAGAAAGACCCTGTTTTAAGATAGAAGAACAGATTTGGATAAATATAGGATTTCTCGGATGTAACTGTAATAGATGTCTCCTCTTTAAAAATAGGAGACATCATCATTAGAAGGGGAGTTAGAGACTGCAGGAGAGACATTATTTTTGAGCGGAAAGGAGCAAGACTCCATTGTAATGTATCATTCCTTTTTGACAGATGAATAAAGGTTTCTTTTGAGCGTTCCAATTTAACTCTTTCCTCTGGGGAATCTTGTGAGAAGGAAAGGGCCTGCCTTCATCACAAGATTCACCCGATTGCTCCTGTAGTCTGTTAAACTTCTTTATGTTATTTGCACCTTAAAATTAACTCTGTTTGCTGAAGAATCGTTTACATAGTTCCGTAGTTATTTAAGCACTCTGTTTTCTTTAACACTGCATCAGTTATGTATCATTCATTCTTAAAGAAGCCAAGAGATCTTTTTCCGTTATTTGTTTGAATGTGTGATTGATATCGGGAAATAGGTGTTGAAGATTCTTGTTTGGAGGAATAGGGTCCTGTTCCCCGTAGTTTGATTCTCTTTTTCTGCAGTGTGATTGATATCAGGAAACATGTGCTGAAGGTTCCTGCCCGTGGGAATAGGGTCCTGTTTTCCTTGATTTGATATTTTTCTACAGTGTGATTAGTGTCAGGCAACAGGTGCTGAAGATTCCTGTTTGGAGGAATAGGGTCCTATTCCCTGTTATGGCTGATTGATTTCCTTTCCTGCAGGGTGATTTCCTTTCATTATCTTTTCCTAGAATTCTTCTAATGAAATACTGCAATAGAGGAATTTCTTCTGCTGTAACACAAGTAGTCTTCAGCTTTGTTAAAATGGGGTGTGAATAGTTAGATTTGTATGATTGATAATTGTGTGACTTCTACTACAACATTTCCTTACTTTTGGAATTGAGCATATCCAGTGCATGATTGTCTTTGGAATAAACAGACCTTCCCAGGTTGACAATTTATGTGGTGCTTGAATTGTTAAAACAATTAAAGCAACCAACATTTTGGCGCCGTTGCCGGGGAAGGCAATTATAGATTTCAAAAGCATTGATAATTTCTTTCTAGATGTGCAAATTGTATGAGAGGACGTGGAACCCAGAAGAAAACTAATCCTACAGTTGGCAAGGGCAAAGGAAGGGGAGGAAGAAAGACTTTTATTGACGAAATTGTATCAAAGGCTGAATCATCACAGAGATTAAGTTCTTGAAGACCAAAATCTCAGCGCTCCCCTCAATCAGACTACAAAACAGAAGAAGTTGTGAGCCCTGAAAACATAGAGGAACCAGTAACAGATATTAAAGAACTAGCAACCAGTGCTGGAGAATCAGAAGAAAGTGCTAGCAAATCGGCAGAGCACATTGAGGAACTAATAGAGAGTATTGGACGACTAGTGGAAAACATTGAGGAGCGAGTGGAAGATTTTGAGGATCGAGCAAGTGTAGTAGGAGAACAGACAATGGAAGGAAACAACGAAGAATTATTTGGTGGAGGACGTGTAGATCCTGAAGGAGAAGGAAGGGATGAAAATTATCTCTCTACCTTGGGATTTCCTATCAGTGATCTCCCTAGAGGAACAAATCCTATGAAGAATATTCCATTGTCATCTTTACCCAACTTCCATGGTTTATCCTCTGAAGATCCGGATGAATTTCTTTTTGAATTTGATATATTATGCAGAAGTTATGATTATGTTACTAATGCTCAGAAGTTGAAACTATTTCCAGCAACATTAAAAGGAAATGCTTTAATATGGTTCATGAGCCTTGGAAGTCAGGTAATCACAACATGGGAATAGATGAAACATAAATTTCTGCTTAAATATCAAGACTATTGTCGGACAAGAGAAAAGAGGGAGGAACTATTCAACATGGCACAAAAGCTGGACGAGAATCTAGAGGACTATTTGGAAAGACTGCAGTATAATCTGCAGAGATCTGATCATCCGAATGTAAGTAAAGAAATTCGTAAAACAATATTACTTAGAGGATTAAGGGATGATTGTTTAGACATGTTAAACATGCTTGGCAAGGGAGATATATCTAAAGAATCATATGATGAGATTGTTGAACTTTGTAAAAGATGTTTAAGGGGAGTTGCAAAGAACAGAGTAAGTAATAGAGATCCCACCTATTCAAGAGTGCAGAAATCAGCCAGTGGGGGAGCAACAAGAGCTGAAATAGGTAATTTACTTGAAGAATTTAAAACTGAGATGTTAAGTTCTTTTGCTTCACAAATTGACATCTTGCAAGTTAAAAAGAAGCAGGCTGAAGCAGAAGCAGCTCTGGTTGTCTTTTGCCCTAAATGCAGAGACAAACATCCACTAAGGGAATGCCCATTGGACAAAATACCAATCTGCACCCTTTGTGAGAAAGATCATGAAACACAACAATGTCCCTCTCTACCAGGAATAAAGGCAGCACTGCAGCCAATGGAAGAAGAAGCTGAAGCAGTTTACCTGCTAACACAAAGAAGACAATGGCAACCAAAAGGACAAGGTATGAATTCTAGTATGCCATTTAATCGTTGGAATAATTATTCTGCTTTCAGTCAGAAAAATTACCCTCCCTTTAATCAAATGCAATACCCACCCTTTAATCAGATGAACTACCCACCCATGCAACAAACAAACCCTCCCTTTGTTGATCCTACAATGTGGACTCCTTGGCCCCCACAATAGCCATCTTCTTTTAATCCATGGAATTCAAATTGGATAAGCCAACAACTCCCGTATCCAAATCAATTTCCTCAATTTCAACAACCACTTCCTCTACCATCAAATTCTCCACCAAATAATCAAATGAGACCCCAGCTACCTGTGCAACCAAATCCTAACCCCAATAATAAAGTTGTGCAAGTCATTGATATTCAGAATCAGCCTACATTTCCTATTATGCAATGTAATGATATTCATTTGAGATCCGGGAAAATAGTAGAACCTATCATCGATGATATAACCTCTTCTGATTCTGATAAAGAGGAAACTGAGAAACATAAAAAAGCACAACCACCCTCTAACAAGGGTATTGAAATAACAAAACCACCATTCCCCGAGCGTTTAGTTTTAACTAAAACGCCTGAAACACCTGCTTTTAATCTTTTAGGGGAATTTCAAAACTTGTATGTTAAAATTCCACTTTTACAGGCACTGAGAGATGTACCAATTTATGCCAGAACCATAAGGGACATTTGTGTTAAGAAACCTGGTAGGAAGACTAAAGACCCCCTTACAGTTCATGTTATGGGTGATTTATCTGCATTAATGTCCGGAAAAACCCCTCCTGTGAAATATGGTGACCCCAGCCATCCTACCGTGACAGTTCAAATTGGTAAAAAAATAATTCCTCAAGTTCTGGTAGATCTAGGTGCTGCAATAAACATTATGACTCTTGAAACTTCACAGTTGTTACAGCTGAATAACACAATTAGAGATACACCAACCATCCTAGAGTTAGCTGACCGTTCTACTATTAAACCAGAAGGAGTTGTTGAAGATCTAGTTATCTCGGTTGAATCCTGGAATTACCCAGCTGATTTTGTGGTATTACAAACTAAAACAAAGCTGGGGGGACACCCTTTAATTCTAGGAAGGCCATGGCTGGCCACAACCGATGCCTTTATCAGCTGCAAATCTGGTTCAATGACAATTTCTAATGGTTATGAAACTAAAAAACTTACTCTTTATCCTCATGCTACACCCATAATTAATAATGAAAATTCTATGTGGATGGATTATGATGATAATTCTATTCAGCCCATTTTAACTATCGGACAAGCCTTAACTCTTAAAGACAATACAGAGGATGAAATAATTAATAATTTTATTTGTGAACCTTCCTCTGTAATTGCTGAAACACACAATCAATTGACTGCACTTTTTGAAATGGATACCCAGGAAAAGATTGAATCTGAAGATTTATCTCAGACATTAACCACCATCTCATCTAAAAGCATAACGGTCGAAATCGAACCTGGCAAGACATTAAATATAAATCTTGATCTAACAGTTGCTGAAACACAGCAGTTAATGAAGTTATTACTTGAAAATAAGGAAGCATTCGCATGGGATTACACGGATATGAAGGGAATCTCTCCTGAATTATGTACTCACCGAATTTATATTAAAGAAGGTTGCCGACCAGTCTGTCAACCCCAAAGACGAATGAACCCTAATTTAAGAGAGATTGTTAAAGAAGAACTTCAGAAATTGCTTAATGCAGGATTTATATACCCCATATCTAACAGTGAATGGGTTTCCCCATTGGTAATAGTCCCTAAGAAAAACGGGAAATGGAGAGTGTGTGTTGATTACAGATCCTTAAACAAAGCTACTCAAAAGGACCACTTTCCTTTACCTTTCATTGATCAGTGGTTGGATAGTCTGTCAGGAAAGAAATTATTTTCTTTTCTAGATGGATTCAGCGGGTATAACCAAATTAGAATTGCACCCCAAGACCAAGACAAGACCACTTTTACTAGTCCTTGGGGAACTTTTGCTTATAGAGTTCTTCCATTTGGACTATGTAATGCACCAACAACTTTTCAGAGGGCTGTTATAGGAATATTTTCTGATATGCTAAATGACTCTATGGAAATATTTATGGATGATTTTACTCCTTATGGTGTGTCTTTTGAAGATGCATTACAAAATCTTGAAAAGGTACTTAAACGATGTATACAAGCTCACCTCTCCCTAAGTACTGAAAAATGTCATATGATGATGAGTGAAGGAGTAGTGCTTGGACATTTTATTTCATCTCAAGGTATTCAGGTAGACCCATCTAAAATACTGGTCTTTCAGAATCTTCCTGTTCCTAAAACACAAACTGACGTGAGAAGTTTTCTAGGACATGTTGGATATTACAGAAGATTTATTAAAAAAATTTCTAAGATAGCTTCTCCATTATTTGTGTTGCTTATGAAAAATTTTGAATTTAAATGGACTAATCTTTGTCAGAAAGCCTTTGTAGAACTCAAGCACCAGTTATCTATTGCTGCTATTTTGAGAGGACCTGATTGGGCCCTCCCCTTTCATATATCTTCTGATGCTTCAGACACTGCAATTGGATCTGTCTTGGGACAAGAGGAAAATCATCTTCCTTATGCTATCTATTTTATCAGTAAGAACATGACCCCTGCTGAGCTTAATTATACAGTTACCGAAAACGAGTTTCTTGCAGTAATTTATGCCATTAATAAATTTCGACATTACATCACTGGTTATTCTACTTTTTTCCACACTGACCACTCGGCTATTAAGTATTTAATGAACAAATCTGTCACAAATGCTCGAGTTACCAGATGGTTATTGTTACTACAGGAGTTTGATATTACAATTGTAGATCGGCCTGGTAAAGAAAATGTTGTGGCTGATTTCCTTTCACGGTTAAAAACTGATAATAATATTCCAGTAGATGATTCCTTTCCTGATGAGTATTTATTTGCAGTCTCTGCTCACTCTCCGTGGTATGCAGACATTGCCAACTATTTGGTTGCAGGAAAATTACCATTACACCTGTCATATAGGGAAAAGAGAAGAATTGTTCAACAAAGTGCCAGGTATAGCTGGATAAGTGGGTGTCTTTTCTACACAGGGCTTGATCAGGAAATCCGAAGATGCATTAGGGAGGATGAAGTGTACGATATACTAAAAGCTTGTCATGATGGCCCCTACAGAGGGCATTTTGTTGATAAAAGAACAGCACACAAAATTTTGAGGATGGGTTACTATTGGCCCTCATTGTTTAAAGATGTAAAGAAATATGTGCGGGCTTGTGACAGCTGTCAGCGAATGGGTCAACCCAATCATAGAGATCAAATGCCATTAAACCCCCAGGTAGTACTCGAACCATTTGAAAGATGGGCCTTGGATTTCATAGGACCCATTAATCCTCCATCCAATCAAAGAACTTATATATTAGTCTCTACAGACTATATGAATAAATGGGTAGAGGCCAAAGCACTTATTAGAGCCAATGAAGAAGCTGTCCTAGCTTTCTTATTTGAAGAGATCTTCACTAGATTTGGAATTCCTAGAGAGCTAGTTACAGATGGAGGACCTCCATTCAATTTTCATGGTTTTAAATCTACCCTTCAGAAATATCATATTCATCATAGAACGACTACACCATACCATCCCCAGGACAATGGGTAGGTGGAAAGCACAAATAAAGTATTAGAAGCCATTCTAACTAAAACAGTGAAGGATAACTGGAAGGATTGGTCTCAAAGGCTCCCTAAAGCACTATGGGCTTACAGAACTACCTGGAGAAACACTACAGGATTTTCTCCCTATGAATTGG
The DNA here is from genome assembly GCA_034641835.2 of Pinus albicaulis. NCBI lineage: Eukaryota > Viridiplantae > Streptophyta > Pinopsida > Pinales > Pinaceae > Pinus > Pinus albicaulis. The sequence continues at coordinate 1,281,553,211 of CM076577.1, read as the reverse complement.
TTTATGGTAAAATGTTGTTTTTCCTGTGGAATTTGAAATTAAAACTTTCAGAACTGCTTTAGCTGTTAACCTTGATTTGACTGATGTGCGGACAGCTAGGTTGCAACAGCTTCTTGAATTGGATGAAAAGAGATTAGATTCCATTCACCAAACAACCATGATTCAACAACAAAGAATGAAGTGGCATGATAAAATCATTAAACACAAGCAGTTCCAAAAAGGTAATTGGGCCTTATTGTATGACTCTCGGTTTGAAAACTTTCAGGGTAAGCTACGTACACGATGGCTGGGACCTTATGAAGTAGATGCTTTTTTTCCTAATGGAACAGTAAAACTTTTAACAATTGATGATTCTTAAACACCTCTACTAGTAAATGGTCATAGGCTTCGTTTGTACCAGCGCCCTGTTTCTAAAGAAGATTTCAAGGCTGATTGCATGACTGATACACATTATCTTTTTCTAGGGGAGTCCTCTACTCCTCACAACATTTATTTTTCTGCACTATATTTCTAGCATTAGATTAGATTTAAAACTAATAATCCCTATCAAGGGTTGGCATGTTACAATTGTATTTTGCAGAATAAGGGAGAAATCACTAAGGAGGACAATTTCATCACAGGAAGATCTGAAGCTTCAATCACAGAAGCTTTGTTCCCTTCATTTCAACTCATTTCCCAACAATGTCCCTTTTATCACTTATCCCATTACTCCATATTTCCCTTTTTCCATTTTTCCTATTTCTACCTATTCCTGAAACACCATCTGTCAACCAGCATTTCCCGATTCTTACTGATGAAATATCCCTCAGCAAGTACTTCTCCCAATTTTCTTAATTCCGGATCATTACATTCCATTTTATTTATTTTTCCATTGCTGAAACACCACTTTCAGCAACTTGTCATTTATCTTTCCATTACTAGAACACCATTCCTTTCCTTTGCTACACAAGTTCTCCAGTACCCCACTTTTTCAGATCCCTTGGGTGAATATTATCCAGTATTGAGCAAATCCTGATATGCTAATGTTTCTACATTCCAGAGAAATTTAAAGATTCTTCCATCAGTACCAAGCCATTATGAAGCACTCTATACTTCGAATTATAAAAACAAAGGTAAAAATATAAGGTATGCGGATTTTTTATGTAATACAGTTAAATAATAGTTTAAAGAGAGGATCTTGCCCATTATGATTACAATCCCCGTACACTTATACATCATTTCATCACACGTAAGGGGGGAATTTCGAAAATTAAATCATCATTCCACACCATACAATCCACCGTCACTCTTCATATCCATTATCTCCGCCGTCATTGATACTCCATATCCTCAGTCGCAACGATTAGCTTGATCAAGCCTGTGTTTCTATTCTCTGCGCCTCTGCATTTGACTTAAGTGAGTAGCTATGGGAGGCTCGGCTATCAGACATGAGCCTGGCTCGATAACTCTTCTCGAATTATTTCCGGAGGCTTACCAAATTTTTCAGCAGGCAGGTTGGATTACATACTTCGAAAGGCTAGGAGAATTTGATCCTCAGCAAGTTTTAGAGTTTGCGTAGAATTTTCAGGAAGATTACTCCGTAGTCCAAGGGGTCCGAATTTCGGTCACAGAGGAAGATATAGCACAAGTTTCAGGGTTGCCGGTCACAGGTGCTCGCTGGTTTAGCAGGAAACAAGTCATTTTAAACGCACAACAGGACTTCCTTCTTCCAGAGGAACAGGTTGAGATTAAAGGCCGCGGCATAAGTCTGCATTCATTACCTCGCCCATGGCCAACAGTAGCTGAATTCATCAAGCACTATTTGACTTACGAGGGGTGTTACCAGGTAATTTATCAACACGACTTTGTTTTAATGAGTCATTTGCGGCATGGTCGATTAGTCAACATTCCTTATTATCTGCTTGGATGTATTAAAAACATGTCATATTACTGTAGACGGGTAAAATTCCCATCACTGTCCCTCACCCATCATCGCTTATGTCAATTATTAATTCAGAGGGGTTTTGCTCTTCAAAACCCCCCTCTGAATAATCTACCCCTAATTCCCCAAGAAGACGAAATTCCCCAAGAAACCCCCGAAAGCTCTTATGAACGGCAACTGGAAGATATCCCTGTTCCCCCATTGATTCCATCTTCAGAACCAGTTGCTCCGCCCCCAAGTTCATCCCATTCAGCAAAGTCACCCCATCCCACTATCCACATCTCTAGCGATGACTCTCAAGTTGAAACACTCCCATCACCCCCTAATCATAAAAGGAAGAGACGAAATGCAACAGTCTTTGTCTCAAAAAGGCAAACAAGGGCCACATCTCAAGCTTCTACCTCTTCCGATAGCCCTTCCCCTAGGAAATAACCTTCTCATAAAAAAAGGGAAGCCACCGATTTGTCTGCTTTCCTACCTAGGAGAAAAACGAAAACGACTGTTGAATCTGAAGTCACTCCCATTTCCCCTGACCCCGCAGCTATCTTGTTAAAACTTCAATCCTAATCACCATTCCAAATTCCCGAATCATTACCTGTCTCGTCCTGTGGCACTGCTCCACAAGAACCAGATGCCCAGGGTAATATGACATCGTTTACTCCTCAAACAGTAACTGCTCCACAAGAACCAGTTACTCACTCAGTAGCTGAAACACAAGAACCAGCTGCTGAAGTGAAAAAACCAAACACCAAGCATGATAATATAAGGAAACCAGCTGTAGCTAAAACACAAGAACCAACTACAGCTGCGGATCAGCAATCAACTCCAGAAAAAGCAACCAACACACAGGGTTCACCCACTATGGCATCTTTATTGGAGGAAAATGAATTTTTGAAGTCAGAATTAGAGGCCTATAAAAAAGACTTGGTAATGGCAAGGGAAGCCTTTGAGAAAGAATTAAATCTCTACATGTTGGCACATACAGCATCAGTACAAAGAATGACCCATGTAAAGAATACATGTGCCATGAATGTGGAAACATTTACCAACAGGCCGGATACAAAATAGTTAAAGTCCCAGTGCCTGAGGCATCCACATCAGTTGCAGCCAAAGAAGAATGCCCTACTGTCACACAAGAACCAGTAGGGCCTTTAGAAATTATGGAAAAAGAAACCAAGCCACAGATATCCTGCCCTGTGTTAGCCAGTTCAGCTACTCAGACTATGCCCCAACCCAGTACTTATAATGCTGAGACACAAACTCCACCATGGAAAGAACTGGAAATAATGAATAAGTGGAAAAATCAGTATGCTACTAATCAAAATAAAATGTTACAACAGCATAAGTTGGCCTGGCAGAATCAGATGTATGCCAACTGGGATAATTGGGAGCAGACACTTCAGCAGCTTAAGGATTCCAAGAAAGAAATCAAGGAGTTAAAAGACAAACTGGTCCTGATGTTTTCATTAGTACAAAAATTGTTAGCCACCAGGAAACCTTCCTTGAATTATTTTCTGTTCCTTTCTGAACGCCTTGTTTATTTTCAGTTGAAAGCAATTAAGGATGGGAGACCTCATGAGTTGCTCACAACCGAACAATTTTTCAAAACATTTTTTGAGGCCCCCGTTAGTGATCAACATTTGTTATGTGAACTTTATCTTCATAATGAGGCTATGCCTGAAAATAGAGAGGTCAACCTAAATCCAATTGTTGGTGATATACAAATTAGGGCATTTGTTTCATTTCTTGCCAATCAAATCACATGGAAAACTGCTTTTATTTCAAGTAGGCATAATGAGGATAATCACCTCCTTTGGATAAGACCGGAACCTTCAAATCCGACCATTTTTGTAGCATAATATCCTCAATTTTTGCAGAAGCCAGGAATGCGCAGATACATACAGCAATTGCAAGCCTCAATACTCCTAAAGTGTCATCAGCTAATCAGAGTCAAAGAGACTGCTGCCTTGAAGGCCAACACCATGTTCTAGCAACAGTCCTGTAAGGAAAGACAAGAGTATAATCCTTTTAGCCCTGATAATATTCAAACTACACTATCCAGGGTACCAAACTATATCAGATGCATTCAGCAATGTGCCGAGAATTGGATTGGTTATCATTTTTACTTCTCTGTCTTATGGATCCCGGCAGAACAATATCAGCCTCACTACAAATTGGCTAACAGGGAGGAGGCAGTAGCATGGCAGAAATTGCAGAATAACCAGGGATTCAGATCTTCGACAGAAGCCACCTTCCATAGTTATTGCTTGAGTAACTTGCATGCAAAGAGTCAGTACTCAGACTCTGACTCGGACTAAAAGTTGCCTGAGGACATGCAACCCTTTCAGCTGGGGGGGATGTTAGGACCTCACAATGTACCATTTTTACCATACATTTTGACACCACTTTACTCTTTATAGCTATATTTAAAAAGGTTACATTATCATTTTCATCCATTTTATCCAAAGGTATATGAAATCCTTCTCTTTACTATATATTTAATCTATTTACATATAATTCCACATTACTCTTATATTTCATCATTAATCGAAGATAGATAGTTGCTAACACAAGTCTAAAAGATCGCAGATAATTTATGATAAGGAAAGTGCTGTTGCTGGAACAGTCGGCCGTTGCTGAAATAGTCGACTCCGTTGCTGAAACAATCAGCGGGCACGTAAATTACGTCACTACTCGTGATTTGCGATCTTGAAAGAGTATTTCAGGAACGATGGCAACAAGACGAAGACAAGCAAGGAAAGTTGTTACACGGATTGTTCTGAAGCCAGTACCTTTTTGTATCTGTTGTAACAATATTTTTCTATGGAAGAATAGAAAGACCCTGTTTTAAGATAGAAGAACAGATTTGGATAAATATAGGATTTCTCTGATGTAACTGTAATAGATGTCTCCTCTTTAAAAAGAAGAGACATCATCATTAGAAGGGGAGTTAGAGACTGCAGGAGAGACATTATTTTTGAGCGGAAAGGAGCAAGACTCCATTGTAATGTATCATTCCTTTTTGACAGATGAATAAAGGTTTATTTTGAGCGTTCCAATTTAACTCTTTCCTCTGGGGAATCTTGTGAGAAGGAAAGGGCCCACCTTCATCACAAGATTCACCTGATTGCTCTTGTAGTTTGTTAAACTTCTTTATGATATTTTCACCTTACTGTAACTCTGTTTGCTGAAGAATCATTTACATAGTTCTGTAGTTCTTTAAGCACTATGTTTTCTTTAAACACTGCATTGGTTATGTATAATTCATTCTTAAAGAATTCAAGAGATATTTTTCCGTTATTTGTTTGAATGTGTGATTGATACTGGGAAACAGGTGCTGAAGATTCATGTTTGGAGGAATAGGGTCCTGTTCCCCGTAGTTTGATTCTCTCTTTCTGCAGTGTGATTGATATCAGGAAACAGGTGCTGAAGGTTCCTGTTCATGGGAATAGGGTCCTGTTTTCCTTGATTTGATATTTTTCTACAGTGTGATTAGTGTCAGGCAACAGGTGCTGAAGATTCCTGTTTGGAGGGATAGGGTCTTGTTCCCTGTTATGGTTGATTGATTTCCTTTCCTGCAGGGTGATTTCCTTTCATTACCTTTTCCTAGAATCATTTTAATGAAAGACTGCAATAGAGGAATTTCTTCTGTTGTAACACAAGTAGGCTTCAGAATTGTTAAAACAGGGTGTGAATAGTTAGATTTGTACGATTGATAATTGTGTGACTTCTACTACAACATTTCTTTGCTTTTGGAATTGAGCATATCCAGTGTGTGATTGTCTTTGGAATAACAGACCTCAAAAAGTAGGAATTGTTCTTCTTATTCCAACATGGAAGACTCATAGGGTTTGATATTTTACACATTCACCATTGAGTAAATGTTCATGTATGGGGGTATACTGATTTTGTAGTCATTATCTCTCACATTTCAAGTATATTGAAAGGACCATATCATATATCCTTAATCTTCTTATCAAGATCCTTATATCCTCTTATTCAGTTGTAGCCATATTTTTTCTCCTACTTTGAATTACTTCTATGTTATATGTTGATCAATCCTAGCCATGTATTTTTCTTGTCACTTATTTGGTGCCTCATATCCTTGTAAATGGATCTACCTAATATTTTCAACAATTTTTATACTCTTAAATCATCCCTCATGAGATACTCCCTCACTCCTCTTTGTTTCCATATACAATTTCTAAAGGTGAAGGTGGAAAATATCCAAAAATAGTCTTAAATGATGACTTACCAGTTAAAGTGTGGACTACTTTGTTGTAAGAGTGTTGAATTTAGACCATATTTTCATCCCAATTATTTGAATGCTTATGATAGTAACCCCTCAAAATTTGTACCAGAGTCTTGTTAGTTACTTCTTTTTTCCCATTTGTCTATGAATGGAATGTAGTAGACCTATTCAATTTTTTTTCCATTTTCTCCCAAAACATAGTCCAAAAAATGCATTAAGAAATATATTGTCCCTATCTAAAATGAAGCTCCTTGGTATACCAAAGTGCACCTAGACCTATTCAAAGAACATTTTTTTTCTTTTTTTCCTCTTATATTCCTTTTACTAGGCATGAGAATAAACATCTTACTAAATTTGTCAACCACCATGAAAAGGTAGTCATGTCCCTTCTTGGCAGTTCGGAAACCTCCCAAAAATTCCATGGAAATGTGTTCCCAAGGATGAGTGGGTACACGTAAGGGATGAAATAAACTCCATTTCCTATTACCACTATTTCTAGTACAGCATATTATAAATAGTCTAATGAACCTAGCTACATCTTCTTTCATTATAGGCCAGTACAAATACCTCTGTAAATTGGAAACTATCTTCTCAACATGTAAATTTCTTTCAAAATTGGAGGTTGGAGCCTCTCTAATTAGTTGTAGTCACTCACCTTTAGGAACACATAGATTCTGCTTCCTATAAAGTAACCCATTTTCGAGATGATTGTTAATTGTGTTGCCATCATTGTCCACATAACTTTAGCCCTGTAATTGTTGGTACACCTCCCTAATATACTCATCCTCTATATATGTCTCTTTATGCACCATGGGTAAAAGGATCCATGTGCATCAGAGTTCCCAATATGTTATTTTTATGTAGGAGGTGTTAGGGTCCTATAATAATAGGGTTCATAAATTTTGAATTGACTTTGATAGTCTTGTAAATATGTACATAAATTTTTTTCTGCAAGTTGTTTTCCCATATTTTGAAAAAATGATAAAAAAAAAGAGAGGGTAAAAAGTCCTAAAAGAAAGTTCAAAGGACTTAGAGAAATATAAACCCCAAAAGAGAAGAAATAAGACCTGAAAGTGAGAAAATCCAAATGCTACTACTTTTACTTTTTACTGCAAGAATAATGATTGTAGAAATTTGTTGAATAATGAAGATTTATCCACCGAGATTATCCTGATCACATACTAATTCGAATTCATATGCAACACATAATCTCTTCTACAATCAATCATCAATTTGCGGAAATAGAAACAGTCACATGCGCACATAAACACAATATGTAATGGGGAAAGCTTATAGCTGAAAACCCCCAGCTATTTGTATATTATAATAGAAGAGAAACATGTAACAATCTCAATACAATACTCCTCACAAGTACTCAGTACTGTCTCCAAAAGTTACACACAAACTAGCTTGGTTTTGAACAAGTCAAGGGTTCAAAACTCATCCACTAATTGCCTGCCTCTATTGCGCAATCAAGGCTGGTGTAATGAGAGATCCAAGTTCGAATCTCACTGGCTCCAACTGTGCAATCATCATTGGAAATCTCCTCCAATGCTTGTGCAAATCTCATGCACAACTGCTGTCGCAACTAATAGCAAACTCACCCTTTCATCTACCTCTTCCACTGGTCTCCACTGAACTGTCCATGCACTGTAGTGAACTGATGTGTTCCTGAGTTGAATAATGAGTTAATAATTAGTGAATTAAATAATATTTAATTCACTCCACTCATTACTAGTTGATTAGCTAGTTAAACTAATCACAACTAGTTCAACTAAGTTAAACCGAACACAAATCCACCAACTGTCTCATCAACTCCACCAAACTTCTGCCACTGAAGTCCTAATTGAAGTCAACCATGCATGAGCTCACCAAACCCTTAGGAATAGCGTAATTCCTCTGTCAGATGCATGAGCCACTTCTGTAGCTCGAACTGAAGTGCTCCAAGAGAGTAAACTACTGTTTAGAGTCCAAATATTATTAAGGGTAAATAATATTTGACTTCCCTATTTTTAGGATAGGCAGTCTAAAAATAGACATCGACCTATCGACCTATAGGTCAAAAAATAGAGGTCCATATATTTTTACCAACATGACCAATACTCCAAGAATAACATACTGCAACCCCTGGACCATGCTCCATATGTCTAAAAATAGACATAGTCTAAAAAATAGACTTTGCGCCAGAATTTGCCTGCGGGCCCACTTAGTGAAGGCGACTTCATTTCACTAAGCTCCATCATCTTGCTGCATTTTCAACACTCCCTCTCAGCAAGATATGGATTATCTGCAACCCCTATCCTGCCTCTGTGGAATTCGAACTTGCTCCTGGTGAGCGCCTTCGTCAAGATGTCGGCATCCTGATCCTCCGTGGGAACATATGAAAGCATCATGATTCTCCGCTGAACACAATCTCTGATATGATGGTACCTGATGTCGATGTGTTTGGATCTATCATGAAATATTGGATTAGCTGAGAGTTTAATGCAACTCTGGTTATCACAGTAAATCACTGTAGGCTCCAAATGCAACCCGAACAATCCAATGAGGATCTTCCTCATCCAAATAGCCTCGCATGCAGCCAAGCTTGCTGCCATGTACTCGGCCTCTGCTGAACTGAGTGCCACGGATCTCTGCTTCCTGCTGTACCAGGAAACTGCTGTCGACCCAATGCTGAAAACTCCTCTAGATGTGCTCTTTCGGTCCGTTGGGCTCCCTGCCCAATCTGCATCAGTGAAGCCAGAAAGCTTCGCTCCATCCTCCTGTCTGTACCATAGACCATATCCCGATGTGCCTCTAATATAGCGCAATACATGCTTGCTGCCTTCCAAAAGAGCTTGGTAGGCTTAACCATAGCTTGCGAAAGCTGGTTAACTGCATAGCATATATCGGGTCGTGTATTGACCATATACATAAGCGACCCCACCAACTGTCGATAGACAGTGGCATCCACTACCTCCGCTGAAGTAGCATCCTCCTTCCTCCAACCACCAGGAAGAGGAGTGTCAACAGGCTTGCAACCATGCATGTTGAACCTCTCCAGTATCTCCCGGGCATACTTACCCTGAGAAACAAACAGTCCTCCACTGCGCTGCCAAATCTCCAATCCCAGAAAATAATGAAGGAGGCCCAAGTCCTTCATCTCAAACTCTCTAGCAAGGTCCTCCTTGCATGAAAGTATCAACAGCTCATCACCCGTCAAAATCAGATCATCTACATACAGTACAATGATCAGCAGCTTCCCCTCCACCACAATCTGGTACAGGTTAGGATCCACCTCACTCTTGGAAAATCCAAACCCGGTGAAATAACTGTCAATCCGTGTGTACCAAGCACGAGGTGCTTGCTTCAGCCCGTACAGTGCTCTCTTGAGTCGGCACACATGCGACTCACTGCTGAAGATCTCAAAACCTTTAGGCTACTCTATGTACACCTCCTCCTCAATAACTCCATTGAGGAACGTAGTCTTCACATCCATCTGATGAATGTGCCACCCCATCTGCGCTGAGAGAGCAAGGATCGTCCGTATGGAAGAGTACCTTGCGACAGGTGCAAAAGTCTCCTCATAGTCAATCCCCTCGATCCGTGAGAAGCCACGGGCGACAAATCTCGCCTTGTACTTCTCCACACTCCCGTCAGCCGCCTGCTTCACCTTGTAGATCCATCGCGAACCTACAACTGATTTCCCAACCGGTCTTGGGACAATCTCCCATGCACTATTCCTGATGATCGAATCATATTCTTCGATCATGGTATCAACCCATGCGGGTTCCTCCACAGCTTCCTCAAAAGAGGATGGCTCTGTCACAACACATTGACTCATAAGAGCCATGTATCCAGTGTACCGATCCGGTGACTGTCTCTGTCTGCGCCGTGCTGTAGGTGGTCCTACAACCTTCTCTGCATCCCGAGCCAGTCGCTCAGCTTCTGTAGTGCGCATGCGCCCTCTGATGGTTGGCGCTGCCTGGGTGGTCTCTTCCACCTCCTGAACCTCCTCTTGTGGCTGATCCACATCCGGAAGCTCCTCCTTAGGAACTAACAGCTCCTCATCTGCATGCAAGTGTGGCTCCCTCTCAAGCGAACACCGCATGGCTTTCTCCTCCTGAAATTTTATATCCCGTCGCACAACAGTCTTGCGACTGTCTGGCACATACACCCGATAGTTGTGAGGTGTATCAGTGTACCCCACAAATATTCCAACTTCAGCAGTTGGATCCAGCTTCCTTCTTGCATCCTTCGTCACATGCTTGTAGACAGGAGATCCGAAAATCCGCAAATGGGAAATATCAGGCCTCTTGCCAGAATAAGCCTCCTCTGGTGTACTCATGCCAAGAACCTTGTGAGGACAACGGTTCTGCACATACACTGCTGTATTGCATGCCTCAGCCCACAAGTGAAGGGGTAGGCCCCGATCATGCAACATCGCCCGTGCAGCACCCACGATCGTTCTGTTCTTCCGCTCAGCCACCCCGTTCTGCTGTGGGTTATGGGGTGCGATGAGCTCTCTCCGAATCCCTTCTGCGCTGCAAAAGTCCTTGAATTCAACAGAGATGAATTCACCACCATTGTCGCTCCTAAGAGCCTTCACATGCTTCCCCGATTCCTTCTCAACCAACGCCTTGAATTCACAGAACTTTGAATATGTCTCGCTCTTCTTCTGCATGAAGAAGATCCAGCACTTCCGAGAGAAATCATCAACAAAGATCACATAGTACTTGTGCTTTGCTGTCGAAGCTACAGAGAAAGGACCACAGACGTCTGTGTGAACTCTCTCAAGGATCGTCGTGGCGCGACTATCCTTCTCGTGAAAGGTGGCTTTCACATACTTCCCAAGGTACACCCCTTGCACTGATCTGACTGCGCAAGAGTGCCCTTAGGAAGCCCAGTAGAAATCTGCTGCAGTATTTTCAAAGCTCCATGGTGAAGGTGGCCCAATCTCCTGTGCCACAGTTCGCCCTCATCATCCCGGCTCACCACTTCTCCCACCTTGCATGCCATTGCTGCGCAGCCATCTACTTGCAACTGATAAAGGTTCTTGACTCGAACCCCTATCTTCCGGGTCTCACCAGTAGTCTTACTGCGCAGGAAGGCTTTTCCTTCGCTAAAGACCACATCATACCCCTTGTCTTCCAACATCGCCACAGAGATCAAGTTCTTCATCAATCCTGGAACATGCAAAACTTCCTTCAATATGAAAGGTTTACCGGACTCCCTCTCAAAGGAAATGGTACCGATACCAGTCGCACTGTATCTACCATCATCGCCCATCTCGATGTGCACTCCAAGATCTTTTTCCTCCAGATCTGAAAACAAATCTCGATCTCCGGTCATGTGAAATGACGCACCACTGTCCAAGAACCAAACTGATCCCGCCACACTTGAGACCAAGCATGCGATCAGTGAAAAATCCAGTTCGAATTGAGAAGCCAATGCCTCTCCCGCTGCAGATCCGACAGCCTTCTTATTTTTCTTCTTCTGCGGACAATTTGTGGCATAGTGTCCGTGCTGGTGACAGTGAAAACACTTCACCTTGGACATGTCTTACTTCTTGCCTTTCGCACCAGACTAAGAAGCCTTCTTTCTCTTCCCCTCCTTTTCTTTGGCAGCCAAAGCGCAATTTTCTTCATCAGATACCTTTGATGAAGATCTGTCCCTGGTAGTCCTCCTTATCTCCTCTTGCATGAGATCCACCCAAAGGCGCTCCCATCCCGGCAACTTCTCCTGACCATTGACACTATCTTGATATGCATGCCAACTTTTCGGAAGACCAAGGAGAGCCAGGTCCACCATATCCTCTTCTTCGACAGTCACCCCCACACTTCCCAGCTCATCTCTGCATTGAGTGAACTTCGTGAGGTACTTGGCGATACTGTCGCCTTTCTCCATCTTAATGTTTCTAAGCTTATCCTTGAGCGCCAGCTTCCTTTGGTCGCTCTTACTCTGGAATAGATCTGTCAACGCTTTCCACATCAAATATGGAGAAGCTTTTCCATGCAGGCTGGATACAATGTGATCCTTCACGCCCTCCAACAGAATCCTTCGACATTTCGCCATCTTCTTTTGCCAAGCCTCGACTTCAGCAGGATCAGTGGGCTTTTGGACATCCATATCTATGAACTCCTTCAGTCCATTATCTTCTAATACTGCCTCCATGCGATCTTTCCATGCAACATAATTCGAACTTCCTTCAAGAGAATATTCGAGTCGCAACCCGTTGAAAGATATTTTCAACTCCGGCACCAAGAAAACAAACTGCTGCAAAAAAATCGAATTCCAAGCTCAAAAACTCAACTACTTCTGGATCTGTGAGAACAAATTATTTCTAGCACAGAGATCGACTGTATGGGCATTTACTGGATGTATCACCTTTCAGAGAAAGGATGGATCCAGAGGCTACCTGGCCCGATACAGACTCTGTCTACCGAAATAATATTGTAATCACTGCAATAGATCCCGATGATTAATTCGCTCTGATACCATGTAGAAATTTGCTGAATAATGAAGATTTATCCACTGAGATTATCCTGATCATACATTAATTCGAATTCATGTATAACACATAACCTCTTCTACAATCAATCATCAATTTGCGGAAATAGAAACAATCGCATGCGCACATAAACACAATATGTAATGGGGAAAGCTTATAGCTAAAAACCCCCAGCTATTTGTATATTATAATAGAAGAGAAACATGTAACAATCTCAGTACAATACTCCTCACAAGTACTCAGTACTGTCTCCAAAAGTTACACACAAACTAGCTTGGTTTTGAACAAGTCACAGGTTCAAAACTCATCCACTAATTTCATGCCTCTATTGTGCAATCAAGGCTGGTCTAATGAGAGATCCAAGTTCGAATCTCACTAGCTCCAACTGCGCAATAATCATTGGCAATCTCCTCCAATGCTTGTGCAACTCTCATGCACAACTGCTGTCGCAACTAATAGCAAACTCACCCTTTCATCTTCCTCTTCCACTGGTCTCCACTGAACTGTCCATGCACTGTAGTGAACTGATGTGTTCTTGAGTTGAATAATGAGTTAATAATTAGTGAATTAAATAATATTTAATTCACTCCACTCATTACTAGTTGATTAGCTAGTTAAACTAATCACAACTAGTTCAACTAAGTTAAACCGAACACAACTCCACCAACTGTCTCATCAACTCCACCAAAACTCTGCCACTGAAGTCCTAACTGAAGTCAACCATGCATGAGCTCACCAAACCCCAAGGAATAGCGTAATTCCTTCTGTCAGATGCATGAGCCACTTCCGTAGCTCCAACTGAAGTGCTGTAAGAGAATAAACTGAAGTTTAGAGTACAAATATTATTAAGGGCTAATAATATTTGACTGACCTATTTTTAGACAGGCAGTTTAAAAATAGACTTCGACCTGTATGTCTAAAAATAGAGGTCCATCTATTTTTACCAACTCGACCAATCATCCAAGAATAGCATACTGCAACTCCCAGACCATGCTCCATATGTCTAAAAAATAGACATAGTCTAAAAATAGACTTTGCGCCAAAAATAGCCTGCGGGCCCACTTAGTGAAGGCGACTTCATTTCACTAAGCTCCATCATCTTGTTGCATTTTCAACAATGATTATGTGCAGAGTGTCAATAAATGCCATAATCCATGATTAGTTAAAAAATTTAATCTTAACTTTTCATGTTTTCAATTTCATGTTTTAGATAGTGAATAAAGATTTTTCAAACAGTTTAAACTTGACAAATCAGTAGATAGGTAGAGAATAATGAGGAGCTCAATAGTTTAATCTGAGCCCTCGGATGAAATAAGGTAGATCTAGATAGTTTTGTGCTTTGAAAGAAAATGTTTTAAGGTTGCAAGCCTAAATGCACCTACAAAATGAAGAAAAAATGTTAGAAATAAAAGTTGGGTAGGTAGAAAGCAGTGGAGCAATCATGTAAATAAAACATCATCGAGCAAAATTACTAATTCCCCCTCCCCTATAGGTATTCAATATTCTAAACTTTTAGTCAAAAAGGCTCAGATCATTTCTCTGACTTTTGTTGGGACCGGACCCAAGGCTCGATGACTGATAAGTTAAAAATATTGAATTCCTGCCTTAAACCCTCATTCATCAACATTTACCCTTCATTCATACATCAAAACCCATTTTTCCTAAGTAAAGGCACATTCTTACTTAGTAAAATTGTAACCCTAAAATAATTAACTTCATTTTTTCAAAATCATTCATAAAACCCTCAAAATTGCATTTATCCTAAGTATTAGTGAAATAATATAAAATATGAGAAATGCTTTATTTTTCACATTTTGCTTAGAGATAACATGTGTTTTTCCATTTCACTACCCTTTTCATATGAATTTTTAACATATTTTTATTAAATCCCTAATTTACCCTCCCATAGATATTACTTCCCCTATATTTAAATAACCCCCAAATACCCACTATTTTAAACTTTAGAGCAAAGTTAATATATCCCAAGTGCGCAAAATAAAATCCCCGCCCAATTATTCCCCTTGGTCTAAAGATACCTATATGTAAATATCCTGCCCCATGTATTTTAAACAAGTTTTGAGTGCATTTGATTAAACTATATAATATATACTATATATATCGCACCCGCAAATAAAGTTTGAAACATTTTACAAATGTTTTAAATAAAAATATTACCCTTCCCGCCACATATTATAAAAGGCATAAGGTTTAAAAACCTTGTTCAAGCGCCTTTATTATAATGTTTTATCCCGCCGCATAACACACCCCAGTCCCACCTATCATTCCAGTGAAACTATCGAATTAATCTCGACCCTTCGCTTTCAACTTCCAGATCCGACTATTCATATCCGATATCGCACAGAATAGATGCACGATCACCCAACCACCAAACCTACACGAAATGGATGGTTTCACTGTTCTCTCTCTCCTCCATGTGTCATTCAATCATTGGATCGTGTGGGTTAAACCAAAAACTACTTACCACCCAATCTCTACACGATAAACAATCTGGTTTTTAATCCATTCAAAATATGAAACTGCCCTCCCGCTTGATGCGACTTACATTCAATGCAAGTCTGATGCAACCAATGTGTTTAAATAAAACCTTTGAAAATACATTTATCCATCTATCTTGCGCGTTTAACCCTCTGCAAAGCTTTCCCGACTCTAAGAAACCCTGTTCAAGCCATTTTCTGCCATTTTTTATGCCCGAAGCTTGCAAACATCTTCCCTGAAATCTGTTAAGACTGCCGAGGAGCTCCATGTTGCTCTAGATAAGCTACTGAAGCCTTCAGCTTAGCAAGAACCTCAGAAACATTTCCAGAAACTGATACCTGCATTAAAACTGGTATTATACTAGAATTCAAACCTGCAATCAAGTTGAAAAACCGATTTTAAAAGAAATAAAACGCATTTAAGTTAAGAAATTGATTAAGTAAACTACTAAAAAGTCCCAAAAATAGGCCAAACTATGGAAAATTTTTCCCAGAAACCCTGTTTCTTGGCTGCGCACCATTTCTGAAGAAATTTAAGAGTTTACATAGATTATAGTCTATTTCAAGCTCTGAGATAAGCGAGAAAGCCTCTGCAAGTACCCTAAACCATTTGTGATCCTTTTAAAAAGGTTTTCAGCCCTATTCCCATTAAAAATACTCAGAAAACCCCTGTTTTCTATTTCAAGCCAATTCTAAAACCTCTAAATCCCTTTGATAGGCCTAATTGAACAAGAAATTCCCATACTTTGCCAAATTTGCCCAATAAATCCTCTACTATAGTAAAATTACTTCTGCAAACTATATAAACTTGCAGAAGTAGATCAAAATGCCTAAAAAGCAGAGTTTACGCAAGCCTGAAGGTTCTAAAGCACATAAAACTTCCCCTGCCATGACTTCAAGTACTGCTATTGTTGTCAATCCATTGCAACCACCAGTTGCTGATATTGAACACATTCCCCTTGCTAATATTGATTATAAAATAGCCGATCCCATTGTTGAATTCAACCTGTTATTTATCCATAACTGGTGCTATGAGAAATCTTTAGATGATCAAGATGAAGTCCATATTTTGGAATCCAATTTTCCCAAATATGTTGTCCCATTGACTCACCCTTGTCAGGAGATTATTAGATTGTGTCAGCAGTACTATGTCCCAGAGCAAAGAGCCATTGTAAATTCTAGTAAAGAAGTCCTATTTACCATCACTGCAGAGTCAATCAACCAAATGTTGCAACTTCAACCTGACCCCCAAGCAGTCCCTTTGTCTATTGAGGCCCTCACCAAGCTATACATTGGCCTAGATTTTCCTTAAAGGTTCATGATTTTTCAGACTTTTATGCCTCTGCATGAAGAAATTCCAAAGTTAAATCCTCCATATTCTACTTCTAAATTCCCTGAAGGATCAAGACATGTAATTTCCATGCTCTCTTTCATACTTGGACATTTCACTAATGAACACACTGATGAATCCATCTTGGGATTCTTGTCCACCTTTTCTCCAGGTCAACCACCTTCAGTAATATTTGATTATGCTAGTTTCATTGCTGATAGTATCCATTATCAATTGAAAAATTTTCAAATAGAGGGTGTGTTTAGATATACCTCCTACCTTTTTCATATGTTCTTGTACTTCCAATTAGATAATTTTCCAATCACTCTTCAAAAACTTGACATAGAGGCAAATCATCTATCTGTCATTTTTTGGACATCATTACCCAGAAAAGAAAGTACAAATTTCAATTATTTAGAGTTTTCAGAGTTATTTTTACATCCAGTGATTACCATATTGACCAAGACAGAGCAACCTAAAATAAATGAGGAAATGAAGAAGATATTGCAGTTATCAGAGTAGAGTAAGGTTGGTGACTGGCATTTATATGAGAAATATACTAAAATCAAATTTTTTGGAACAAACTTGTTACCTTACAAGTTACCCAAACATCCTTCAATGAGGATCTTTGCCTTGGTGTATATTAGGCAGATCCTAAATTCTGATTCAATCAATTTCATGGTAGCTAAGAAGAAGACCCAATTCAAACTTAAAAATCAAATTAGGCCATTCAAATGCAATCACAGGGATGCAAAAAAGGAAGCAACAAATCAACTATTGGAATATAATTTTGAAGAGATTTTTCCTTGGAACTATGATCCACAAGGGATCTTGAGCAAGCTAAGGGTAAAATGAAAATTAACACCCTTTATCCATGAAGCTAAACCAGAAATAGAAAATTTTTCTAATCATCTTGAATGGATTGAAAACACATTAATAGATGCAGTAAGAAAAGGTAATACTAGTCATACCTTAGAAACTAAAAATCAAACATAGAAATCCATCAAAAGAATAAGGGAAGAAAGAGCCTATGTGGCAGAGACTACAACATAAACAAAGTTCAATATCATTTATAACAAAAGGCCAAAATTAGATACAACAGGCAAAGGAAAAGTGACAATAGATGTTGAAGAAACAAAGCCTTTAAATACCAACACAGGTTTGCCAGAGACAAATGTAGCTACTGTAATTATTAATGAGCCAAATCAGAATGAAGAACAATTCAATAATGAAGACACACAATTTATGGAAAGACAACAAAGCATGGAGGCTTCTTCCTCACAAGCAGCTGAGGAAAAGGATTTGGATATTAAGGAGAAATATAAGCAAATCAAACTGAAGAATGAGGAAATCAAAACAGAAATTTACTCTCAGTTCTTGAAACAGAAGCCAAGTAATCAAAACAGATTCCTATTAGCATTTGATTACTCAAGTAAAAAATTGATTATGTCAGTATTACAGCCCAAAGTATCAGTTCCAAAGACAGTTGCTGACTATAAGAAAGTTGATATAGAAGTAGCTACAAACAGTATCCATGAATTAGATCAAATAGAGTTTCACAGGAAAAGCTCAGAGATGTTGTATTCCACAGTTACTACAAAAGCTATGAGTGCTCATAAGCTACAAAACACCATCTCTAATATGCAATATCAAATGAACATGGACAAAGCTTCATTGTATGCCAAGGATCTAAGGATAAAAGCCTTAGAAGAATTAGTATTGCAGGTAGGATATGATCCTACAAACATCAAAGCAGCAGAAGCATTGGTAAAAAAGAAAAATGAGGATATAGTAGCCTTGAGGAAACAACTCAAGCTTCCTCAAAGTGAACATCCTAAAAAAAAATAAGTCTTATAGGAACAAAAGGAAAAAGATGAAATGATGAGTTTAATTCTTCAGTTGACAGCTCAGATTAAGGAAATGGAAATATAGATGGACCAACTTGTCCAAGAAAAGGAGACAGTAAAAGAACCAGTGATTCCTACAATCATCCCAGTTATCACTGTAGTAGTGCCTTCCACTTTAGGAGAAAAGTTGTCACCCAAAGAGCCACTATCCACTACAGTGCCAGTGATTTCTTCCATTACATTAGCCACTGTATCATCTACCACGGTAGTACAACCTACAGATGATGTCAGCAAGATAGTAAAAGAAATGGAAGAGATGTCTTTAAAGACAAATGAGATTCATAGGTTGACAAAAATGGTTGAAAATCTTGAAAATTCAACTAGATTAGCTCAAGTAAATGCTAAGACACATGAACAAAATTCCAACAGATTAAGTGAAGAGTTTAAAAAGTTGCAAAAAGAATTAAATTTGAAGGATCAGATATCATACATCAAAAATTACCTTTGGAATAATATTATTGAAGCCATCCATGATGTATGGCATTCAATTCAGGTAATTTTTAAGCAAAGAGAATTATTGTTAGCAGCTCAAGAAAAAATTCAAAAGACTCAAACTAATTTGGTTGACAAACCAGAGCAGGTTGTAAGGCTAATCAATTTTCTTAACAGCAAGAATAGACAAGAGTTATAAGAGCTCAAAATAACAGACATAACTGCAACTATCCTAGAAATTAGGAAAGTCACAACAAAGAGAAATTTTATGAGGAAACTTGGAGAAAAATGTGAAGTTATGAATACTTCTATAACCAGGTGCATGCTTAAATTCACAAATTTGAGGCAAAAATGACTTCCTGATATCATGGTTATTAATGATAAATTAATGCCTCAAAATGATTATGATGAGAATATTCCAAGGAACAGGTAAATAAGCCAACAAGTCAAGGCATACCCACAGGAAAAGTTTTACTAAAAAGTTTTGAAGATTTATTTTACTTACAATATGAGATCAAACAATTGTTTGTTATCAAGCCCACCTTTGCTAGATATACAGAAGCTGATGAGAAATTTAGGAAATTAAAGAATATTGAAATTCCTAAAAATGAGGATTGGCAAGCTCTCACAGATTTACTGTGAAGGATAAAAACAAACAAATTAAAAGAAGATAAAAAATAATTTTCAGAATGACAGTCAAAACAGATTTTATTTACAGCAATAAACAGTTTTGACTAAGGGATAAAGAGTACCAGTGAATAAAGAGTATCAGTTAAAGAATATCAGTGAATAAAGAGTAGCCGAGAAAGAGTATCAGACAAGGCAGATCAGATTCAAAAAATATCTAAAGGCCAACAAGGAGGACACCAAGGCAACCACCTGCTTTATCCTCAAAACTGTTTCTATTTCTTATGGATAAAATAAGTCAGCTTGCTGATTTGTTAAGCAGTTGTCTCTATTTTTATTGTAAAGATATTTTATTTTCCTAAGTTAATTCCTAGAAGTCATCTAACATATTTTGTAAAATATTATGTATAAATACTTCATCTTTAGAAGTATTTTGTGTGGAATAAAATTGTTGGGATTGTTATAGTCATTTATTCTTGGACTTTAAAGTTTTTGTGTGTCAAAACTTCGAGTAGCAGGCTGGATCAAAGCAAATTGGCATTGTACTTCAGGATTCCTGTGTTGAGCTATTTGGAGTGAAGTATTTTCTTCACTTGTCATTGTTTCTTTTCTCTGTTGCATGCATCCATTTATATTTATGCTAAATCTAAATGTATAACTAGGAGTATTACTACAGGATATGTAAATAGCACCCTTCATTTAACTAGTTATCATTTATACGTTTTCCTCTGATTTCCAGTG
Source organism: Pinus albicaulis (assembly GCA_034641835.2). NCBI lineage: Eukaryota > Viridiplantae > Streptophyta > Pinopsida > Pinales > Pinaceae > Pinus > Pinus albicaulis. The sequence goes on along the minus strand of CM076577.1, from coordinate 1,281,533,016 downwards.
TAGTGAACCCTTAATTTCTCCCTCTCTCATTTGACCTCTCCTACTACTTCCCTTTTCCGGATTTAAGGATTCTTAAGTGCCCTTTATCCCGATCATACCACCTCACAAAAACAACTTTCCAAGATCTCCAAAGGTTATCTATCTTGCCTTGAAGACATTTGACCTTTTTGCCCTTGATCCTAGTCCTATTAGCTTGATTTTGACTCCATAGCCCAATGGAAAAATAGATTTCCCACTATCCATCCTTTCAAGTAATTTTTCCCCACCAAATCTACCAAAACAAAACCAAAGCTGCACTTTCATAAATAGCCTAATATTCACAAATTAAAACAAAATTAAACTTTAAATAAAGAGCCCTCTCTGGACCCTAGGAAGGCTAGATCCTAGAGTTTGAAGTAGGTTTGTGGTGACCTCTATAATTATTTGACTAAAAGCCAAAATTACGCAACTTAAGAATTACTAGAGTGATAACATTAGTGGCGACCATACTGGGGAACTAACCAATCCTTAGCCTTAAAACTAGTCTTAAAGAAAATATTTTTATACATCCTTTTACTTTAAGATTGCTTTTATAAGTTGTGTATATTGAAAACAATAATTCTGGCTTCTATGAAAGTTTATTATACCAGGTCTAACCCGGATCTTAAGCCTATAGTTATAGTAGACAACCTAGACCGAAATTGGTAAAAAGAAAAAACAGTTAGAAAATTTAGAAGCTAAAGTGTCATTAAAAAGAGTCAATTCATTACCACAAGAGTTAGTAAGTCTGCAAGATATTGATTTTGATCTGAAATTTGAGCATTCTTTATTTAGAAGAAAATCTGAAAGTGGTCTTAAAATTATTGTTTTAGACCCTGTTTTCACTTCATTCTTGAATACAAAACAGGAAAATATTACAGCAGATTTTAAATCACAGAAATTTAAAGATGAAACTAAAATTGAAGAACTTAATATTACTATTCTCAAAGATATTGATGAAGCTATTGAATTAGCTCAATTTTTAACCTATGCAAACAAACCTCTGGTTTCTCAATTGCATACCACAATAATACCAACTAGATATTCATCTCTATATGTTGTTACATCATTTATAAATTCCACTACCAGCTCATCTACAGATCCATTTATCCCTAGATTACTGTTACAACCTAGAGTACTATTTCCACCTCTCACTTCATCCACTATATCCATCAGTTCACCTTTTGATTTCCTAAATGCATCATCCTCATTCCCTAATAGTTCCATATACATTCCAGTTTCATTTCCCAGCACTTTAACTACAATATTTAGTTCATCTGCTATCATTTCTAGCACAGCTCCAAGCAGTTCTACTTTACCTCATAGCCAAGCTATGGCTACTAGATATGCTCCCCTAGTCTTACCACAACAGCTTCATGACATGCCTCAAGACTATCAAAATAAAATACCACTGTTTGATGGCACTACCCAATATACTACTCAACAACATATCACTAAAATGGCATACTTCTTTTAAATTTATGAAATTTATGACTCAGATGTTCAAATGAGGCTGTTTGCAGAAACTTTGACTGGAGAAGTAAAGAGGTGGTTTAAATATTTAGTTGCTGGTAGTGTAACTGATTTAGCTTTGCTTCATAGATTATTTTTAAATAAATGGGAAAAGAAAAAGAATCCTCTCCAAATATTGTTTGAATTTGATTCCATGAAAAGAGCTCCAAATGAGTCAATCCAAGACTACTGCACCAGAAATAATAGTGTTTATAATTCTATCCTTGCAAATGTTAAACCCACTCCTTATTCTGTTCTGCTCAATTTCCCTGATGGATTTGATGCAGATATGGCTTACCAATTAAGGGAAAAAGATGAAGATACCTTAGAAAAAATGCAAACAGATGCTATTAGTGTAGAAGTAAACATTTTAGCCAAAAAATATAGACTCAGAAATGAAAGAAGAATGACCATTAAAGAAAAAATTGTCAATTCAGACACAAAAATAGATGTGATAGCTAAAACCTTGGAAAGGGTGATGGATAGAATAGATAATATAGAGAGAAGACCTTAGTGGGATAACCAACAACAAATCAGAAATCCCAATTTTAGAAAAAACATAAATTCTGGAAAAGCAAAAGAAACAGCCCCAGACCAAACAATAAGGCCCCCATTCCAAGAGAACTATGCTGAAAGTTCTCATAATAATAATGATGATGAGGATGCTATAAATCGAATGGGAATAGATGACAATAATACCATTTTCCTTACTCAAGAAGATCAGGAATTGTTTGAACTCCAACAACTCAAATTAGATTCTAGTGAATCCTTTGTTATAAACAAGGTTATGATTATGCTATAAATGAAATACACAGCCAATATAACCTTAGAAACAAGAAAAAAAATGAGTCTTCTACTAAGAAAACTTCCCAAACTCAGAATCAGAAAACAGTATAAGCTCTCAAAACAAAGGTTCTGCAAATTCTCCCAAGGGAAAATAAGCAAAACTCAAGTTCTTCCCAAAACATTTCTAGTCCTAAAAAAGCATCAAGTCCTAAAATTGTTGATATTACTGATGAAGCTTCTCAAGCTGCAAAAGATTCACAAAAATCTATTGTTGCTAAAGCTTCTAATTCTATCAAAACAACAAATTTACATTCTAAAAAAACCTTCTGCTAATCCTAAATCAATAGATCCAAAAATTGTTACTTCAAAAAAATCTGCTGATAATTCTAAGTCTGAAAGGACATCTACTGCTTCACAAACAATCCCTGAAAAGAAAGTTAGGAGTGGTAAAACACAAGAAACACAAACAGATAATGTCAAACCACTTGAAAATGAAAAAACAACTGTAGAAAAACAAGACAAACCAATACAAACTACAGTTACTAAAGAATAATTGATTCAAATCAGTAAAACTCAACCTACATTCAACATACAATCAGAAATTGTAAAGCTTAAAATACCAATTCCTTTGACTGAATTGATAACAAATGACTTGTATAAATCAACCATAACTGAAACATTAAATATAAATGATCGAAAAGATCCCATAAATATAAATGATGATCAACCATAGTTGATTTTTGGCCTAGATATAAATGGCAATCATGCAGATGGAGCAATTCCTCCATTTTATATCAGTCTTACCAGTCATGATCAAATTTGTAATGTTCCAGATTAGGAACAGCTCATGAATCATACACTGAAAAATGCATTTTCAGAAAAATATGATTTGGAACAGGAAAATAACTCTTTGATCCTTTATATCAGGCAATATACAATATAAATCCAAGATCTGAGCTGAAAAAAATAAGACTAGGTGGGTTAAACAGATCTCCCACACCTAGTTGTCTTCAAGAAAATGCCCAATGAGGGGTTGCAGCAAAGGGAAAATGGCCTGCTGAAAGTGCAGAGAGTTGTAAATACACAAAATATGTTGATATACACTCATAAATTAGTTAGAAACACAACGGCAAGAAATATGTTCAATCCCTTCATCCAATAGTGGGGAAAAGTGAGGATTTATGGCCCAAAATGGATGTATTCAGAAATCTGTGTAAAAATAAAGGAAACAGCTGTGGGATATGTTAGCTTAGGCTATATGGAATTTACATACAAAATTTCAGCTAAAAAAAATCATTCTAGGTATGTTAAACAGTTCCACCATTCCCAGATAAGCTTAAAATTGTTGATTTCCCATGACTTGGAGTATGCAGAAAATGGCTGAAGCATACATTGCGTAAATTCTGAAGAATAGAAAAAATATGTTTGAAACATTAGATCTGAAGTTTATTATAACAGAGTATGGAGAAAAATAGAGATTCAACTCCTTTTATACATCAAATAGATCACCCAGCTTATGGATCTGGAAAACGTAGAATCACTGAAAATCTAAGTAGATGAGCTTAAATATACAAAATTACAGAAGAGGGCTGAAATACATACTTTTCGGAAGAAGGGATGGCCCTTCCTTAAGGAAATTGGCACCAAACTAGGGTAGAAACCCTGCTGCAGCAATGCACTGTAAAAAGGACGCAGCTCCTGGAATGAATTGCGCAAAAGATGTTGGAAGGTCCTTTGGCCTGATGCCAAGATCTAGAACTGAAGCTCAAGGCTTCCTCACTAATATTCCAGAGAAAGTAATGCTCCATTTTCTGTAAAAATAGATCTGGAAGTGGTGTTGAAAACCCCTCACTGCAACACCCTACAACACAGCAATTCTTGCCCAACAGAAAACTTTGTAGCTGGAGGAGGAAGCTTGGCCTCAAGCCTGGATGTGAGGCATTTCAGAACATACTCCTTCAAGAGCTCCTCAATGAAGGAGGAGGAATCCCTAAACAGGAAATTCCTCTCTCTCTAGCTAAACAACCAAGAGAGTTTGAGTTGCTTAAGCAATCTCAAAATCGAATTATCTTCAACAACCTTTCCTTGTGGCCTTCCTCTTCATTTTATAACATTAGGGCTTAGAAAACCCTAAACCACCTCCAACGAGTTAACCCTTTTCACATGAAGGGTCTCCATATAAAACTGCGCTGATCAATAAGGAGGTTCAATGCATCTAGACACTGTTGAGATTTGGTCCTGTTGACCTAGTCAATATTCTTAATTCCTCTTCACACCTAAGTGTATTTTATTGAAATGGCCCAGATTTTTTCATGTTCAAATTGGGCATTGATTTATTTTGCTGATTAGGAGTTTTAGAGTTCCTCCTTTACACTTTTATTCATGAGTTAAGCAAACTGAAAATAAAATATTATATTCCCATTAGCTACAAAAAATGGGAATATTACAGTCTCCCCCGACAAAATGTTTCTTGCCCTCAAGCAACTCTTATTGTAGATCAAAAAATATATATTCCCCTCCAAATGGCATCCACATAAAGAGGGCTTCCTCCATTTGCTGCAATAGGTTATGTATGTTTGGTTCCATAGTTGTCTTCCACAAATACATGAGATGACTTCCAACTGTAAGGTTAGAGGTCCTTTTCCTACCATGAAGTACAAGATGACAATTACATGATGTCTAACACCATCATAAGCACATGAGAGACATAAAATATAGTAGCTCCTTCCATAAAGGGGAAGCTTCATCATACAAAACATTCCTCCATCCCATGTCTCATGGATTTGATTAAGCATTGTTATGCTCTCATTGTTAGCCCTGTTGGCTTCCTTGGATCCAAACTCCATCATTCCAGCGTTAGGAAAAAGAAGAATGCAAGGAGTAATATGGGTAAACAAATATGTCAAACCATATTCTCCTAATAATAACCACCGGAGCAAGGCCCTTCACTGCCATCCTCCATCTCCTCCATGTAAGATGGACAAGCCAAGCTTCCCAAAATATGATGTACATGCCTTTCTTTGCTACAATTTATCTTTGATACATAAGGCATGAATCAGAAAATTATAAGCTATGGGGTGGTGACCATACTCATTTAAAAGAAACCAAAGCAACAAGAGGTCTTGTTGCCTTCTTTCCTCCTCATGTGCATTATGAAACCAACCCATACTAATGGACATATGATATGTCACATCAGCCCAATACAAAGTATCATCATCAATGCACATCTTGAGATAATTATGCCAAATTTTACAACATGCAAAACACATAGACATAGGAGATTCCATGTGGTGGCCATACTCTCTCAAGTGAATCAAAATGGTACATGCCTTCTCTTTCTGCAACATAACATTGAAATCCAAGGCATGATTCAGAAAATGATGAGCTATTGGGTAGTAACCATACTCACCCAAGAGCACCCATAGCAATAAGGACTTTTGCAGCCTTCTTGCCTTATCAACATGTGGATCATGGAGCAACAACACAATGATGGACATGTGAAATGTCTCATCAACATAGTACAAGCAAGCTCCCTCATACCACATCATGTGGGAGTCGTCCCTCCTCCCAAGCCAAAGTTCATGCATGAAACATCCCTCCAACAGAAATACATGTGGATAAATGAGACATATCTCAAACATGGGTGAATACATGGACATGAGATTTAACATGTGATGTCCAAACTCCCCTTTTAACAACCACATCAACCATGCTTCCTTTTCATATACTCTATTAATGATGCATAAAGCATGAGATGAGAGAATGAGAATCTTTGGGTAGTGATCATGCTTACCCCAAAGCAACCAACGTTGCCATGCCTCCTTATTCATTTCATGACCATTATTCAAGGCATTGATCAGAGAAATAGGTGCCTTTGGAGAGTGATAGGAGTCTCCAAAGGGAAACCAACGTAACCAAGCTTGCTGGTCCATATATGTCTGCAAGTGATCATGTGATCTCTTGCTCATCATCCTCATCCACTCACTCCAATATGGAAGATGAGTGATGTGCTACATAATCATGGCATCCTCCCTTTGTAGAATACCATCTCCTTTGAACCAATGAAGAACCTTGCATCTCATGAAATATTGAAATGCATATCTGTTGAGATCTCTTAGTGAGACCTTTCTCCCATCTATGGCCTTCCAAAACCAGTGAGGCTTTGAATCTGCAGTAAGTAGAAGTATCTCTTTGAGTTGTAGTATGCTCATTGAGAGAGTGTCATATAGAGGGGAGAAAATGCTTCTCATCTCAAGATGTCTACTCTTCATCTTCCTCTTCTCTGCTGCTTCAAGGTTGAAGCTGCCTCTAGAATGCTCCAAGAGAGATGAAGCCTCTTTGTCACAGTCACTAAGTGACAATGCTATAGGTCTATAGGGTGATGCATGCACTATCTCAAAGTAAGTTACATTTCCGATCTCACAATCAGCCATTGAACATATGATAGTACTAATCCCCTTTTTTGAAAATCTATATATCAACTAAAGATATTGAATGCAGCTTAACAATGATGCACAGGGATAGTCTCCAGTCTCCTCCTTGATTAGATCAAGGGTCCTCTACACTGTGATATGTCTTTGCTTCAAATTAGTAGTTTGATTTAATCCTTGGCTATGCATTGGTCTTGAATCAATATGTGTTGAAATTTTATGCATACCTTGGATCAACTAATATGTGGGAACCTCTTGACAGCACAAAGATTTCCTCCACCCAAATCAATGATGCCTCCAACTGCTGGCAAGAATGATGGTCTCCTTTCTTCAAGCATACCAACGTTGGTATCTTCCTTCTCCTCCTCATGCATCTCCTGATTCATGCATGGGACTCCATATTTTAAGAGCTCAAGACTACCTTGAAAAGATGCGGGTGCCTCTTCTCTAGATGCAAGCACCTTAGCAGCAGATGGTGAAAATGGAGATCTCTTGTCCAAAGTGACAAGATTGACATTCTCCTTTGTTTCCTTGGGAGATGTCTCTTTGTAGCTCATCTTTTTCTTCTCCTCATCAAACTCCTTGAGATTTTCTTCAATACTCTTCAATGTTTGAAAAAGAAGCAATGAAATCTCTTCTTCAGTCATTCTCCCTACTTTGTGATGACAAGAAGTGTATGGTTCTTCCTCTTCATCTTGAAACCCTTTAGGAGTTTCTTTGCATCTCTCTTCTTCATTGCTATACCTCTCACCTTCTTCAAAGAAAGTGGGCATAGTGGATCTATGAAGAGATCTAGGAATCTCCGGTCTTCTACTTTGCTAATAGGAAGTGTTGGGGCTTCCTTCTTCTTTTTGAAACCTCATGCAGATTTTATTGTAGCTTGCTTCTTCTCGAAACCCTCTAGGAGTCTCGGTGCATCTTCTTTCTATCTTCTGATTTACCTCTTTGGAGAGGCCCTTCTTAGATCTGAACACTGATGAGAGTAATCTCATCCTCTCCATCATTCTGATCTCTGTTTATTCTCTCCACTTCTCTAGTAGCTTGATCTCACAGGCTGTGCTAGAGATCATGCTCTGATACCACTATAATGTTCCAGATTGGGAACATCTCATGAATCATACACTGAAAAAATGAATTTTTAGAAAAATATGCTTTGGAATAGGAAAATAATTCTCATATCCTTTATATCAGACAATATAAAATCTGAATCCAAGATATGAGCTGAAACAAATAAGACTAGGTGGGTTAAACAGATCTCCCACACCTAGTTGTCTTCAAGAAAATGCCCAATGAGGGGCTGCAACAAAGGAAAAACGGCCTGCTAAAAGTCTATAGAGTTTTCAATACACAAAATATGCTGATAGAAACTCATACATCAGTTAGAAACACAACAGCAAGAAAGATGTTCAATCCCTTCATCCAATAGTGGGGAAAAGTGAGGATTTATGGCCCAAAATGGATGTATTCAGAAATTAACATAAAAATAAGGGAAAAAGCTGTGGGATATGTTATCTTAGTATATATGGAACCTACATGAAAAATTTTAGCTCAAAAAAATCATTATAGCTATGTTAAACAATTCCTCCATTCCCGAATAAGCTTAAAATTGTTGATTTCCCATGACTTGGAGTATGCAGAAAATGGCTGAAGCATACATTTCGTAATTTCGGAAGATATTAGACAAAATGTGTCTAAAAAATTATATCTGAAGTTTATTATAACATATTATGGAGAATAATATAGATTTATCTCCTTTTATACATCAAATAGATCACCCGGCAAGGGGATTTCATGAAAGAACAAATACAAGTATCAAATCTGCAGAATATGGATCTGGAAAATGCAGAATCACTGAAACTCTGAGTATATGAGATGAAATATAAAAAACTACAGAAGAGGGCTTAAATACAGACTTTCCGGAAGAAGGGATGGCCCTTCCTCAAGGAAATTGGCACCAACTAGGGTAGAAACCCTGCTGTAGCAATGCACTGGAAAAATGATGCAGTTCCTAGAATGAATTGAACAGATGATGTTGGGAGGTCCTTTGGCCTAATGCCAAGATCTGGAACTGAAGCTCAAGGCTTCCTCACTAATCTTCCAGAGAAAGTAATTCTCCCTTTTCTGCAAGACTAAATCTAGAAGTGGTGTTGAAAACCCCTCACTGCAACACCCTACAACACAAAAATTCCTGCCCAACATAAAATGCTGTAGCTGGAGGAGGAAGCTTGGCCTCAAGCCTGGATGTGAGGCATTTCAGAACATACTCCTTCAATAGCTCCTCAATGAAGGAGGAGGAATCCCTAAATAGGAAATTCCTCTCTCTCTAGCTAAACATCCAAGAGAGTTTGAGTTGCTTAAGAAATCTCAAAATCGAATTATCTTCAACAACCTTTCCTTGTGGCCTTCCTCTTCATTTTATAACATTAGGGCTTAGAAAACCCTAAACCACCTCCAATGAGTTAACCCTTTTCGCATGAAGGGTCTCCATCTAAAACTGCGTTGATCAATAAGGAGGTTCAATGCATCTAGACACTGCTGAGATTTGGTCCTGTTGACCTAGTCAATCTTCTTAATTCCTCTTCACACCTAAGTGTATTTTATTGAAATGGCCCAGATTTTTCCATGTCTACATTGGGCATTGATTTATTTTTTTGATTAGGAGTTTTAGAGTTCCTCCTTTACACTTTTATTCATGAGTTAAGCAAACTGAAAATAAAATATTATATTCCCATTAGCTGCAAAAATTGGGAATATTACAAAATTTTATACAATTCCATGCTAGATTCAGGAGCTTCCCATAATCTAATGCCTAAAGCCATAATGGAAACTCTCAATCTAGAGATTACAAGGCCATACAAAGATTTGTTTTCTTTTGATTCTAGTAAAGTTAAATGCCTAGGTTTAATCAAAGATTTGTGTGTAACACTAGTTCAATATCCTGGTAAGAGTATATTAATGGAAATTGTAGTAGTTGATATCCCACCTAAATATGGAATGTTACTTTCTCACTCATGGGGGGCAAAGTTACAGGGATCTCTACAATTGGACATGTCTTATGCTACTATTCAGTTTTTGGCCAGCCTAAAAAGTTATATAGGGAAACATTGATGAAGTACATGGTGAGTAGTGCTGAAAGATCTATAAACTACCCGATTTACTCTACACCAACTGACCTTGATTCTTTTATCCTATGTAACTCTGAAACTAATGAAATCCAAACTAAACTAGTAGAGAAAAATAAAGCACCAAATAATGATAATATTTTTCATGAATCTCTATGGCATTTAGACTTTGATGGTTCAGTAAATAAGTTAGGAGCAGGAGCAGGAGTTTGGATAACCAAAATAGAGACTAATCACTCATAAGGCCATGCTTTTAGGCTTAATTTTAAATGTACAAATAATATGGCTAAGTATGAAGCCCTCATCCTAGGACTCCAAATCATTAGGAACTCAGGAGGAAAAATAATCTTAATCATGGGAGATTCAGAGTTGATCATAAAACAAGTAAATGGAATTTATTTTTTTTACAATCCTAGACTAAGAAGATATAGAGACAATTTCATAGATTTAACTGATGATTTATTGGAATGTAAGTTTGTTGTTATACCTAGAAAACAAAATATACAAGCTCATTGTCTTGCAACCTTTTCTAGTACATGAAATTTACCATTCCAACCTAATCACAGATATACTGCTGAAGTCAAACATAGGCCAATAATTCCAGACAATCTTAAGTATTGGCAAACTTTTTCTCAGGATGAACAGATTTACAAGTTTATGAACAATGAAAGAGAATTTCAGAATTGTAATATAGATATAGATTGTACTATAAATCATGATTTGGATTGTGAAATAGATTTTAATAACTTAGATGTAAATAGAATAAAGTTTGATAAACCAACTAGATTTAGTCAAGCTGATATAGATAGCTCGGAGAAATTAGAGATTGAAGAAATTATTGAGGATGAATCAGACATATTGAATCTTAAGTATAATTTCTTACCTAAAGATTTAACTCCCTTGGAAGATCTTTTTGACTCAAATGATGTAGCTAGAAAACCAAAAATGGAGCCAGTAAGATCTGATATAGAAGAATGCAATATTGGAACAGAGTTAAAACCCAAAAAAATCAAACTTTCCAAAATTTTACCTCAACAAGAGAAAGAAAAATACATTACTCTTTTAAAGGAATATCAAGATGTTTCCGCAATTATGAGGATCTCAAATCCTATGATATCAGCATAATCCAACATAAAATTCCAATAAAAGAAGATCAGAAACCATTTAAACAAAATTTGAGAAGAATTAACCCTGTTTTATTACCTTTGATAGAAAAAGAAGTGAAAAGAATGTATGATGCACAGATCATTGCACCAATCAGATATTCTAATTGGCTTTCAAACCTAGTTCCTACAAGAAAGAAAACATGAGAGATAATATTATGTGTTGACTTTAGGAATCTAAACAAAGTTCCCTTGAAAGATAATTACCCTTTACCTAAAATGGATCATATATTACAAAGGGTAGTTGGCTCTTCTAGGATGTCTCTTTTAGATGGTTTTTCAAGATACAACCAGATCTTAGTCCAAAAAGAAGATCAAGCTAAAACAACATTTACTACTCCTTGGGGCACTTCTATGTATGTAAAAATGCCTTTTGGTCTAATGAATGCAGGAGCAACCTTTCAAAGGACTATAGACATAGCTTCTGCAAAGGAAATACATGATTTCTTAGTAATTTACTTAGATGACATTACTGTGTTTTCCAAAACTGATAATGAGCACTTGGATCATTTGAGACAAGTTTTTATTAAGTGCAGGAAATTTGGCATCTCTTTCAATCCCAAGAAAAATCTATTTGGACTAGAAGAAGGAAAGTTACTTGGACACATAATTTCTAAATAAGGAATCAGGATAGATCCTGCTAGGATAGAAGAAATTTTGAACATCAGTCCACCAAGAAACATCAAAGAATTACAAGCCTTTCTGGGTAAGATAAATTTTTTAAGAAGATTCATATCTAATTTAGCTAAGATAATTAGAGAACTAAATAGCATGCTAAAAAAATATTCAGTTCTTAAATGGACTGTTGAGGCTAAAAAATCATTTGACTCTATCAAACAAGCCTTAACCAAAACTGTATTCCTAATAAGTCTTGATTTTAAGAAATATTTCATAATTTTTTCATTTGCTTCAGAACACACCATTGCTGAAGTTTTACTGCAGAAAAATGACAAAGGATTTGAACAACCTATAGCTTTTTTTAGTAAGACCCTTAGAGATGCTCCTTTGAAGTACAAAATTATGGAGAAACAAGCCCTAGCTTTGGTTAAGGCCATTAAAGACTTCAGAGTTATTCTCTACTCTCATATCATTGCCTATGTACCAAATTATGTAGTAAAAGACATTAATACTCAGGATGGTCCTGATGGAAGAAGAGGTAAGTGGATTGCCATTATCTTAGAATATGACATAGAGATAAAAACCATAAAACTCATCAAAGGTCAAGGATTAGCCAGACTTATGGCTGAATCTAACTGCAATTCCCTAGACATAAATTTTATTGCTCAAGTAGATGATCAGGAAGAGATGGCGACTCCAACGATCAGTGAAGCCTTCTCAGACTCACCTTGGTATACATATATCATATTTGTACTCCAAAACTTACAAGCTCTTCTTGGATTGTCAAGAACTAAAGCAAGATTCTTAAAACTAAAGGCAGTAATATTTTGTATTCTAGATAATGTACTTTTTTGGAGAGATCATAGTGGGATTTTATTAAATTGTTTATTAAAGGAAGAAGCTGACAGAATACTTGAATAATTTCATGCAGGTGACTGTGGAGGACACTTATATTGGAAAACAATAGCAGATAAGATCTTGAGAGCTGATTTTTACTGGCCTACCTTGTTTACTGATGTCAAAAACTATGTAACTTCATGTCATAAGTGCCAAATTTTTTAGGGTAAGAAGAAATTATTACCCCTCCCCTTAAAGCCTATTTCAATTGAAATTCCATTTCAACAATGGGGTTTATACTTCATCGGTGAAATTCACCCTCCTTCTTCAAGCCAAAATAAGTGGATTTTAACAGCCACTAATTATTTTACCAAGTGGATTGAAGCCATACCCTCCAGACAAGCCACAGATACTGTCATTATTTCCTTCCTAGAAAACAACATTATTTCAAGATTTGTATGTCCCCAAAAGATAATTACTAACAATGCAGCAACATTCAAATCTAAGAAAATGATTGACTTTTGCCACAAATACCATATTACCTTAGGTAATTCTACTGCATATTACCCCCAAAGTAATGGCCTAGTTGAATCCTCAAACAAGAGCCTTGTAAATATCATCAAAAAATTACTTGAAGACAATAAAAAGACTTAGAATAAGAATTTATTCAATGCCTTATAGGCAGATAGACTTATTACTAAAAATTCCATTGGTACTTATGCTTACCAATTAGTCTATGGAATGGATGTTGTTTTTCCATCCTCCCTAGGTGTACCAGCGATGAAAATTATCCAAGAGTTACAAGTGGAAACAAATGACATTCAAAGAAGTATAAATAAAACTATTCACTTGCAACAAACAAGGGAATAATTTTATATCAAATCTCAAGTCATTCAGGATAAAATCAAGAAATGTTTTGATAAAAAGACTAAAGAGGATGATTTCTACATAGGAGATAAAGTGTTAAAGTGGGATTTCAGAAGAGAAGACAAAGGAAAACATGGAAAATTTGATTTTATGTGGAAATGACCTTATGTGATTTATGGATATAAAGGTAATAATGTTTTCTTCCTGAAAGAAATGGATGGAACAGATCTGCAAGAAGGACTAGTAAATGGCAGAATGCTGAAGCACTACTACTCTCCTGATTTAACAAATAGTTAGTTTTTATTCGCTTTGATCATTGTACATATACATTGCAAAGTTTAGATTGGATTGGATGTTTCCCTAACAAAGTTGAAGCCCGAAGAGAAGGCCCTAAGCTTTTAGAGGTAAATATCATAAGTATGAATAAGTTGCAGATATCAGAAGACATTTATAAGGTCATCACAATCAAATTTCTAAAGGCTACTAGTCTCAAAGTTCTTGATATTTCACTATGAAATGTCATCCCCATGTGGAGCCACTGTTAGAGTCCTATAATAATAGGGTTCATAAATTTTGAATTGACTTTGATAGTCTTGTAAATATGTACATACCTTGCTTTCTGCAAGTTGTTTTCCCATATTTTGAAAAAATGAAAAATAATTTTTAAAAAAATGCCAAAAAGAGGGTAAAAAGTCCTAAAAGAAAGATCAAAGGACTTAGAAAAATATAAACCCCAAAAGAGAAGAAATAAGACCTGAAAGTGAGCAAATCCAAATGCCACCACTTTTCCTTTTTACTGCAAGAATAATGATTATGCGCAGAGTGTCAATAAATGCCATAATCCATGATTGGTTAAACAGTTTAATCTTAACTTTTCATGTTTTCAATTTCATGTTTTAGATAGTAAATAAAGATTTGTCAAATAGTTTAAACTTGAAAAATCAGTAGATAGGTAGAGAATAATGAGGAGCTCAACAGTTTAATCTGAGCCCTCGGATGAAATAAGGTAGATCTAGATATTTTTATGCTTTGAAAGAAATTTTTTTAAGGTTGCAAGCCTAAATGTACCTACAAATGAAGAAAAAATATTAGAAATAAAAGTTGGGTAGGTAGAAAGCAGTGGAGCAATCATGTAAATAAAACATCATCGGGAAAAATCACTAATTTCCCCTCCCCTATAGGTATTCAATATTCTAAACTTTTAGTCAAAAAGGCTCAGAGCATTTCTCTGACTTTTGTTGGGACCAGACCTAAGGCTCGATGACTGATAAGTTAAAAATATTGAATTCCTGCCTTAAACCCTCATTCATCAACATTTACCCTTCATTCATACATCAAAACCCCTTTTTCCTAAGTAAAGGCACATTCTTAATTAGTAAAATTGCAACCCTAAAATAATTAAATTCATTTTTTTTCAAAAACATTCATAAAACCCTCAAAATTACATTTATCCTAAGTATTAGTGAAATAATATAAAAGATGAGCAATGCTTTATTTCTCACATTTTAATTAGAGATAACATGTGCTTTTCCATTTCACTACCCTTTTCATATTAATTTTTAACCTATTTTTATTAAATCCCTAATTTAACCTCTCGTAGATATTAGTTCCCCTATATCTAAATAACCCCCAAATACCCACTATTTTAAACTTTAGACCAAAGTTAATATATCCCATGCGTGCAAAATAAAATCCCCGCCCAATTATTCCCCTTGGTCTAAAGATACCTATATGTAAATATACCACCCCATGTAGTTTAAACAAGTGTTGAGTGCATTTGATTAAACTATATAATATATACTATATATATCACGCCTGCAAATAAAGTTTGAAACATTTCACAAATGTTTTAAATAAAAATATTACCCTTCCCACCACATATTATAAAAGGCATCAGGTTTAAAAACCTTGTTCAATCACCTTTATTATAATATTTTATCCCGCCGCATAACACACCCTGGTCCCACCTATCATTCCAATGCAACTCCCGAATTAATCTCAACCCTTCGCTTTCAACTTCCAGTTCCGACGATTCATATCCGATATCACGTAGAATAGATGCACGATCACCCAACCACCAAACCTGCATGAAATGGATGGTTTCACTATTCTCTCTCTCCTCCACATGCCATTCAATCATTCGATTGCATGGGTTAACCCAAAAACTGCTTACCACCCAATCTCTGCGCGATAAACAATCTGGTTTTTAATCCATTCAAAATCTGAAACCGCCCTCCCGCTTGATGCAACTTGCATTCAATGCCAGTCTAATGCAACCAATGTGTTTAAATAAAACCTTTTAAAATACATTTATCCATCTATCTTGCGTGTTTAACCCTCTACAAAGCTTTCCGACTGTAAGAAACCCTGTTCAAGCCATTTTCTGCCATTTTTTACGCCTGAAGCTTGCAAACATTTTCCCTAAAATCTGTTAAGACTACCGAGGAGCTCCATGTTGCTCTAGATAAGCTATTGAAGCCTTCAACTCAACAAGAACCTCAGAAACCTTTCCAGAAACTGATACCTGCATTACAAAAGGTATTTTGCTAGAATTCAAAACTGTAATCAAGTTGAAAAACCCAATTTAAAAGAAAGAAAACACATTTAAGTTAAGAATTTGATTAAGTAAACTGCCAAAAAGTCCCAAAAATAGGCCAAACTCTGGCAAGTTTTTCCCAGAAACCATATTTCTCAGTTGTGCACCATTTCTGAATAAATTGAAGAGTTTACACAGTTTATTAGTCTATTTCAAGCTTTGAGATAAGCCAGAAAGCCTCTGCAGGTACCCTAAACCCTCTGTGATCCTTTTAAAATGGTTTTCAGCCCTATTCCCGTTAAAAATATTCAAAAAATCCCTGTTTTCTATTTCAAGACAATTCTAAAACATCCAAGTCTCTTTGATAGGCCTAATTGAACAATAAAAGCCCATACTTTGCCAAATTTTCTCAATAAATCCTCCACTATAGTAAAATTACTTCTACAAACTGTATAAACTTGCAGAAGTAGATCAAAATGCCTAAAAATCAGAGTGTAAGCAAGCCTAAAGGTTCTAAAGCACCTAAAACTACCCCTGCCATGAATTCAAGTACTGTTATTGTTGTCAATCCATTGCAACCACCTGTTGTTGATATTGAACACATTCCCCTTGATGATACTGATTATAAAATAGTTGATCTCATTGTCGAATTAAACCTGTTAGATATCCATAACTGGTGCTATGAGAAATATTTAGATGATCAAGAAGAAGTCCATATTTGGGAATCCAATTTTCCCAAATATGTTGTCCCATTGACTCACCCTTGTCAGGAGATTATTAGATTGTGTCAGCAGTACTATGTCCCAGAGAAAAGAGCCATTGTAAATGCTAGTAAAGAAATCCTATTTACCATCACTGTGGAGTTAATCAACCAAATGTTGCAGCTTCAACTTTACCCCCAAGTAGTCCCTTTGTCTATTGAGGCCCTCACCAAGCTATACATTAGCCTAGATTTTCCTAAGAGGTTCATTATTTTTCATACTTTTATGCCTCTGCATGTAGAAATTCCAAAGTTAAATCTTCCATATTCTACAGCTAAATTTCCTAAAGGATCAAGACATGTAATTTCCACGCTCTCTTTCATACTTGGATATTTCACTGATGAACACACTGATGAATCCATCTTGGGATTCTTGTCCACATTTTCTCCAGGTCAACCACCTTCAGTAATATTTGATTATGCTGGTTTCATTGCTGATAGTATCCATTATCAATTGAAAAATTTGCAAATAGAGGGAGTGTTTAGATATACCTCCTACCTTTTTCATATGTTCTTGTACTTCCAATCAGATAATTTTCCAATCACTCTTCAAAAACTTGACATAGAGGCAAACCCTCTATCTACCATTTTTTGGACATCATTTCTCAGAAAAGAATGTACAAATTTCAGTTATTCAGATTTTTCAGAGTTATTTTTACATCCAGTGATTACCATGTTGACCAAGATAGAGCAGCCTAGAATAAATGAGGAAATGAAGAAGATATTGCAGTTATCAGAGCATAGTAAGGTTGGTGACAGGTATTTATATGAGAAATATACTGAAATTATAGTTTTTGGGACAAACTTGTTACCTTACAAGTTACCTAAACATCCTTCAATGAGGATATTTGCCTTGAAGTATATCAGGCAGATCCTAAATTTTGATTCAATCAATTTCATGGCAGCTAAGAAGAAGACCCAATTCAAACTTAAAATTCAAATTGGGCCATTCATATGCAATCACAGGGATGCAGAAAAGGAAGCAGCAAATCAAATATTGGAATATAAATTTGAAGAGAGTTTTCCTTGGAATTATGATCCACAAGGGATCTTGAGCAAGCTAAGGTTAAAATGAAAATTAACACCCTTTATCCATGAAGATAAACCAGAAATAGAAAAGTTTTCTAATCAGCTTGAATGCATTGAAAACACATTAATAGATGCAGTAAGCAAAGGTAATGCTAGTCATACCTTAGAAATTTCAAATCAACCAGAGAAATCCATCAAAATAATAAGGGAAGAAGGAGCCAATGTGGCAGAGACTACAACAGAAACAAAGTTCAAGATCATTTATAACAAAAGGCCAAAATTAGATAAAGGAGGCAAAGGAAAAGTGACAATAGATGTTGAAGGAAAAGAGCCTTTAAATACCAACACATGTTTGCTAGAGACAAATGTAGCTACTGTAATTATTAATGAGCCAAATCAGAATGAAGAACAATTCAATAATGAAGATTCACAATTGATGGAAAGACAACAAACCATGAAGGCTTCTTCCTCACAAGCAACTGATGAAAAGGATTTGGATATTAAGGAGAAATATAAGCAAATCAAACTGAAGAATGAGAAAATCAAAACAGAAATTTACTCTCAGTTCTTGAAACAAAAGCTAGGTAATCAAAAAAGATTCCTATCAGCATTTGATTACTCAAGTAAAAAATTGATTATGTCATTATTACAGCCCACAGTATCAGTTCCAAAGACAATTTCTGGCTATAATAAAGTTGATCTAGAAGTAGCTACAGACATTACCCATGAATTAGATCAAATAAAGTTTCATAGGCAAGGATCAGAGATGTTGTTTTCCACAGTTAATACAAAGGCTATGAGTTCTCATAAGCTACAAAAAACCATCTCTAATATGTAAGATCAAATGAATATGGACAAAGCTTCATTGTATGCCAAGGATCTAAGGATAAAAGCTTTAGGAGAATTAGTATTGCAGGTAGGGTATGATCCTACAAACATCAAAGAAAAAAAGCATTGGTAAAAAAGAAAAATGAGGATATAGCAGCCTTGAGGAAACAACTCAAGCTTCCTCAAAGTGAGAATCCTCACACAAAAGAAGTTTTACACGAACAAAAGGAAAAACATGAAATGATGAGTTTAATTCTTCAGTTGATAGCTCAGATTAAGGAAATGGAAATATAGATGGACCAACTTGTCCAAGAAAAGGAGATAGTAAAAGAACCAGTGATTCCTACATTCATCCCAGTTATCATTGCAGCAGTGCCTTCCACTTTAGGAGAAAAGTTGGCACCCAAGGAACCACTAGCCACTACAGTGCCAGTGACTTCTTCCACTACATCAACCACTGAATCATATACCACAGCAGTACAACCTACATATGATGCCAAAAATATAGTAAAAGAAATGGAAGAGATGTCTTTAAAGACAAATGAGATTAATAGGTTGACAAAAATGGTTGAAAATCTTGAAAATTCAACTAAATTAGCTCAAATAAATGCTAAGGCACATGAAAAAAATGCCAACAGATTAAGTGAAGAGTTAATAAAGTTGAAAAAATAATTAACTTTGAAGGATCAGATATCATACATCAAAAATTACCTTTGGAATAATATTATTGAAGCCATACATGATGTATGGCCTTCAATTTAGGTAATTTTTCAGCAAAGAGAATTATTTCTAGCAGTCCAAGCAGAAATTCGAACGACTAAAACTGATTTGGCTGAAAAACCAGAGTAGGCTGTAAGGCTAATCAATTTCTTAATAGCAAGAATAGACAGGAGTTAGAAGAGCTCAAAATAACAGACAGAACTACAACTATCCTAGAAATTAGGAAAGTCACAACAAAGAGAAATTTGATGAGGCAACTTGACGAAAAATGTGAAGGTATGAATACTTCTATAACCAGGTTCATGGTTAAATTCACAAATTTTAGGCAAAAAGGACTTCCTGATATCATGGCTATTAATGATAAATTAATGCCTCAAAATGATTATGATAAGAAGATAAGAGAATTTTCCAAGGAACAGGTAAATAAGCCAACAAGTCATGGCATCCCCACAGGAAAAGTGTTACTAAAAAGTTTTGAAGATTTATTTTACTTACAGTATGAGATCAAATACTTGTTTGTTATCAAGCCCACCTTTGCTAGATATACAGAAGTTGATGAGAACTTTAGGAAATTAAAGAATATTCAAATTCCTAAAAATGAGGATTGGCAAGCTCTCACATATTTACTATGAAGGATAAAAACAAACAGATGAAAAAAAGATAAAAAATAATTTTCAAAATGACAGTCAAAACAGATTTTATTTACAACAGTAAACATTTTTGACTAAGGGATAAAGAGTATCATTTAAAGATTATCAGTGAATAAAGAGTATCAGTTAAAGAATATCAGTGAATAAAGAGTATCCGAGAAAGAGTATCAAACAAGGTAGATCAGATTCAGAAAATATCTAAAGGCTAGCAACGAGGACACCACGGCAGCCACATGCTTTATCCTCAAAACTGTTTCTATTTCTTATAGATAAAATAAGACAACTTGCTGATTTGTTAAGCATCTCTCTCTATTTTTATTGTAAAGATATTTTATTTTCCTAAGTTAATTCCTAGAAGTCATCTACGATATTTTGTAAAATATTATGTATAAATACTTCATCTTTAGAAATATTTTGTGTGAAATAAAATTGTTGGGATTGTTATAGTCATTTATTCTTGGACTTCAAAGCTTTTTTGTGTCAAAAATTCGAGTAGCAGGCTAGATCAAAGAAAATTGGCATCATACTTCAGGATTCCTATGATGAGCTATTTGGAGTGAAGCATTTTCTTCACTTGTCATTGTTTCTTTTCTCTGTTACATGCATCCATTTATGTTTATGCTAAATATGAATGTATAACTAGGAGTATTACTACAGGATATGTTAATAGCACCCTGTTTTTAAATAGTTATCATTTATATGTTTTCCTCTTATTTCTAGTGTAGGGAACCCTTAATTTCTCCCTCTCTCGTTTGCCCTCTCCTACTGCTTCCCTTTTCCAGATTTAAGGATTCTTAAGTGCCCTTTATCCTGATCATACCACCTCACAAAAACAACTTTCCAAGATCTACAAGGGTTATCTATGTTGCCCTGAAGACATTTGACCTTTTTTCCCTTGATCCTAGTCATGTTAGCTTGATTTTGACTCCATAACCCAATGGAAAAATAGATTTCCCACTATCCATCCTTTCAAGTGATTTTTCCAAACCAAATCTACCAAAACAAAACCAAAGCTGCACTTTCATAACTAGCCTAATATTCACAGATTAAAAAAAAAGTTAAACTTTAAAGAGAGAGCCCTCTCTAGACCCTAGGAAGGCTAGATCCTAGATTTTGAAGTAGGTTTGTGGCTACCTCTAGAATTCTTTGACTAAAAACCAAAATTACACAACTTAATAATTACTAGAGTGATAACAGGTGGCATTGAAATCATGTGGGAAAACTTGTTTATGTTTCCCTCCTCATGCTTTATCACTAAATGAAATTATTGTAAAAACTTCATCCACTTGTAATTTCTAGTCCAATGTAACTTACTCCAGGTATGTGGGTACTATAGTGGCTAGTGATCTATCTAAATGATTATATCCTCTCCCATGAGATACTGTTTCAACTTTTTGATAGCTTTTATTAAATCATAAATCTAATTGTTGTAGGTGGGGTAGTTGAGAGTCATCCCATGAAACAATTCAATATATCCACATACAGACCTTCATCCTGGCATCAATACCACTCTCATAACATATCCAATCGCATTCATCTCCACATTGAATGGTTTTTGCAATTCCAGTAATGAAAGAGCTAGTGATTAAGTGATATTTTTCTTCAACTCTTCAAATGCCTTCTACTGACCTTTGCCCCATTAGAGAATTTTAGTACTCATCATTATGGTGTGGAGTGGTGTGGCTACTACTAAACATTAGGCTATGAATTTCCTTAGGAATTGTGTTTCCCCAAATAAAATCCTAACCTCAAAATTTTTTCTAGGCATCATCCACTTCATGATGTCCTCCATATTAGAAGGATCTATCTTAAGCTCCCCTCCACCAATCACATATCTTAAATACACCAAATTTTGTTGTGAAAACTCACATTTCTTGAGATTTTCCAATAGTTGGTGCTTCTTCAAATCCTTTATAACCTGCATCAAGTGTGAGATGTGTTTCTCCCAATTATCATTGTAAACCAATATATCATCCAAATAAACAATAGAAAATGAATCTAGTTAATGGTGTTGTACATCATTCATTAATCTCATGAATGTAGCTAGTGCATTACATAGACCAAATGACATGAATAGCCATGCATACAAACCTTATATGGTTTTGAAGGAAGTATTCCAGGTTTCTTCTTTAAATCACACCTAGTGGTGCCCTAATTTTAAATCAAGATTGGTGAAGTATTTCACTTGTTGCAGCTAGTCCAACAAGGCATTAGTCCTACGCAGGAGGTACCTATTCCTAAGCATAATTTTTTAAATGTTTTATATTTAGTATATATTCACCAAGTCTCATCCTTATTTAAAAAAATTATGATGGGTGACCCACATGGTGAGGTAATTATTTGAATAACACCTTACTCCAATTGTTGCAACTCGTTCTTAGCCTCATTTTATTCTAAAATGGATTGTGTATACAACCTAATGTTTGGAAACTTGGAATTTGAAACAATTGAATCTCTTGATCCAATTCTCTCTTGGGTGGTATCCCTTTAGGCTCTTGGAACACTCGCTTGCATGCCTATAACAACTCTTCCAGATGTTATTTTTCCTTAGTGCACCCCTCCAAGGATTCCTTCTCTATCATTGACTCTTCTAAATATTTATTTTCTCTTCAAAATAGTAAAACATACTTCATGCTAGAACTGCTCAATTTTTTGGATTGGTTAGCACTTATCAATGAAATTTAAGACTTCTCCTTCTACATGTTGATGATGAATAATTTCATGTCCTTGACGAGGCGATATTGATTAGTTTTCTTCATGAATATTGGCTATGACATAGTACATATGGGGATTCATAAACAAAACTCCACATACATCAATTACAACTACATCCAATTCTACTTCATGTAATAAAATCGACACTGATAGAAAACTTAATTTTACACTGTTTGGTTACCTTTATTTTTACTTCCTTGTTGACCCATCCCAATGGATATGGGCTAGGATGGTCATTAACCTCTAATCTAGGTTTGTTGACTAGATTTATTACTATGGTACTTTCCTATGAACCTAAGTTGAAAAGAGCATCAATCATTGTATTTTTTTACATGTATCTTTATATTTAATATTTTCATCATCTCCTTCTCTCACTATTGAAGAACACTACTTGGATTCCTCTCCTTCTGCACTAAGGTGCGGACAATATTATTTCCATGTTGGGGTTACTTTCCACCTAATTATTTGCATCTATGGCAATACTATTATTTTTCTTCCTATCCTTCTTTCATTTATTTGGGTTGAGCTCTAGATGCAATTTCCAACACTTCCCCTATGTGACCATCAATGTTGCAATGATTGAAATTATTGCTATGATCTTTGCAATGATGTGTAGTAGTTGGCTCCTTCTTTCCCTTTCTCTTTTTCCACTTCTTCCCCTCCTTGGAATCTTCTGGTGTTACTTTTGCTTTGAACCACTTGAATTCCATTTTTACCAGCCTATATTTTCGACATATTGTGCATGCACACAATCATCATCCATTGTTATTAGTTGAATAACATCACTTTATTTTGTAGATGGTTTTGTTAACCCCCTAGATAATTTAGTACATTTGGGTTCTTGGGATAAATACCAAACATTATTTATGTCTTCCTAAATTATATGGACATTATACCATTCTCTTTGCTTGAATTAATGCCATTTAATCCATTTTCCCTCTACATACACTATAGGATAGAATTGGGAAATGGTGATATTTTTAAAATCCTCACACCAAGTTACTAAAGGATCCCCCTCTAGAATATGGGCTTTTGTGTAGCTTTTCCACTAGGTTAGGGAATGACCCTCTAATTTCAAATGAGAAAGTGAAATTTATATTCCTGATATATGTGGTGAAAAATAAAATAAACCTCTAACTATTTCAATTAGTGATTTAGTTTCATAGCATCAATCTCACCCTGATACGGCTTATTGGCCACCTTTTCTTCCATCTTGAAGAGGGACTATGAATGGTTAATTACACTTTAAATTGCTTGTTCTTTTTCGAGTTTCATGGACTCCTTCTATGGTTCTTCATGATTCCTTAATTTTCCCTCTTATCTAACCTCTGAGTTGGAACTCATTTTTTATTTGATCATCTTGAGCTTACTAGTTAGGGCCACCATGAGAAGGCTCACATTATGGTTTATAACTGCAACATGCATATACATCTGCATATGCCTCTCCTCTGCCATATATCAAGGGTTATCATAAACCAATTCTTCGGCCATGGTTGGGGTTTCATGGCTTTCTACTTAAATCAATTTCATCCCCAACAACTTCCCACAAAATACAAAAAGATTTTTTTTTATACCAATATGATAATTAAACTACCATGGATACTCAATTGGATAATTCGTCACAACGGATATGTGAAAATAAACTAAAATATATAGTATGAAGCATTAATTCCTTTTTATATTCCATAATTGTTATTATTTTTTTTGTTGTTTATAAATACAATAGATAATATGTAACGGGAAAACAATAGAAAATATGTGAAAACTAGAGAAGAAGTAAATAGAATAACTCACAAACCACAATTAACACCAAGACATGCCTTGGGAACCTTTAAATGAGAAAACCTAACTATAGATTGAGGTTTCTCTGCTCTCTTTTGTCTAGAATGGAAATAATGCAAGTACAAAGGAGAAGGCGGTCTATGCAAAATTTCATGAGACCTATGGCAGTGGGATGTTACAATAAAAACCCCTTTATTATGCTATATAACTATCCTCCTAGTGGCCCAATTATAACATAGCTTGATAACCAATTAGGGGTTATATTTGACCTATTCAATGTTGGAAATATTGTCATTGATGGCAAAGGACAACAACAGGATAGCAACAGAGGCAAAGTAGGATATAGTGACAGTATTTGTAGGAGCATGAGGAGAAAAGAGTGAGACAGAGGCAAAGCAAAACACAGTGACAGGAAATACAGTAAGGGCTTCGAAGAATTGGCAGAGCAGCAGATTGCACATACAGGAAATACAGTAAGGGCTTCGAAGAATTCGAAATACAAACCTGGAATGTGCATTAAGTTTCTGATAGAACTTTTGGTTTAGCATGCGAAGGCACCAAGAGTGCAACAGAATGTGTATACTAAACCATTGAAAGGTCAAGACAGAACCCTGAGGATAACAGGTGGAACCGAGCTTCGAGCAGTGAAAACCTAATGGAGTTCGGGGTTAAATCTTATGGTAGTGTCGTTAAATCTTTGAACGGAGTATATATATCTTTCTATATAATGAAGGCGTGTTCAGCTTTACGGTGATATCGAGCCCTGACATGAAATTAAAAATGAAAAGTTGAATGAAGCTTGCGCGGAATGACGATTCAGTGGCAGAGCGATGAAGGAAACAAAATAGAAGGTGGAGCTATGTATCAAAGGGAGAAGAACCGAAATGAGAAGTTATAAGTCAAATAAATGAATTTTTGATAGTACGCGGGACGGAACCATGTGTAAGCCAAAACCATGAGTACTGTGAACAGTGATAGCGAGTTTGCAAAACCATCCCCACCATATCACACCGCTTTTGTATGAAAAGTTGTATTCCCAAGTTGAACGCAATCAATGCCATCGGCTGTCGCGTGTCCCTGAGCAAGTTTGTAAAACCACTCTCATCGCGAGTTAAATTTCATGCATAATAGTCCACACGAGATCTGATTAGGGAATTCGGATCACCGAAGTGAGCGCGACAACACCTCCGCCGTCGGATAAGAAGGGCGAGACAACCCAAGGTATGTTCGTGTGAGTTGTGGGACCCGGAAGATCATTAGCGCTAGAATCAAATTCAAGACTCGTTATAATGCATTATCGTTAAATGAACCTTTGCAAAGATTACTCATACAAGATTTAAGTATTAAGGGTGTAGGCCATACAAATATGTTATGAAGTTAGGCAAAACCTGGAGTAAGGGAAGCAACCGGAACCATGAGGTATAAACAGTGAAAGTGGTTTAGAGCTTAAATTCGGAAGTATCACGTGTGATCAAGGGTGGTAAGCTGTATTGAGGGAAACAACGTGATACAGTTGAGAATTTGACACGTGGTTTGAAGTGGTTTTCGAAAACCACGTATTTCGCGTGCTTTTGGGATGTTAAAGCTCGGAACGAAAATTAACGTGAAAATGCGTAGTGATCGTCCGATCAACGCTTGGAGCGCGACGTCATATGGATTGTTGGATCCGTTCAATACTTAAGTCAAGGTACGTTATATGGATGTGGGCCCGAACATTCGTTTAAATGTCGTTGAGTTATTCAATTCGAAGTTCAAGAAGGTTGGGGTTGATATATGTTGCATGGTTCACTTTATAATATGGAGTGTTGTGATATGATTGGTATATATATTATATGATAAGGCGCACATGAATGTTTGATGTAATGTGTGGGCCTGGATACAAAATACGCTGATATGGTGAGGTTATTAAAGTATTTGCATATGCGTGAGGCCTAATCAATAGTAGGCAATAGTCGAGTATAGTTATGTTAAGAACTGGGTTCTTAACCAAGGTTCGCTTAAATTAAATATAAATTATGACGAAGAGCAAGTGGGCCATCACTTTGATTGTTATTCCAAAGTTGAGATATTCATTGATGCCTTCATAAAGCAGAGCTCAATATAACTTATTGACCATTGGAGTCAAATTATAAAAACCGAGCATATGCAGAGACTTCTATGTAATGGTTTGTCCAGAATATTCGAATATTAATTCGAAATATTATAAGTTGGGTTTTTTATTATGTTTTAACCACAGTTATGAAGATACCGAGAGTTGATTAAACCAAAGGTTCTATAGTAAAACTATTCAAGAGGTGAATTCATTTGGAAATGAATTAAGGAGACCTTGGGTTAAGCAAGTTTCTGCATATGGTTTCAAAATCTTATATTTAATGTAAGGAGCACTTGATAGGAATTGCAGGGTCTTAACCATTGATTCCAAAGGAAACTTCTGCATTTATTAAATTAAACTTCCAACCCAGAAAATAGAGTATTGAAATTACCCAGATTGACAGTTGTATTGAGTACAATTTTGCTATATGCATTTTATATGCACAGAGAGAGAGGAAGCATGGGGCTGACAGAGGTAAACAGAGATTGTAGGTTTGACAGGTGTACATGCACAGGTGCACACAATTGCAGTGAACAGAGTTATGCAGAGCAGTTATCTAACAGCAACAGAAAGGACAAAACCAGCAAGCCAAGGGATGAGTGAAGTTTATATATTGTAACTAAAAATGCGAATGTTTTAATTGTTTTATATTGTTTGTGATGCATTGGAAAGTCTCCGGAAGAAATAAAAAATCCCACTGTAAATTTGAAATTAATATATATTTTTATATTTTCTGAATGAGCTGATAAAAGAAATAAGGAGGTAAAAGGCAAAAATTCAGGACTATTCACTTCAAATTCCTAGAGGAAAACAAACAGTCGTCAAGAAATCTCTATAAGTAACATCAGCTTGATATGCAAAGTTGTTAGAGAGAGTAAGAATAGAGAATGAAAAGCATAGAAGATTGAGGCAGAAATGATAAGGAAGAGAAGAGCAGAAAGAGATGCTACAGAACAGAGCTGATATCTGAGGCAAATCAGCAAACATTTCTTTTGATAAATTGAGGAAGTTGGAGCTTCCCTATCAAGTTGAAGCTTGATAGCTGTCAGTTGTAGCTGACTGAGGTTGGAGCCTCCTGTAGGTTGGTGCCTGTATAAAATTGAAGGGAGTTTAAGCTTCCTTGCAAGTTGTAGCTTGCAGAATTGAGGTTGGAGCCTCCTGTAGGTTGGTGCCTGCAGAAAAATAGTGGTGAGGGGGAGTTGGAGCTTGCCTTTGCATCACAATAATAATAAGATGTGGTTTTCTCCCTTTATGGGTTTCCACTTATATCTGTTGTCTCTATATGTGTTGCCTGTGTGCTGAGATGATTTACCAAATCTGCTTAATGTTTGCTGCTCTCATACTAAGTTTGATATCACATTAATTTAATACTTGCTGCAACATATTAAGACTATTCATATACTAAGGTTGGTTATAAAAGTAAGCTATAAATAAGCTGATGAAAAATTTAAAAAGCTCATGTATGTGTTAAACTGATTCACCCCCCCCCCCCCCTCTCAGTTTAACTAAGAATTCAACCATTGGTATCAGAGCAGGTTCCTTGTATACCAGTTTAACCACTGAAAGGAGATCCTAGGCCTCTAAGATGGCTAGTCAAGAAGGAAGCTCAACCAATAAAGCCCCTTTCTTCACTGGTGCTAATTATGCCTTCTGAAAAATCAGAATGAGAGCATACATAATGTCTCTAGGAATAGAGGTATGGGCTGCTGTAGAATTTGGATATGCCCCAAAGACAATTGACCCAGAAAGAGAAGCTAAACAAGAATTTGTAGCAAATTCAAAGGCCATGAATGCAATATTAAGTGGACTTTGTGAGGCTGAATTTATCAAAATAATGCACAGTAATACTTCTAAAGATATGTGGGATACTCTAGAGAATATCCATGAGGGAAATAAAAAGGTAAAGACTGCCAAACTTCAAGTATATAGAGCCCAGTTTGAAAATTTAAAAATGAATGATGATGAAGATGTTGGCAGCTTCTTCTTAAAAGTTGCAGAAATTGTTAACAATATGAAAGCTCCTTGGAGAAACCATACTAGAAAGTATAATTGTGCAAAATATTCTAAGATCTCTTCAATCCAGGGTTAATCCCAAGGTGTCTGCAATAGAAGAAAAAACTGATTGGGAGACCTTGACCATGAACCAGCTAATTGGAAATCTAACAGCATATGAGATGAGGCTCCCACAGAAGAAGCCAAGTACGAGGGAGGCAGCCTTTAAAACAAAAAAGAAGAAAGAAGAAGAGGAAGACGTATGCTCTTGCTCGGATGAAGAAGAGGCTAAATTTGTCAAGAAACTGGATAGAGGCTCAAGTAAATACAAAGGTAAACTTCCTTTCAAATGCTTTAACTGTGGAAGAGTTGGACACTATGCTGCTAAGTGTCCTCACAAGAAAGTAAGGAATCAGGCTCAAGAATTAGAGAAAAATACATCAAAGAACTGGCAGAAAGGAAAGAAGTTCAACAGAAAATCCTTCTATGCACAACAAGACAGTAGTACTTCTAAAGACTCAGATGAATCCTCAAGTGAAGAAGGAACCTCTGAATTTTTATTGATGGCCATAGAAGAACTCCTTCTAGAAGATGAAGAAGAAGAAGGTGAAGTCGACCTTGAGGGGGAGCTAAGAAGTTCTCTAGAAGAGATTGATAGACTCAAATTGAAGTGCAGAAAACAAAAGGACATTCTCCTCAAGTATGTAAGAGAAGAGCAAAATTCAGAAGTCCTCATGCAGCTAAAGGTTGAGCTTGAAGAAGCCAAGAAGATAGAAGACATGTTACTTCAGCAAATCAAGTATAAAACTTGAGAACAAGAGAAGCTAGAAGAAGAAGTAGTATGTGTGAGGAAGAAATTAGAAAATGCTCAGAGGAAAGTATCTACAAATTCCTCTCAAACAACAAGCTCTAGTAAGTGGAATGAAATTCTGGATGCTCAAATATATCCTCTTATAAAAATTGGACTAGGCTATGAAGGAGAATCAAGTAAAAGCAAAGAAAAGGAAAACAAAAATATTATTTTTGTAAAAGTAGAAAAGGCTGATGAAGTAGCTCAAACAATTCCTACAAAAGAAGAAACATGTAATGAGGAAGACAGAGATCAGAATTCAATAAATACTAAGACAACAGAAAAAAGATCATATACCCCTGAGTATGTCAAATTTGGAAGCCATCAAAGGAGATTCTTCCCTCCTATGAAGAATGCCACCTGTTATGTCTGCCACAAGCTGGGACACATTGCTGCATATTGTCATGCAAGGAGGAGTAATTCAAACCAGCAAAAGATGCAAACAATGAAGAGACTGTCTCAAGCAAACAAATGGAGAAGACAACATTACATCAGGTATGCAAATAGTTTCTATCGTTACTGTTTTTATTGTAAGGAATTTGGCCATAAAATCATTGAGTGTAGAAAGTATCGACAAAGATTGATGTTCAACACCTCAAGGAGGTTTATGAATCAAAGAAATTTTGTTCAAACTCACAATTCTGCAAAAATTATGATCAAATGTTGTGTATGCAATCAAGTTGGACATATGCCTTCCAAATGTCCTCTCAGAAGATGTAGTTCATCATCTCACAAAAGATACCAAACAAAAGGGTGCTTCCAGTGGATAAAGAAGGTGAATAAATGTGACTTGGCTCTAACTGCTCAAGACCTGAAAATCCAGTGGTATTTGGATAGTGGCTGCTCAAAACACATGACTGGAGACAGAAGCAAGTTTATAACTCTTGATGAAAAGAAATCTGGCAATGTTACTTTTGGCAATGATAAATCAGGAAAAATAAAAGGAAAAGGCTCAATCAGCCTAGACAATGGCAGAGGAAAGGCCCAAGATGTACTATTTTTAGATGGGTTGAAAGAAAATTTGCTGAGTGTCAGTCAAATGTGTGATAAAGGCTGTGAAGTTCTCTTTAGAGCACAAGACTGTGAAGTCAGATCAAGCACCATAGGTAAGACTCTACTCAAAGGAGTTCGAACAAAGAGTAATGTTTACATTGTGAAAGAGGAAGATGAAGCCTGTCATATTAGCAAACTTGAGGAGTCATGGTTATGGCATAAAAGGTTGGGAAATCTCAGCTTCGATCACATCATCAGACTAAGCAAGAAGAAAGCTATCAGAGACATGCCAGAAATAAAAAGGCCTTTTAATACCATATGCAAATCTTGTCAATTGGGAAAACAGACCTGCACATCATTTAAGGCCAAAGATGACTTATCAACAAGAAGACCACTCCAGCTTGTGCACATGGACCTGTGTGGACCTGCAAGAACTAAAATTCCAAGTGGAGAATCCTACTTCATGTTGATAATAGATGACTTCTCCAAAATGACATAGGTTTCATTTCTCAAGAATAAATGGGAAGCTCTGGAAAAATTTAAGATATTCAAAGCATTAGCAGAAAATCAAATAGGATGCAAGCTAAAATGCATCAGATCAGACAGAGGAGGTGAATTCATAGATTATGACTTTGCTAACCTATGCAATGAATATGAGATAAAGCAACAATTTACTATTGCAGGAACACCTCAGCAAAATGGAGTAGCAGAGAGACAAAATAGGTTTGTACAGTAAATAGCCAGAGCCATGATGCAAGAGAGTAATATTCCTCAAACCTTCTAGGCAGAAGCAGTACACACAGCCGTGCATATTCTAAACAAAGCCCACTTAAGGCCAAGAAGTGACAAGACTCCCTATGAACTATGGCATGGGAAACCAGCTTCAATCAAACATTTTAGAATCTTTGGAAGCAAGTGTTACATAAAGAATAATGATGAAAATCTTGGGAAATTTGATGCAAGAGCAGATGAAGGGATATTTCTAGGATATTCTTCCAAAAGTAAAGGGTACAGGTGCTACAACAAGACTCTTTGAAAAATAGTAGAAAGCATTAACGTGATATTTGATGAAGAACTTCCAAACAATACAAGAGATACAGACTGCAGCAGTCCATCAGACAACCATGAAGAAGAAAACCAAGATGATGATGAAACAAGCAATACAACAGAAGATGCTGAACTAAGATCGAAAGCCCCATCAAGATGCACTCAGAAGAACCATCCAGAAGATCAGATCATTGGAGACAAGAGAGTAGGGGTCCAGACAAGAAGGCAGCTAACTGAACAGACAGAAGAGGTATACATAGCCATGTTATCAGAAATAGAGCCAAAGGAATTTGAAGAAGCCAACAAGGACAAGTCTTGGGTGAATGCTATGAATGAAGAATTGGACCAAATTGAGAAGAATAATACCTGGGAACTAGTTCCTAGACCCACTGAGAAAAATGTCACAGGCTCAAAATTGGTATTCAAAAATAAAATGAATGAGGAAGGACAGGTAGTTAGGAATAAAGCCAGACTTGTCTGCAAAGGATATTAACAAATCGAAGGACTTGATTACGATGAAACACTTTTCCCTGTAGCCAGAATGGAAGCCATCAGAATGTTCCTGGCCTTTGCATGCTACCAATCCTTCAAGGTATATCAAATGGATGTAAAATCTACTTTTCTGAATGGAGATCTAGAAGAAGAAGTCTACATGGAACAACCGGAAGGTTTCTCTTTAACAAACAAAGAATACTATGTGTGCAGACTGAAGAAGGCTCTATATGGACTGAAACAGGCTCCTTGTGCTTGGTACTCAATACTGGATAAGTATTTGAAAAAACAAGGCTTTAAGAGAGGTGGAGTAGACAGCAATATATACATAAAAGCCCATGAAAATGAACTCCTGATTGTTGTAGTATATGTTGATGACATTATGTTTGGAAGCAACAGAGATGAACTAGCAAAATGGTTTTCTGAGGAGATGAAATCAGAGTTTGAGATGTCCATGATTGGAGAGCTCAGTTTCTACTTAGGACTTCAAATTTAGCAAAAGAACATAGGTACATTCATCTCACAGGAAAAATACTTAAAATAAATGTTGAAAAAGTTCAAAATGGAGGACTGCAAACCTGTGTCAACTCCCATGATCACGGGATGCAAGCTGTGTGCTGATGATGGATCTACTGATATAGATCAAAAACTCTACAGATCCATGATAGGAAGTCTGTTGTATCTGACAACATCAAGACCAGACATCATGCTAGCAGTAGGAATAGTGGCTAGATATCAAGCATCACCTAAACAAAATCATCTTCTTGTAGTCAAAATAATATTCAGATATCTACAAGGAACTGCACAGTATGGACTTTGGTATCCTAAAGGCAAAAGCTTCACTTTGATAGCATAAACAGGTGCAGATTGGGCCAGTTGTGTGGATGATAGGAAAAGCACAAGTGGAGGTGCATTCTATCTAGGAGAAAGTCTGGTAGCATGGCTAAGCAAGAAACAAACATCTATTTCTCTATCTACAGCAGACGCGGAATACATAGCAGCAACAGCATGTTGTACACAAGTCATGTGGATGAAGCAAACCCTCCAAGATATGAAGGTATGCATTGATGAACCCATCTCTATCAAACGTGATAATACAAGTGCTATAAGTATTTCAAAAAATCCTATACTTCATTCAAAAACTAAACACATCCCAATCAAGTACCATTTTCTAAGAGAACAAGTAGCACAGAAGGTAGTAAGGTTGGAATATGTGCCCACAAAAGAACAAACAGCAGATATATTCACAAAACCTCTTGCTAGAGAGCCATTCGAATATCTGAGAAATAAACTAGGGGTAGTGTCTTTAGATACTACTCTCTGAAAGAAAAAGGAAGCTTCAGTCCAGGGGGAGAGCAGAAACGAAAATATCATTCCAGGGGGAGATCAGATAGAAACAAAAGCATGAGACAGATCATAGGCGAGAGTTGAAAGCACACTGGAAAATGAGCAACCCCTTGCCATTGATGTCAAAGGGGGAGGAAGAGCAAGCAGCAGGAAGAAGGGTCCTAAAAGGCAAACAAAGGAAGTGTATTGCCATCAATGCCAAAGGGGGAGACTATTGGAAATGTTGTCATTGATGGCAAAGGACAGCAACAGGACAGCAACAGAGGAAAAGCAGGATATAGTGACAGTATTTGCAGGAGCATGAGGAGAACAGAGTGAGAAAGAGGCAAAGCAGAATACAGTGACAGGAAATATAAGAAATACAGTAAGGGCTTTGAAGAATTGGCAGAGCAGCAGATTTCACATACAGGAAATACAGTAAGGGATTCGAAGAATTTTAAATACAAACCTGGAATGCGCATTGAGTTTCTGATAGAACTGTTGGTTTAGCATGCAAAGGCACCAAGAGTGCAACAGAATGTGTCTACTAAACCATTGAACGGTCAAGACAAAACCCTGAGGATAAACGGTGGAACCGAGCTTCGAGCAGTGAAAACCTAATGGAGTTTGGGGTTAAATCTTATGGTAGCGTCGTTAAATCTTTGAACAGAGTATATATATCTTTGTATATAACGAAGGCATGTTCGGCTTTACGATGAGATCGAGCCCTGACATGAAATTAAAAACGCAGAGTTGAATGAAGCCTGCGCGGAATGACGATTCAGTGGCAGAGCGATGAAGGAAACAGAATAGAAGGTGGAGCTATGTATCAAAGGGAGAAGAACCGAAATGAGAAGTTATAAATCAAATAAATGAATTTTTGATAGTACGTGGGACGGAACCATGTGAAAACCGAAACCATGAGTACTATGAACAGTGATAGCGGGTTTGCGAAACCATCCCCACCATATCGCACTGCTTTTGTACGAAAAGTTGTATTCCCAAGTTGAACGCGATCAATGCCATCGGCTACCACGTGTCCCTGAGCAATTTTGTAAAACCACTCTCATCGAGAGTTAAATTTCATGCGTAATATTCCACGCGAGATCTGATTAGGGACGTCGGAGCACCGAAGTGAGCGCGACAACACCTCCGTCGTCGGATAAGAAGGGTGAGACAACCCAAGGTATGTTCGTGTGAGTTGTGGGACCCAGAAGATCATTAGCGCTAGAATCAAATTCAAGACTCGTTATAATGCATTATCGTTAAATGAACCTTTGCAAAGATTACTCATACAAGATTTAAGTATTAAGGGTGTAGGCCATACAAATATGTTATGAAGTTAGGCGGAACTTGGAGTAAGGGGAGCAACCAGAACCGTGAGGTATAAACAGTGAACGTGGTTTAGAGCTTAAATCTGGCATTATCGCGTGTGATCAAGGGTGGTAAGCTGTATTGAGGGAAACAACGCGATACGGTTGAGCATTTGACACGTGGTTTGAAGTGGTTTTCGAAAACCACGTATTTCGCGTGCCTTTGGGATGTTAAAGCTCGGAACGAAAATTAACACGAAAATGCGTAGTGATCTTCCGATCAACGCTTGGAGCGCGACATCATATGGATCGTTGGATCCGTTCAATACTTAAGCCAAGGTACTTTATATGGATGAGGGCCCGAACATTCATTTAAATGCCATTGAGTTATTCAATTCGAAGATCAAGAAGGTTGGGGTTGATATATGTTGCATGGTTCACTTTATAATACGGAGCGTTGTGATATGATTGGTATATATATTATATGATAAGGTGCATATGAATGTTTGATGTAATGTGTGGGCCCGGATACAAAATACGCTGATATGGTGAGGTTATTAAAGTATTTGCATATGCGTGAGGCCTAATCAATAGTAGGCTATAGTCGAGTATAATTATGTTAAGAACTGGGTTCTTAACCAAGGTTTGTTTAAATTAAATATAAATTATGATGAAGACCGAGTGGGCCATCACTTTGAGTGTTATTCCAAAGTTGAGATATTCATTGATGCCTTCATAAAGCAGGTTCAATATAACTTATTGACCATTGGAGTCAAATTATAAAAACCGAGTATATGCAGAGACTTTTA